>CM046882.1:239384087-239788978 GCA_025667525.1 Glebionis coronaria | reverse complement strand
TAGCACCATTATTCTGAATCACCCATTTATTCCGGATAGCACCATTATTCCGCATAACCATTTTATTCCGAATAGCCTTTTATTCCGCATGGATCTATTATTCCGCATAGACTTATATTCCGGATAGAACATTTCTTCAGTTATTCCACATCAACAACATTATTCCGAATCAAGCAAGTTTTCAGTGAGGTTATTTTACTGCTTTATCGTTTAATTGTTTAATTTAAATTCAAGTTTGATTTCATTAACTGTTTTTGGTTTAAATCTTTATTTACTTCATTCATTTACCTTTTTAGTAGAATAGAAAACCAAACCCCCTATTTGTCACCAAGAACAATCATTCCACTTTGAGCTGTGATCAATTCGAGAAGATTCTGAGATCTAAATCTGAACCCCATAGCAAAATCTCTTGTATCAGACTGGTTAGCAGCACATCACGCTACGATTGATTGCCATTCTTATCGGGTTATATTCAGCGATATTCATGCACCTGAATTCATTCATCATGGTTTCCTACCAGGAAAATCTGTGCAAATCATTTCTGCTTTACAAGCACGTAATTTATTATCTCATGGTTGTGAAGTTTTTCTAGCTACCATTCATGACACGACTTCTGAGGTTCCTTCTATTCATGATCAGCCGATTGTTTCCGAGTTTCCGGATGTATTTCCAGAAGAACTTCCAGGAATACCTCCTATCCACGAGGTTGAGTTTGGCATTGAGATTGTTCCGGGAGCTGAACCTGTCTCAAAAGCTCCTTATCACATGGATCCCATTAAGTTAGAGGAGTTGAAGGATCAGTTGCAAGAGTTATTGGAACGAGGTTTCATTCGCCCAAGTGTATCACCATGGGGTGCACCGGTTTTGTTTGTCAAGAAGGACGGTAGCATGAGATTATATACCGTGAATTGAACTAGATCACTATCCGTAATCGTTATTCCCTTCCACGTATTGATGACTTATTCGATCAACTACAGGGTGCCAAACACTTTTATAAGATTGATTTACGATCCGGATACCATCAGTTGTGAGTGAAAGAGCAGGACATCTCCAAGACTACTTTTCGCACGCGTTATGGTCATTATGAATTCGTGGTTATGCCTTTTGGTCTCACGAATGCTCCAGCTATATTTATGGACTTGATAAATCGAGTTTTTCATGAATTCCTAGACAAGTTCGTCATTGTGTTCATCGATGACATCCTGATCTTCTCTAAGTCTAGAGAGGAACACGAGGATCATCTTCACACGATACTACAGATTCTTTGACAAGAGAAATTGTATGCTAAGTTCTCCAAGTGTGAATTCTAGTTGAGTAAAGTTGCATTTCTGGGCTACATTGTTTCAGCAGAAGGGATTACCATGGACCCGACGAAGGTTGAGGCTATCACCAAATGGCCAAGACCGACGTCTGCTACAGAAGTACGTAGTTTTCTAGGGTTAGCTGGTTATTACCGCAGATTTGTTGAAGGTTTCTCACGGTTGGCCTTACGTTTTACTGAGCTAATGCGTAAGGGTGAGAAATTTGTGTGGAACGATGAGCGAGAGAAGAGCTTCAAAGAGTTTAAACGACGCTTGGTTTCCGCGCCTATTCTTACTCTCCCATCTGGTACATGTGGATTTTAGATTTACAGTGATGCTTCTGGGAAGGGTCTTGGTTGTGTACTCATGCAGCATGGGAAGGTAATTGTCTATGCCTCACTACAGCTGAAACCCTATGAAGTGAATTATCCTACTCATGATCTAGAGTTAGCAGCCGTAGTCTTCGCGCTTAAAAGTTGGAGGCACTATCTTTATGGCGAATCATGTGACATCTTTGCTGACCATAAGAGCCTCAAGTATATTTTCACTCAGCGAGAGTTGAACATGAGATACAGATGTTGGTTGGAGTTGCTGAAGGATTATGACACCAACATTCAGTACCATCCGGGTAAAGCCAATGTAGTGGTTGATGCTCTGAGCAGAAAATCAGGCATGATAGCTGGTATTAAGGTAGAGGAGGAAATTATTCATGATCTTGAGCGTTTGGAGATCGAGCTATTTGTACGTGGGCATAATGGTTTCTAGGCTAGTCTAAGAATTGAGCCAGACTTGATTTCTCGGATCAAAGCAGCTCAAAAGGATGACAGCGAGATATGGGTAATTGTTCAGAACATTGATCATCAGACTGAGTTTCACATTGATGATGACGGCATTGTATGGCAGGGTACTAGATTATGTGTTCTAGAGGATTCTAATCTAAGAGAGACTTTGTTGACTGAGGCTCATAGTTCTCCATTTGCTATTCATCCGGGTTCTACAAAAATGTATCATGATCTCAAACAACATTTTTGGTGGAGCGGTATGAAACAAGATGTAGCTATTTTCGTATCTAAGTGTCTGATCTGCCAGCAGGTTAAGATAGAACATCAGCGTGCTAGTGGTTTATTACAACCATTAGAAATTCCTGAATGGAAGTGGGACAAGATATCCATGGACTTTGTTACCAGATTACCAAAGACTCAGAAGAGGCATGATGCTATCTGGGTTGTGGTTGATCGTTTGACGAAGTATGCACATTTTCTCCCTACCCGCAAGGATTACTCAGTTAGTAAGTTGGCATTGATATTTCAGCAGGAGATCGTACCGATTACACGGTACTCCATCAGACATCATATCCGATAGAGATCCACGTTTCACGTCTCATTTTTGGAAAGGTTTGCAGAAAGATTGGGGAACCAAGCTCAAGTTTAGCACAACCTTCCATCCTCAAATCGACGGTCAGACTGAACGTACGATTCAGACATTGGAAGACATGTTACGCCCTTGTGCTTTAGAGTGGACAGGAAATTAGGACGATTATATATGCTTGGTTGAGTTTTCTTACAACAATAGTTGGCATGCAAGTATTAAGTGTGCTCCTTTCGAGATGTTGTACGGTAGGAAATGCCGTGCTCCGATTTGTGGGAATCAGGTAGGTGAGCTTATCTAATACAAGGGTTTACCAAGTATAAAAATTTTATTGTCTCGTCTCGATTGGAATTGACTATGGTTAAAAGTGTGACTCAGTTGTTCTTGGTGAAAGGAAAATTAAATGATTATCTATTTTAAACTAAAAGAGAAAATGTGAATGTCATTGAGTAAAAATGAAAGCTTTAAAATTTAAACTAGAAATTAAGGCTTAAAAATAAATGACGAGAAACTAAAACTTTTAAAAGTAAATTTGAAAACTTAATAAGAATGAAAACTTGAAATTAAAACTAAATAAAACAAGTTTAAAATAATACTAAGAAAAAATTGGCGGGAAGAAAAAAAAAAGTTTAAAAATAAGTCGGGAAACAAGAACCAAAACCTAAGTCGGGAAACCAAATGTTTAACCTAATCCGGAATGTAAATCTCCAACACAATCCGGAATGCCCTAACTACTCTTAATCCGGAATATGTGTCACACTCGTAATTCGGAATCCGTATGTCACATACAAGTCGGAATACAGATTTGTGATATAATCCGGAATGTGCAATCCTATACCTAATTCGGGAAATGGAATCCTACATGCAATCCGGAATGTTTGAAACCCAATGCTAATTCGGAATCCTAAGTGCACATGTAATCCAGAATGTGTGATGTGTAACAAATTCGGAATCCATGGTTTATGACCTAGTTCGGAATCCGTTTTATGGCTAATTCGGAAAACATGTTTTGGGCTTAATCCGAAATAACACTATGCACCTAGTTCGGAATGTTATATTTTGACCTAATCTGGAATGAAGCTTTGATGGAGGGAAAGTAAATGCTAAGTTGGAATAATAAAACTGAAGATAAGTCAGAATAATAGGATTTGCAACTAGTTCGGGATACTAGGGTTTTACCATAACCCGGATAAGAAACATTAAGCAAAAACCAAAAATAAACTAAAATTCAAATAAGCCCTTACCTAAAACTTTAACCAAATCAAATTTAAGAAAAAGCAAATAAGCCACAATTTAAAAACACTTAATAATCTAAAAATTTAAAATCACTTTTTATAAAATAAAATATAAAAGATACTTAATTAAAAATAAGAAAAATCACACAATAAGCACTAAACATAATAAGCTATAAAAATCAAACACATAAAAATCAATAAGATCAATCAAACAAACACATCAATAAAACAATAAGCATAAAGATTAATCAAACAACATGATTAACTAAATCAAAACATAAGATTAAAATTAAGAAAGGTAGAATGAGAATGATTAATTAAAAGCTTGAAAAAAGATTAAGATTAAGAGATTCAATACAAGATTAATGTACAAGTTTAAAACATTAAGGAAAAGCTAGAGAGAGAAAGTAACATTAAGCTACTCCTAATTACCTTACAAATTAAACTAAAATCTACTACTCCTTAATGAAGTGTTTAAGTACTATATATAGGAGGAGGAAATGTGTTGATGCTTGCTTCTTTCTTCTCGTCTTTTCATCTTTTAAATTCTTCGTCTTTCTTCACGTTGTCTCGGGATTTGTCGATATGAAATGAACTCGTCCTCTAATTTTCTTCTTTTATAAGATTTGGTTCTTCGACTTCGTTAAACTTCCGTCTTTAGACTTTTTCTTCGATAAATATTCAGAATAGGCCTTGGAATTCCGTTCTTTTTGCACTCTTGATCTTTTGACTTCGTCTTTTGTCTTTTTCTTTGATAAAAGCCCGTAAAAGCCCGTGTTTTCTTCCCTTTTCACATTTTGGTCCTAAATCACAACAAAAACACAAACCACGCATAATTCCGACTTTTACGACATTAAATATATGTTTTGGCTTGGTTATTATTATAATTAAGTAGTAACAGGATGGGTGTTTTCACACCTATCAAATCCCCTACACTTGACCATTGCAATGCCCTCATGCAATGCATTAATTACAAAGCAAGTTTTATATTTTCCATCATAATTAATCCACCTTGGCCTTTATCATACACAAGACATTAAGGAAACTTAAAAAGATAGAAAATAACAAAATACTTGAAGGAAGAAAACAAGTAAAGAGATCGAAGACTTACATTAGGGCTTTGGATGTCATGAATGTTTATCACCCTCAAGTTTCACTTATTATAAGTTATCAAACTAACACAAACTCATGTGGCTCAATTAATCACTTAGACCCCCTTATTCTTAGGTGTATCTCTTATATTTTATTGTTGTCTTGAATGATCACGATATGCATTGTTGACTTATTTTGATAGTTATTTAGGCCAAAATTAAAGTAGGACGATTTAATCAATAGTTAGCTAAAGGACAAAATCTTTTAAAACTGCTTCTCGAAACCTCATAAAGTTCATATCATGGCATAACTCACTTCACGATTTGAGACCTTTCTCGGATCGATATTGGCATTGACTTCATACTTCAAATCTTGAGAGACGTTCATGAAATAACGGTCTTTTCTTTATAATAGGAATTTCTTCATTTGAAGTTTTGAGAGATTCTTCATACTTGGACCACGACTTCTTCATTTTTCTCCAATCTTTATTTGGGATTTTGATATACAACGATCTGCCTCCTTTTAGGACTTGGATCTATTTATCCTCATACCTTGCTAGGGTCTTTTCGGATAGACTTCTCCATGATCTTTAGGGGAGTATTTGCTTTTCGTCGTGTGTCTCGATCCTTCATATTGATTTTTGATAAATGATTCTTCACATCACTTTGGATCTTTAGCAACAAAATGTAGCCCTCATGCCTTGTTAGGGCCTTTTCGGACTCGCCAATCTTCGCATCCCGCTTCAATAAGTTATGCCTTGACTATGAACTCTAATTAATACCGAGCAACTTTTAAACGATCTTGTGCTAGAAGTTAAGTAACTTTTCAAATCGTACGACCTTACTTATTACAATTAAATTTATTAACAAGCGATGGGAGAAAAAGCTCATAATTAACTCACATAAATTCATGAAAGAGTACCAAACTTATAATTGACTCTATCATCTCTCGTTCTCCACAATTTAAAATCTCAAGGAATGAGACTCGCTGATGCTTAGTCTATTCAATCAAAGTTTTGGGTTTTCAAGTCATCTATAGGATCTTGCAACTTCTTAGACTTTTTCAAGTTTAGAATTCGCATTTTAAAGTTCCCTTGATAAACGACTTTCTTGGATCAATTATAGGAACTTGCGAAAAGTTCATGTTCTTAACCCGTAAGAGTTAAGATTTTCGCGTTTTAAAGTTCCTTATATAAAAGCCTAGCAAAACTCGATTTAAACACGTTAAAGATACTAGCTAGAGTAAACTTGGATAAGTAAACTCGGGTTGAGTCAAAAGATTCATAATGGGCCTAATATATCAAAGACATCTAAACTTATTAAAACCATTTTATTAATGTTTATTCTAACAATGAAAGAAAATAACGATAGCAAAGGAAGATACTAATAGGCCAAAATAGATAAAAAAAATTTGAAAAATGTCGAAAAATCAATTTTCTAGTTAAAATGAGGACAAATACATGGAAAAGCCCACTTAACTTCGATAGAAATCCCCCTACAGTTAAGATAAGCATTGTCCTCAATGTTTAAGCACGTGGAAGTAACCTCCCCTACACATAAGACATTGTGCATGTTGTTTAAATCATGTTAAGGAAGAAACAACTAAAGTGATTCCTATTTTAATATTGAAGAATATAAAATAGTGAATCAAAAGAGTTTAGGATAAAACCGGGAAGACGGGTACACGGAATCACGGATCATCAAAAGTCATCAAGAATGGATCTTTGAAAGCTCGAATCCTTGTGCATGATAAGAAAGAAAACAACAAACACAATACTAGGGTCTCCCCCTACACTTACTATAAAAAACGGATAAAAAGGATAGATACTCGGGTTGCCTCCCGAGAAGCGCTTGTTTTTGTTCATCTAGTCGTGAGCCTAACTCGACCTTGATTAGAATGGTAAGAATTTTGAAGAACATCCACCAGGGTCAAATACATGGTTTTCGTCGAAAAAATAGCACAAGCTTAAGGTGAACAAGACAAGCCAAAGAAGAGTAGGCGAGGTTCCCTTAAGCAATTGTTGAGCACAGTTGTAGAAGGTATGATGAAGTGAAAGCATAGCTCCATAAGTTCCAAAAATCTTTCCTTTTATTTCATCAGATGGATACTGAGATAGCTTAAAAATTGCGATACCCGGATCGAACACCTTTTCCTTTAGGGGAAAATAAGACTTAGACTCAGTAGACCTTGAAGATTCGCCCATAAACCGCACAATCTCATCCGAAGAAGGTGGAAAGAGAGGTGTTAAGACATAGGTACTACGGATATTGGTGTCGTCTGGTTTCTTCTCCTTTGAAACGGGTTTCTTAATATCTGAAGGAGGATAAAGACCATAATCAGAGTCCAAAGGAGGAGAATCATTCTCATTGGGGAAGTATGTATTGAGAAAAGTAGAAAAATCTTCCTCAAACGAGTAATCATCCAAAGTAGGATCAAGCATTGTTGGTGGAAGATCTTCATCAAAAGTAGGAGCAAGGTCATCATTTGAAGAATCACTCGAAAGAGTATCAACATCATCAAAATCATCATAAGTTGGCATGTCTTTATACGTGAAGAAAAATTATCATAATCATCCACATCGGAACTAGAATCATTATCATAATCATCATAGATCGATGGAGACTCATAAATTGGTGGGGGGGGGGGGTCCAAATTGGAGAGAGAATCATCAGAATCATCCACATCGTCTTGGAAAAGTGGATTATCATAGCAAGACTCGAAAAGAGGATTGTCATATACAACAAAATCATCAAGCTTAAAACTTTCCAAAGTAGTAGTAAGCTCTTCTTGAAGCACATTAATCATTTTCGCGATTCTTTTCCATTTGATTTACTTGTAATCTTCTCCATCTTAAAAACTTGTTGATCATTCCTGACCCTTAGAATGAGTTCACCTTCGGCAACATCGACTAAAGTCTTTCCGGTTCATAAGAATGGCCGTCCAAGTATTAACGGAATACGAGGGTCCATTTCATAATCAACAACAACAAAATCAACCGAAAAAGTGAAGGTACCAACTTTAACGAAAACATCTTCGGCAATACCAACGGGGTAAGCGAGAGTTCGATTTGCTAGCTCAAGAGTCATCTTTGTTGGTGTAAGGTCGGGTAATGATAACTTTTTCCAAACACTTAAAGGCATCAAATTTATATTTTCCCCTAGATCAGCTAAGGCAGTAAATTCTTCAACTTTGTTAAAAATGCAAGGTATCACAAAACGATCGGGATCTCCAAGTTTTTCCGGAAGTTCTTTAAGAAGGACTGCAGAACAGTTTTCATTTAAGCGTGTGTTGACAAACTCATCCATCTTTTCCTTTTTATTAAGCAATTCCTTGAATGCTTTGACAAATTTCGACATTTGGACAAGTGCTTCAACAAGGCTAATGTTGAAATTCATTTGGGAGATCGTCTTCAAAAAAAAGTAACTTGAGCATCCTCTTTTGTGAGCAATTTGCACTTGTCTAACCGAGAAGGATAAGGGATATTTGGTTTAGGAGGTTTAGGTGTAGAAGGTGAATGTGTGGTAGGTGTTGATTTAGATGTTGAGGGTTGAAAAGTAGAAGGTTTAGAGGTGGAAGGTGGGGTTGGTGAAGGGTTTTTCTTGGGCACTTCTTCCGTGAGAGGTGGAGACGGTAATGGATAGTACTCGAAGTGGTAGTAGTAGGGATAAATAGGGGTGGAGGAGGTGTAGATGGAGTAACGAGAGGAGGGGTAGAAGGTCCTACTATAGTTGCTCCACTGCGTGTAGTAATAGCACTCACATTAGCTCTAGGGTTTGTTTCGGTTGTAGAAGGAAGAGCACCTTGTGGACGAAGGGTTTGAAACATTTGAACAAATTTCCTACCCGTGGACTCTTGCATTTCCTTCATGGTTTTCTCATGATCGGTTAATTTTTTAGAATCAAGTCCATGTGCGGATGAGGTAAATTAAACCCTTGTTGTTGAAAACCTTGGTTTGGGTATTGGTTATATGGTTGAAAACCTTGAGGATTGAAACCTTGGTTTTGCATTGTATAAGCTCCTTGATTTGCATTGTATCCCCTCACATTTGCGTTTTGTTGAAGATTTGCTCTTGGTGGCCCTTGGTTGTTATGGGTGGGTGGGTGAGGTCTTTGTTGAAAACCGGGTGGAGCCAAGTAATTCATCGAATTGTAAGACAAGTGATTACATCGACATTTGTTGAAAATTCACTTTATGTGACGACATTTAAGAATTCCCATTAGTTATCATAGTCACACACGCATAGACTAGACTAGGAAACGTTGTATAGTTTAAGTGTGGTTTGTGACTATATATACCCCTCCAAGGCTTCCAAGGAGGGGTGTTGCTTGTGTTTTTATCTCACTTTAATACATTTTCTATCTTTTCACACACAACCTCTCTCTCTATATATTCATCCATGGCTTCCAACACCATCTACCACCCTACTAGACCACCGGATCTTAAATAGCAAACCCACAATTGGTATCAGAGCTTCGGTTCAATCCTTGGATCGTGTTTTGTTATTGATTTTGGTGGTCAAAATTTTTTTTGTCTCGAATCTATCATTTTTGTCACTGGTTGTGTTTATGTTCAATATTCATAAATTTTTGTCCTAGTCTGTTAACTTGCTGTCACTGGTTGTATGTCATCAGTCAAAGATTGTTTCTTTTTGTTTCACTGGTTTCATCAAAACAGTTACATCTGGTCTAGTTTTTGGTCTCCTGGTTTCAGTAGTCTCACATGTGGTCTCAATACTCATATCACTTTGTCTCGAATCTGTCCTCAACCATAATTGTTTTTGGATCTTTACTTTTATTTTTCTCTCTCATGGTCAACGTTTTACAAATCTGGTTTTTTAACAGTATTTCTGGGTTTTTTTTCTGGTATTTAAAAAAAAGATGAAGATGATACCCAAAACCAAGATCCTGAAAATATGGAAAAAAGTACTATGGATAAGTTTTCAGATATATGCATTCCGATGGATGCATTCCGATAGATGCATTCCGATGCATGCATTCCGATGCTATCATTCTGATGGCCACTTTCGATCGCATTGACTGCGATGGGGTTTTTGACACATTCCGATGGGTTCGACTGTACCCATTGCGATGGGACTCATTCCGATGGGTCTCATTGCGATGGGTGGTTTGACCCATTACGATGGAGTGATAAGGCAACATGCTGTTGAAATTTTTTTTAACATTCTGATGGAAGAGAAAACATTGTGATAACTTTATTTTTTAAAAATATTGCGATGCAGTTTTCTAAACATTATGCATGTTTAACAAGACCAAAACCAATACACACCTCCCTTTTCACTCCCAATCAACACCAAATCTATCTATAACCCATCGACACCTAACCCTCTATAAATCTGAACAAGACTCGAAGTAATAAAACATATAGATCTCATATTGGTTCAACAAAAATATACAGATCTAAAAAGATCTTGAGTTTGAACATACATCATCATAAATCTGTGTTGGGGGATTACCCTTCCTTTTATATACGAAATCTTAAGATGATTAATAACACTTTTTTGTTATAATCTTTCTTATTTTCGTGTGATATACAACATGCATCATCACAGCTATGTCTAGGTATAAACCTTTATTTATTTTCGAACTACAAGAATGAATAATAACAACTTTTGTTATATTCTTTTTCTTATAATTCGATTTAATCAAACAATTAATGAAAAACGACATGCAATCAACATCAAAAATTATGCGCACCTACCCGAGACCAAACTGATTGATCTTGAAGATATTTCTTGATCAGATTTGTGCTTATTATCAAGACAAGACGGGTTTCGGGTTCCAATTAAAAGCTTTGACCTTGATTAATGGATTATCTTTGGTGTAGATTCGCATGTTTAAGAGATGGGATTGATGTTATTTGTTGGTGAGATGACATTAGATGCATATTATTTGAGTTGCTAATAAGAAAGAGGCGGAAGGGATTAAGATGAGATGAAGGGAGTAGTGAGAGGAGATGGGGGCGGTGAAAATAATAAGATTAGGGTTATGTGTTAAGTGTGAGTGGGATTAAGGGTTGACTACTAGTTATATCTCCTTATTTCTGTAAACCGAGTAGAAAACCAAATGCCCAGCGGGTCTTGAACACTTTTGGTGGGCTACGCTTGATGGGCTGGACACATCATGGACTGATGAACCAATTTTTTTTGAAAAAAATTGTTATATCAAAATTTTATTTATTTCATTTCATATGATAAATATTAAATATTTTGATTAACGATTTTAAAAGTGACAAAATGACGTGACAAAGTGATCAAGTGACGAGACAAAATGGCAAGAATTATTTTGACGAGACCAAGAGAAAAATAGGTATATTTTTAGTGACTACGAACTTGTTTGATCAGGTATTAATTATGTGAAGTTGAAGACGGATTTTTCGAAGGCGTGTATTTATTTTATCTTCAAAGATAACTTGCTCGTGCTTAATCTTAGAATGAAGACTTGTTTATCTAGTTTCCGGGTTCGGGTGGTTGGTTGATGACTCGGATAACTATCACTTAAAGGGATTACATTGTTGTACTCAGTTTCACGCGCTTAGTCGACGTGGATAATTTCAAGAGGTGATGTGCTTATATACTTCTTCAGTGATGTATGGGGTACTTAGAGATTTCTCCACAGTTCCTCATTCAACAATTGTGCAAGCTTAAGTCACAAGATCAAAGGATTTTTATTCAGTTTCATGTTTGATGTATCTGGTTCATTCTATCAGTGGTCACTTCAAATTGCTTACAAGTGGGTTGGTAAAGATGGACATGGAGAGTTTATGAGTAGAGAATTTCGATCAAAAACTAATTCTCGCCAAATATGTAATTCATCTTATTTATTATTCTCACGAGATTTCAGGTACATGTGCGTACGATTTATTGCTGATTCCGAGGTTTCGAAACCATCAAGGGGGAAGAAGAAGAAGACACATTAAACGCACAACGAGTACACGTGATGAACTTCATGCCTTCTTTTGATTTGAAGACATTCCGGGAAGACATTTTTCATAACCACAAAGAAAATCAGTGTTTTAACTCGCGGCGTTATCAATCTCTAAACGGTACACTACTGATTCGATGTTTAATTGTTTTGATGTTGCAATTATTCATCATCATTATCCTATATGGAGAGATATGCACTTCCGGGACTTAATTGACTCTGGTGCATCTCCGGAAGAAGATATGTGCATTTCTGGGACTTAATTGACTCTGGCGTTACGATGTCAACTTCATGAATGGGATAAAGTGTCCACTTCAGTATTTGAGCTTCATACTTGGGATTGGTTTACTTTCTTCAACTATGTGGGGGAAGAAATGTCTTGATTCTTTCTAGTATGCATAACTTGAACTCTCAGGGGGAAGAAAAATTCAAAAGAATTATTCAAGTGTGAGAAGAGAAGTTGTTGATCTACTTGGTGTACCCCAAACTTTCAATCCCTCATAGAAACATTATCATGTTATATGATGGGGTTTGCTTTTTAAATTCCATTGTGCGCTTAATTATTCTAAGCTTTATTGAAAGCTTTGAAGTTGCTTATGAGGATTGTCGGTTTAGGGAGAAGCTATTTAAAATCTTCTACATCAAGTTTATGTGGCATGAATTAGGGGGAAGTTAATTCAGAAGCTTTTCCTTAACCAGAAGTATATAGATTACTTAGCTCGTGCCGTTACAGTATTTCTACTACAAGTTACTTTAAAGATGAGTCGTTTTGAATTGAAGACTTGAAGTCAAAGGCCTCAGAAGACATCATCAGCATTGGACGCTTCATGAAAGCTTTTGTTCTTAATCATTATGTACTTGTTAGGAAAAATATTGTAAGGAATTATACACGTCGTCCCATGGGGGAAGATTATTGGAAATTCACTTTATGTGACGACATTTAAGAATTCCCATTAGTTATCATAGTCACACACGCATAGACTAGACTAGGAAACGTTATATAGTTTAAGTGTGGTGTGTGACTATATATACCCCTACAAGGCTTCTAAGGAGGGGTGTTGCTTGTGTTTTTATCTCACTTTAATACATTTTCTATCTTTTCACACACAACCTCTCTCTCTCTATATTCATCCATGGCTTCCAACACCATCTACCACCCTACTAGACCACCGGACATTAGGCTTGAAATGAACTCTCTCGGTGTTGTTGTAAGCATACACTTCCCCGTGAGATTGATCATAAGCTTTATCATAATTAGCATAAGAGTGTGGCCCACCATAAGTTTCACAAGTAATATTGAGAGCATGGGCATGTTGATTAGGAGGGTGATCTCTTAAAACAAGTTGTTTTACAGCTGAAGTAAGTTCCTTAAGATGATTGGTCAACTCACTCTCACTGGCACTAGCCATAGTAGCCCTAACACTCTTGGTTTGGACTTTGGCCTTATTTTCAATAATAACCCAAGCCTCATTCATAGTCTTGACAAGAACATTACCCCCCGAAGCACTATTTAATGAATCTTGGTCACTCAAAGTTAATCCATTATAAAAAGTATTAATTTGATGTACCTTTGTAAAACCATGTTGTGGACACTTTCTTAAAAGTTCCTTAAAACGATCCCAAGATTCACTAAACATCTCACCGTACTTTTGTTCAAAGTTAATGATGTCATTCCGCAAAGCGGCAGTACGTGAGGATGGGAAAAAGTAATTGATAAACTTGGTCTCAAGGTCCGTCCATGTGACAATACTCTGGGGTGGTTCCTTATCAAGTCAAGTCCGGGCTTGTCCCTCGAGGGAAAAAGGAAAGAGGAGCAAACGAATTGCCTCTTGTGAAACCCCATTGTATTTAACAGTATTGGATAAGTGTACGGACCTTTTAATGTGATCGTGTGGATCATCATTAATTTCTGGATTTTACTATGAAATTGATCTTCGTTTCTATTCGAATTGATTACTGGTTAACGTGCGACTCGGTTGTCTTTTGGTGAAAAAGAAATAGATTGGTCGTTGTAGTAAAATTAAATTGCGAAACGTTAAAGTAAATGACAGGTAATTAAAGCTAAAACTAATTAAAAAGTAATTGTGTAAAATTTAAAACTTTAAAAGTAAACGACGAGAAATTAAGACTTTAAAAGTAAATAAATTGAATGACAAAAATTAAAGCTTGACGAAAAGTGAATTTGACAATTTAATAAAAACGCAATCTTAAAATAAAGCTAAAATAAAAACAATTAAAAATAAAGTTTAAGAAAATGGCGGGAAAAATTAAACTGATAATTAAAAATAAGAACAGAAAATAAAAACTACAATTCTAATGGAATGTATCCTTCATCGGAATCCCATCGGAATCCACTGTCAGAATGAAAGCATCGGAATAAGCATAAACAAAACTATCGGAATAACAAGAATGAAATCTATCGGAATGGAGTGAAAAACAAAACCGTCAGAATACTGATCGCAATATCCTATCTGAATGTGAAGTCTGTCGAAATATGGCTGTTGAAATTTTGGCAGAGTTCCGTCGCAATATACCTTAATATCCGTCGCAATCCACGATCGCAATGAGCGATCTCAATCTTGATCGGAATAAGGGCTATCGCAATATTGATCGCAATGTAGAAACCCTAAAGGTTTTTGCGATCACAACAAGCTGTCGGAATGTAGAAACCCTTGCATATTCCGATGGAAAGAACAGAAACAAAAGGAGCAAATAAGCAAAGACCAAATAAGCACTTTGACAATAAGCAAATATCAAAAACTTAATTAAAACAAGAATAAGTAGAACTAAATAAGCACAAATTTAAAAACTCTTCAAAACACAAAATAAGCAAGCTTTATAAACGAACTAAAATAGAAAGATTAAACTTTTAAAAAGATGAAACTTTTAAAAAGATGAAACTTTTAAGAACACTCAAACGAAAATAAGCTAGACACTAAATAAGCAAAAAGCACAAACAAAATTAGAATTTCAAACGTAAGGATTTGATAAGAACAATGGAAAAATAAGAACTTTTGTCAAATAAACATCAAGATTAAACAAAACTTCAAGATTAATAAAACAAAACAAGATATTTAAAAGCAAGAAAGGAAGAATGAGATGATTATGAAAACTTGATTAAAGGAAAATAAAGATTCAACAACAAAATTAACTTACTTGGAATTAAAGGCAAGAAATTAAAAAACAATTAAGTAAATGACAATATGAAAGTGCAAGTAATTAAAGATGGAGAGCTAAGTTGTCAAGTTAGCTAACACATCCTAATGTGACATTAGGTGGGTATTTATAGGTGATTAGGGAGGTTAGCATGTGTTGCTCCTTTCTTTCTTCTCTCGTCTTTTCGTCTTCTAAATTATTCGACTTTTTTGACTTTGTCTCAGGATTAATTTAACTCGTCTTATAATTTCTTCATTTATTAGACTTGAGTTCTTTGACTTCATTAAACTTCCGTCTTTGGACTTTTTCTTCGATAAAAGCCCGTGAAAACCCGTGTTTTCTCCCCTTTTCACATTTTGGTCCTAAATCACAACAAAAACACAAACCTCGCATAATTCCGACATTTAGGACATAAAATACACGTTTTGACTTGGTTATTATTGTAATTAAGTGGTAAAAAGATAAGTGTTTTCACACTTATTAATCATGAGTGCCACTAAAGAAAGGTGTTGCGGAAACCATTTGAATGAAACCGGACTTGAGCTCGAAGTTGTTGGCGTCAATATCTGGCACCACAATTGCATCATCGTTGCCTTCGACGTGTGATTGCAAGAGCTCGATCATTGGAAGGTTCTCGATTGTGTTGACAACAGGAGGCTCTACAACAGGAGGCTCTACAACAGGAGGATCAATAATAGCGGCTTGAATGGACTTCCTTTTGCGTGAACGAGTACGCATACACCTACAAAAGAAAAGGAAAGCAAAGAAATAGAAGAAATAAAGTTAACGTGAAAAGAAAATATTTTTGGTGCAAAACTTTGAAAAAGAAATGCTTTTTATGAGTTTTTTAAACTGTTTTTGGATTTTTGTTTTGAAATTTTTAATTTTTATAGATTTTTGAAAATTTTTGAGCAAGAAAAATAACGTTCAAAGGTGAACGGATCCTAAAATCCAACGCGTCTCTCACAAAAAATCGTTAATCTTTACGAAAAGAGTCGGCAGCGGCGCCATTTAATACAAGGGTTTACCAAGTATAAAAAGTTTATTGTCTCGTCTCGATTCGAATTGACTATGGTTAAAAGTGTGACTCAGTTGTTCTTGGTGAAAGGAAAATAAAATGATTATCTATTTTAAACTAAAAGAGAAATGTGAATGTCATTGAGTAAAAATGAAAGCTTTAAAATTTAAACTAAAAATTAAGACTTAAAAATAAATGACGAGAAATTAAAACTTTTAAAAGTAAATTTGAAAACTTAATAAGAATGAAAACTTGAACTCAAAACTAAATAAAACAAGTTTAAAATAATACTAAGTAAAAATTGGCGGGAAGAAAAAAATAAATAAATAAAAGTTTAAAAATAAGTCGGGGAACAAGAACGAAAACCTAAGTCGGGAAACCAAATGTTTAACCTAATCCGGAATGTAAATCTCCAACACAATCCGGAATGCCCTTCCTACTCTTAATCCGAAATATGTGTCACACTCGTAATTCGGAATTCGTATGTCACATACAAGTCGGAATACAGATTTGTGATATAATCCGGAATGTGCAATCCTATACCTAATTCAGGAAATGGAAACCTACATGCAATCCGGAATGTTTAAAACCCAATGCTAATTCGGAATCCTAAGTGAACATGTAATCCGGAATGTGTGATGTGTAACTAATTCGGAATCCATGGTTTATGACCTAGTTCGGAATCCGTTTTATGGCTAATTCGAAAAACATGTTTTGGGCTTAATCCGGAATAACACTTTGCACCTAGTTCGAAATGTTATATTTTGACCTAATCCGGAATGAAGCTTTGATGGAGGGAAAGTAAAATCTAAGTCGGAATAATAAAACTGAAGATAAGTCGGAATAATAGGATTTGCAACTAGTTCGGGATACTAGGGTTTTACCATAACCCGGATAAGAAATAATAAGCAAAAACTAAAAATAAGCTAAAATTCAAATAAGCACTTACCTAAAACTTTAACCAAACCAAATTTAAGAAAAAGCAAATAAGCCACAATTTAAAAACTTTAAAAACACTTAATAATCTAAAAATTTAAAATCAACTTTTTAAAAAATAAACTATAAAAGATACTTAATTAAAAATAAGAAAAATCACACAATAAGCACTAAACACAAGAAGCTATATAAATCAAACACATAAAAATCAATAAGCTCAATCAAACAAACACATAAATAAAACAATAAGCATAAAGATTAATCAAACTACATGATTAACCAAATCACAACATAAGATTAAAATTAAGAAAGGTAGAATGAGAATGATTAATTAAAAGCTTGAAATAAAGATTAATATTAAGAGATTCAATACAAGATTAATGTAAAATCTTAAAACATTAAGGAAAAGCTAGAGAGAGAAAGTAACATTAAGCTACTCCTAATTACCTTACAAATTAAACTAAAATCTACTACTCCTTAATGAAGTGTTTATGGACTATATATAGGAGGAGGAAATGTGTTGATGCTTGCTTCTTTCTTCTCGTCTTTTCGTCTTTTAAATTCTTCGTCTTTCTCGACGTTGTCTCGGGATTTGTCGATATGAAATGAACTCGTCTTCTAATTTTCTTCTTTTATTAGATTTGGTTCTTCGACTTCGTTAAACTTCCGTCTTTAGACTTTTTCTTCGATAAATCTTCAAAATAGGCCTTGGACTTCCGTTCTTTTTGTACTCTTGATCTTTTGACTTTGTCTTTTGTCTTTTTCTTCGATAAAAGCTCGTGAAAGCCCGTGTTTTCTTCCCTTTTCACATTTTGGTCCTATATCACAATAAAAACACAAACCACGCATAATTCCGACTTTTACGACATTAAATATACGTTTTGGCTTGGTTATTATTATAATTAAGTAGTTACAAAGCAAGTTTTACATTTTCCATCATAATCAATCCACCTTGGCCTTTATTAAAGAGATAGAAAATTACAAAATATTCAAAAGAAGAAAACAAGTAAAAAGATCAAAAACTTACCTTAGGGTTTTGGAATGTCATGAATGTTTATCATCCTCAAGTTTCACGTTCCCCAAACCAAGCTTAAAAACGAGATCATTGTTATTATAAGTTAACAAACTATCACAAACTCATGTGGGCCAATTATTCACTTAGACCCCTTATTCCTAGGTGTATCTCTTATATTTTAATATTGTCTTGAATGATCATGAGGATGCATTGTTGACTTATTTCGATAGTTATTTAGGTTGTAAATAAAGTAGGACGATTTAATCAATAGTTAGCTAAAGGACAAAATCTTTTAAAACTGCTTCTCGGGACCTCATACAGTTCATATCTTGGCATAACTCGCTTCACAATTTGAGACCTTTCTCGGACCAATATTTGGCATTGACTTCATACTTCAAATCTTGAGAGACGTTCATGAAATAATGGTCTTCTCTTCATAATAGGAATTTCTTCACTTGAACTTTTTGAGAGATTCTTCATATTTGGACCACGACTTCTTCAGTTTTCTCAAATTTTTATTTGGGATTTTGATATACAACGATCCGCCTCCTTTTAGAACTTGGATCTATTTATCCTCATACCTTGTTAGGGCCTTTTCGGATAGACTTCTCCATGATCTTTACGGGAGTATTTGCTTTTCGTTGTGTCTCGATCCTTCATATTGATTTTTGATAAATGATTCTTCACATCACTTTGGATCTTTAGCAACAAAATGTAGCCCTCATGCCTTGTTAGGGCCTTTTCGGACTCGCCAATCTTCGCATCCCGCTTCAATAAGTTATGTCTTGGCTATGAACTCTAATTAATACCGAGCAACTTTTAAACGATCTTGGGCTAGAAGCTAAGTAACTTTTCAAATTGTATAACCTTATTTATTGCAAATATATTTATTAACAAGCGATGGGAGAAAAAGCTCATAATCAACTCACATAAATTCATGAAAGAATACCAAACCTATAATTGACTCTATCATCTCTCGTTCTCCACAATTTAAAATCTCAGGGAATGAGACTCGTGGATGCTTAGCCTATTAAATCAAAGTTTTGGGTTTTCAAGTCATCTATAGGATCATGCAACTTCTTAAACTTTTTCAAGTTTAGAACTCGCATTTTAAAATTCCCTTGATAAACGAATTTCTAGGATCAATTATAGGAACTTGCGAAAAGTTCTTGTTCTTAACCCGTAAGAGTTAAGACTTTCGCGTTTTAAAGTTCCCTATATAAAGCCTAGCAAAACTTGACTTAAACACGTTAAGGATATTAGCTAGAGTAAACTTAGATAAGTAAACTCGGGTTGAGTTAAAAGATTCATGACGTTGAAAAATTTAAACCACTTTATTAAACTTTATTCTAGCAAAGAAAGAAAATAACTATAACAAAGGTAAAATACAACTAGGCCGAAATAGATCAAAATTTTTGAAAAATGTCGAAAAATCAATTTTCTGGTTAAAATGAGGACAAAAACAAGGAAAACCCACTTAACTTCGATAGAAGTCCCCCTACACTTAATATAAACATTGTCCTCAATGTTTAAGCATGTGGAAGTAACCTCCCCTACAATTAGGACATTGTGCACGTTGTTTAAATCTTGCTAAGGAAGAGACAACTAAATTGATTCCTATTTTAATATTGAACAAATATAAAATAGAGAATCAAAAGAGTTTAGGATAGAACCGGGAAGACGGGTACACGGAATCACGGGTCGTCAAAAGTCATCAAGAATGGATCTTTGATAGCTCGAATCCCTGCACATGATAAGAAAGAAAACAACGAACACATACCAGGGTCTCCCCCTACACTTATTATAAAAACGTAATAAAAGGGATAGATACTGCGGGTTGCCTCCCGAGAAGCGCTTGTTTTTGTTAACCGAGTCGTGAGCCTGACTCGACCTTGATTAGCATGGTAAGAAGCTTGAAAAACATCCACCGGGATCAAATACATTGTTTACATCGATCAAGTAGCATAAGCTTAAGGCGAACAAGGCAAGCTAAAGAAGAGTAGGCAAGGTTCCCTTAAGAAGTTGTTGAGCACGATGGTAGCAAGGGTGATGAGGTGCAAGCATATCTCCATAATTTCCAAAAATCTTTCCTTTTATTTCATCAGATGAATACTAATGGCTTAAAAACTAGAATACCGGGATCGAACACCTTTTCCTTTAGGGGAAAATAACACTCAGGCTCAGTAGACCTTGAAGAAGATCCGCTCATAAATCGCACAATCTCATCCTCAGAAGGTGGATAAAGAGGTGTCAAGACATAAGTATTGCGGATATCGGTGTTTTCTGGCTTCTTTTCCTTTGAAACGGGTTTCTTCATATCCAAAGGAGGATAAAGACCATAATCAAAGTCAAAAGGAGGAGAATCATTCTCATTGGGGAAGTAAGTGTTGAGAAAAGTAGCAACGTCTTCCTCAAATGAGTAGTCATCCAAAGTAGGATCAAACATTATTGGCGGAGGATATTCATCGAAAGTAGGAACAAGGTTATCATGAGAAGAATCACTCGAAAGAGTATCGACATCATCAAAGTAATCATAAGTTGGCATGTCTTTATACTCAGAAGAAAAATCATCAGAATCATCCATGTCAGAAGTAGAATCATCATCATAGTCATCATAAACTGGAGGAGACTTATGAATTGGTGGAGGATCTGATTTGGAGAGAGAATCATTGATGTTGAGTTTTTACCACTCTTTAGGAAAAGAGGGCAAATTAGGGTAAATACACAAGTAGTTTAGGAAAACCACAAGTTATGACCCAAAGTGGGGATCGTTCTCAAGGAGGCTTGGTGTGTGTGTATTGAAATGACTAATTATGTGATTATATGATTATGAGAAAGAAAATAGAAATGAGGTAAGAAGAGAATGACGGTTACGATGACGGATTACACTAAGACGAAAAGGTCGTATACGTAAAACCGTAAAAGCACCAAATTTAAAAATTTACCCTAAAAATTCCTACAAAATTGCAATAAATCCTAAATAATGTAATTAGAGTTTACAAAAAATCAAAAATCACCCAAACCTTTTATTTAATAAAATAATGATTTTTTAATGCTAATTAAAGCCCTAAAAATCAATTTAATTAACAAAAAGCCCAAAATGAGATTTTTCACTTTGTAAACCTCTAAAATGACCTAATTTAATTTAAAACTATTTTTGAAAATTTTAAAATTAATTAAAACTATTTAAAAAACAATTAAAAACTATTAAAACTTAAAATAATTATAAAAATTAATCTAAGAACAATAAAAATATTCTAAAAGTTGTAAAATTCCTAACTTTATGTATTTGATCTAAGATAAATATAACAACTTGAAAAATCTAAATTTTAATTTTTAATAATAAAATAATAATAAAATAATATTAAAAATCCAAATTTTATAAAAAATTGAAAAAACTTGCAAACTAGCTTAATTTAACCTAAATAAACAGAAAATAAACTTGAAATTACAAAATACCCCTAATGGGCCTCCAAATGGGCCAAAAGTCCAAACAGTCACCTTAATGGGCTTATTAAGGCCCAATAAGAAAAATGTTGTCCAATTAAGCCCAAAAACTCCTACCTGACTCAAAATTTGATTTAAACACAACTTTTCAAAGGTCCAAAAGCTGAAAATGTGAAATAAGCTGACTTATACCAAACAGCTTATTCTTAATGGGCTTTTTGGCCCATTAAGCTATAAGCTGATGCCATAAGCTCAAATTAGACACACAAGCTTCTTTTGAGTTGCTTAAGACTTCTGTAAAAAGAAATTTGAAATAAGCCAACGGAATAAGCCTGAAAATGCAAAAAGCAATCTATAGAAAACGACAAAATAGTCGTTTTTGAGTTCTAGGCTATCCCAATAGCTGATTCAAAGTGCAAAACCTTTTAAATGACTAAACTAAGCTTAATCAACAAAAAGTTTTCAAATAAGTTCACTCAATAAGCTGGAATAAGCAAATAATCACTTATGAAAAAGTCAAATGAGTTGGTTTTCTAGCAAACAGTCAAAGTCAAAGTCTAATAAGTTCCAGTTTAAACAAATGGGTCAAATAATGAAGATCTATCACAAAAAATAAGTTGTTGCAGGTCTGGATAAGCCAAAATGGCTTATTGATAAGCTAACTGAAAAATTGCACTAGCAGGGGCTAGTTTTGGGTGTTGAGCAGTGGAAACTTTTTCCAGTGCTTGACTTGTTGACTTTTTTTGTCTTTAGTGACTTTTTTGGAGATTCAAGTTACACAAAGGTACCCAAATGATCAGTGGATCAAGAGGAGTCAAATACAAAAAAGAAATCAAAATCAACAACAACCAATTAGTACAATTAATTTACTCAATCACCAGATATGCACCAGACTTAGAACAATAAGCAGTTATGGTTCAATAAGCACTTATAGCACAATTCAGCCAGCCAAACTTAACCAAATGCATACACAAGAAATATTAAACTTAAATAAGCAAGTCTTAACAGGTTTCATGCACTGATTCAAAGTATTGAGCAAGATTCAAGCACTTAAAGTTACTGATGAACTATGAACATGCAGTTTTTTCACTTTGCTGATGCAATTGACCAACAAGCCAGATTCAGTCACTCAGATCTATCACATATGTTATATTAATGATGTTTTAACAACTTTTAACCCTAAGCATGCATAAATTCTAGATTTTACCGAAATCTTAGGTAAAAACAGTGAAAAACAACAAGATATAGCACAATGTATGATTCAAGGTTTCAAACCTAAAAACTTGCAGCAATATGCACTCAACCAAGTATTTAACAGATAACAAGCACAAACACAAACTTCCAACCACAAAATAACACAATATGATTCAAGACAGGTAATCCCAAACACCCTTTTAGCTTTTCAAATCAAGATTTTCAGATCAAAAATGCATTCCAAGGTTACCCAAGCCCAAATCAACACAACAACAGATGAGATAAACAGATTAGAACAAGATTAAGCCACAAAATCAGCAAGAACACAAGTCACACACAAATATCACCAAAAATCAAGATTTTAACAGATTTTGGGATTAAGTATGCAAACCTCATGGATGTACATCCACACCCACGAATTTTGAGCTTATGTACTAGCAAGAACAAGTACAAGCTTCCACAACAAAGCCTGCTAAGAATCAACAAGGTTAAGAGCACAATATGAAAATCAGAAAAATGGAAAATTCTTGATTAATGCAACCTTAGTTCCCCACACTTGATTATCCCCAAGTTATAAGCTTCACCACACCTTGATAACTTAATATTAGGATGCTATGATCAGCCTTATAGCCCAAGAATTCCAAGGTTTGAACTAGACTTAGCAAAATATCAAGAAAAGTGGAAAATGTGCAAACTTTTGCACACTCCTTTTGAAAACAGGTTTGAGATTCAAGAACTAGTAAACATTAACAACAATAAACAGATATTAAGAGTGGCACTTGAGCTTTCTTCAACAAATTCAAACACATTTCATTGATATGAATATGAGATTTACAGATTTGTGAACTAAGGAAAATTCAAGAGCAAGTGCAAATGATGCACCCTAAGGCCTTTATATAGGCTACAAACTAACTACTGAATGCATAAAAACGTGTAACCCTAACTATGGAAGTTCCAAATTTGGCCTTGTGAAGTTTGAATACATGCTTGATCATGTGATTTTTCTTGGTAGTTTGTTGTAGCTGGCATGTGAAAAGTGCATCCAATGGCTTGTATCAAGCTTAAAAAGTAACCAATCCTAAACGTTGGATGTCTGGTAGTTTTTTGGCAGTATCCTCTTTGTTTGCAGCAGGGGAATCTCTTATGGGACAATGGAGGGATGTGGCAAGTATTTTCAAGGTTGGGTTATGATTAAGGCATGCTTAATCATAAATCTGGAAGGTTTGGTGGGTTAATTGTTACACAATTAAGAAAACCCAAATTTGTGAAGAACACCAAGAACAGCTGTTTTGATCTTGGTTTAAGGTTTAAAAAATGTTTAGCGCGTGTTTTTATTATTAATTAACATTTGAAAAGTTAATTAATGAATAAACGGTGAGTGGATGATGAGGTGGAGCAATGGTGGGTTTTGATTGGTTGTGGGGTGTTAGTGGGGCACGTATCAAGCCCCCACTGGTCTAGGTATCTTCCTTGTCTTGGCAGAAATCACCCCTTGTCTTCCAAACTTGTTTCACTTTGTAAATAAACCCCACAAATGAGGATTCCCTTTGTAATAAAGTTTCATTTTTCACACTTTTGCCCCAAATACTTTTCCAAAGTATTTTCAGGGATATTTCTTGCCATTTCTTGATTCTTGAAGGACTGATTTGGTATTTTCTTCAAGGATAATGGTCTTGACTTGTATATTTGACATTTTGGAGGACTAAAATTGCCAAGTCATGATTAATGAGGGACCATTTTTGCCAAGTCTTCAAAGTCAAGGGTCCTTTTGGTAATTTTGACATTTTCAAAGGACCAAATTTGTAATTCTTATAACTTGGAGTTTTTCATGGTATGTTTGACTTTGAGAAGGACTAATATTGACATTTTAGTTTTGTTGAGGGACTAAAATTGCCAATTCTTCAAAGTGGAGGGCCCTTTTTGCAATATTGACAAACTTTAGGGACCAATCTTGTAATTATGAGGATACAAGGGTATAAAGTGTCAATTCTTCAATATTGGAGGACCCTTCTTCATAAATCTTCAAATCTTCAAGGGTTTTCTTGGAAAATTATTCATTAGGGCTTGGTTCAATGTGCGGCTTTGTTTCCCGTGTTCGTTTTTGCATGATTCTTGTGATATTTTATCATTTTCTCAATATCCGTACCTAAAATACACAAGCAACAAACACAAGCATATATTTGGGTTATTTCATGATATTTAATGCATTTTAAGCCCTTTTTGGACGATGAGACTATGTATAAAAGCAGTCTCATCACTCCCCCATACTAAACCATTGCCGTGCCCTCACGCAATGTTAGAATAAAGTATCGTATCATCCCCAAAATTCATTTTTATTCACTTTATTGAATGATAAAATAGCTATACTACTACTATTACTTCTACTACTTGCGTTTTAGACATAATGTATGATTTTCATCGCAAAATGGGACGTTTAGGTTCATAGAACAAGAACATGTGAATGCTTCGTTAGAAATAATTTCATTTCCTCAATTTTCACCCCAATTCCATGCTAAGCGTGCAACGAGATCATTGTCATTATAAGTTAGTAATGCTAACACTACTCATATGCCCTAATCACGTACTTATCCTCCCAATTTCCTAAGTTGTATCTCTTATATTTTATTATGTCTTGAATGTTTCACGAGGATACATTGTTTGACTTATGCGATAATAGAGATTTAGGTCTAAAAATAGAGTCCTAACGGTGTAACCAAGACCATCAAATCAATAACCCCTCCTAATAGACAACTATGTCAAAAATTAAGTCAACAAGAAGGATCGATAAACACGGTTTTATAACGGTTTTGAACATGAGACTTATTACCAAGACTTTTATACGCCCCCTAACTGAAGGGCCTTATTATCTTTGGTTTACCTCCATCTTTTATTCAACTTCGCCATGAAGCTTTTATTATGACTTCGGTCTTGCCTTGCCTTTTATTATCCACCTCATCGGTAGTTTTATTAGCCAAAGACGTATATCCTCACGCTAAGGCGAATTTTAGATCTTTAAAGCTTCAAAGATTAAGGCTTGATTCACTTTCAATTTTGCATAGATTTTTCGGCCTTGTGGGGCTTCAAATTGTTTGCTTGATTTAGGTGAGCACTTGAAATCTTATTATTGGGTGAAGCTTTTGATTATTCGGGTGCCAATACTTCAAAACCGTGATGCTGGCGATACCTTAATGTCTTCCCAATTTAATTACACAAAAGCTACTAGAAAATACTAGAAACCCAACAATCAAGACTAAACCGCTAAGTCAATATTTATTAAGCAAAAAATATTTACAAGCGAAAGGGAGAATAAGCAAACAACGAGAACACATGAGTTTTTGAAAGAATACGAGTACTCTACGTTTAGCATAGTAACTTATAATTAACCCTATCATTTCTCGTCCTCATTTAAGAGACTTAGCCTAATGTGAAATTAAGGAATCAAAGCTAAGTGCTCAACACGCACGGTTAAGTCAAAAACTACTCTAATTCTCGCCATCAGAAAACCTACATTCGTGTCTTCAAACACTTATAAAACATGAGAAAATTTTTAAAATTTGGCCATTTTTAGCCTTATTTTGCAACAAAACGATAAACAAAAAGGTAAACTTTGGAAAGCGTGAAGATTTGGCAAGGCAAGTATCTATTAACCCCCATACTAAAATTAAACATTGTCCTCAATGTTTCGAGTCTAGGGGTGCAAACACCCCCATACTAGAGACGTAGTCGAATGCCTAATCTAGCATGGAAAGGGTGTAACCGTTAAATTTAAAGCCGTTTATGAAGTGTGTTATAAACCTAAGGTTAGAACATCAAAGGATATATCATGGATATTGAGAAAGTCTTCAAAGAAAACGATCGAGTTCTCTCATAAAATGAACACGAGAGGCTCCAATCGTGAAGATCATAATCATCTAAAAACCACAATTCACAAACAACCACGGAACAAAGGTTGAAAGGGCACAACTCCCTACACGTTACTACATTAGAAAGCGATAATATATACATAGGATAAGCATGGGACTCCCCCACGAGGCACCTCGTTTTTGATTACCGAGTCATGAGCTCGACTCGATCCCTTAATACTAATTATCATTCGGGAAGGTGATTTGGTCGAGGTAGTTCAAGGATGGAACTTCCCCGCCAAAGTAGTGCTTCAACCTATGTACATTCACCTTGAAATTAGGGCCATCATTTTGAGCTAGCTCGATGGTCCCATAAGGAAAAACTTGAGTCACGGTGAATGGACCGGACCAACAGGATTTCAACTTACCGGAAAAGATTTTCAAACGAGAATTAAAAAGCAAAACTTGATCCCCAATGTTAAAAACCCGGTTTTTAATTTTAGAATCAAGCAACTTTTTAGTCTTTTCTTTATAAATCAATGAATTTTCATAAGCTATATCCCTTAATTCATCCAATTCATTTAATTTCATTTTCCGGTGTTTTCTCGCGGTCTCCATGTCATCATTACAATGCTTTAGGGCCCAATAAGACTTGTGTTCCAATTCAATTGGCAAATGACAATTTTTCCCATACAAAAGCTTATAAGGAGTGCACCCAATGGGCGTCTTATGAGCGGTCCTAAAGGCCCATAAAGCATCGTCCAACTTATCCGAACAAGATTTTCGGTTTTCCCCAACGGATCTCTCCAAGATCCTCTTCAACGCTCGGTTTGAAACCTCGACTTGCCAACTCGTTTGTGGGTGATAAGCCGTAGAAAGCCGATGTGCAACCCCATATTTCCTTAGGACCCTTTCGAATTGGTCATTACAAAAATGGGTTCCACGATCGCTTATGATCGCACGAGGGGTTCCAAACCGAGAAAACAAGCTTTTCAAAAACTTGACTACCACACGAGCATCATTGGTGGGCAAAGCCTTAGCTTCCACCCACTTAGATAGGTAGTCAACCGCGACAAGGATGTACTTATTACCATGAGATGATGGGAACGGCCCCATAAAGTCTATGCCCCAAACGTCAAAGATCTCACACACTTGGTTCTGTGGCATTTCATCTTTTTGTGAGGCTTTTCCTTGTCGTTGGCATGAGTCACACGACTTCACAAGCTCATGTGCATCTCGATAAATAGTAGGCCAAAAGAAGCCGGCATCAAAGACCTTCTTAGCTGTGAGATTAGCACCATGGTGACCACCTGTGGGTCCCTCGTGACAAGCTCTAAGGATGTTAGAAGCTTCGGTACCAAAGACATAACGTCGGATGATTTGATCCGCACAAGTTCGAAACAAGTAAGGGTCGTTCCAAAAGTAGAACTTGACGTCACGAAAGAATTTTCGTTTTTCTTGAGTCGTCATACCCTTGATGATGAAGTTGCCCGCATGGTAATTTGCAAAGTCCGCAAACCATGGGGTGGAAGAATCAAGCTTAGAATTCACTACACAAAGTGTCTCGAGCGAAAATGTTTCGGTGATTTCCTTGGGCTCGTAAACACTTTGGTGAGGATCTTCCAAACGAGAAAGATGATCGGCCGCTAGATTCTCGGCTCCTTTTTTGTCAACAATTTTGTGATCAAATTCTTGAAGAAGGAGAATCTAATGAAGTAATCTCGGCTTTGCATCTTGTTTAGCCATAAGATACTTGATAGCCGAATGATCCGTATACACTATGCATTTCGTCAAGACGAGATAAGGTCGAAATTTCTCAAATGCATACACCACGGCAAGGAACTCCTTCTCCGTTGTAGTGTATTTTAGTTGATCCTCGGTCATCGTCTTGCTAGCATAGTGAATAGGCAAGAAGTGATTTTCATGAAGTTGCCCCAATGCGGCCCCAATAGCGTAGTCACTAGCATCACACATGAGCTCAAATGGGAGGTTCCAATTGGGAGCAACAAGAATGGGAGCTTCGGTAAGTTTCCTCTTAAGGATTTCAAAGGCTCGTACACAATCTTCGTCAAAGACAAAACGTGCCTCTTTTTCAAGAAGATGTGTAATAGGTCGAGAGATCTTTGAAAAATCCTTGATGAATCGACGATAAAAGCCCGCGTGGCCTAGGAAACTCCTAACTCCCTTAACGGTTTTGGGATGAGGTAATTTGGCGATGACGTCTACCTTAGCTTGATCTACCTCAATCCCCGCTTTAGAAACCTTGTGCCCTAAGACGATTCCACTCTTAAACATAAAATGACATTTTTCCCATTTGAGCACAAGGTTGGTTTCCTCACAACGCTTCAACATTCTCTCAAGATTCGACAAACACGAAGTGAACGAATTACCAAACACGGAAAAGTCATCCATGAAGACTTCCATCGTCTTCTCGATCATATCATGAAAAATAGCCATCATGCACCTTTGAAAGGTTTCCGGTGCATTGCAAAGTCCGAATGGCATTCTACGATAGGCAAACGTTCCATATGGACACGTAAACGTAGTTTTTTCTTGATCACGAGGATCGATGGGGATTTGAAAGTAACCGGAAAAACCATCTAAAAAGCAATAGAAATCTTTTCCCTCAAGACGCACCAACATTTGGTCCATGAAGGGCAAGGGAAAATGGTCTTTTCGAGTGGCTTCATTCAACTTTCGATAGTCAATGCACACTCTCCATCCGGTCACGAGTCTAGTGGGAATTAACTCGTTGGCATCGTTTGACACAACGGTCATTCCTCCCTTCTTAGGGACACAATGAATAGGACTCACCCAACGGCTATCGGAAATAGGGTAAATCATTCCCGCATCAAGGAGTTTTAGGACTTCCTTTTTGATGACGTCGTGAATTTTGGGGTTCACCCTCCTTTGACATTGGATTACGGGCTTGTAATCCTCCTCCATTAAGATTTTGTGGGTACAAAATTTGGGATCGATCCCCTTAATGTCGGACAACTTCCACGCAATTTCCCCTTTGTGATCCTTTAGAACATCGACAAGTGCGGTTTTTTCATCATCCGAAAGTTCTTTCGCAATAATAACCGGCAACTTGTCGCCCTCCTCCAAAAAGACATATTCGAGATGAGGAGGTAAATCTTTCAACTCGAGGATAGGTGGTTCCTCAATTGAAGATTTGGGCTCGATACTCATAACCTCCTCGGGTGGAGGAAATGGGAAATCGTTAAGAAAATCCTTGATAATCGAGACGTCCTCATCATTGTCGAGGTCTTCGTTACAAGTACGTGGAACATCGAATTCTTCCAACGTAAAACCACCACCTTCAAATGGAGTGAAGGTTGGTGTCGAATTATCAAGAATGGGATCTAACATAGTGGGATTGCCATTATTTTCATCATCACCAAAACCTAGAACTTCTTGTGAAAATTCCTCGCAAACCACGTAAATCATATCAACGAGGTTTATGGTTGCAACGGAATAAACATGAGAAATTTGAGAATTTTGAGTTGCGTTTATAACAAGTTCCTCGTCGTTGAAACGTAAGGTGATCTTTCTAGCATGAACATCGATCAAAGCCATAAACGTATCTAAAAACGAACGACCTAAAATGAGAGGAACTTGAGGATCCGTGGGAACATCGACAACGATAAAGTCTACCGGATAATAGAACTTTCCCACTTTCACAAAAACGTCTTCCGCCAATCCACATGCGGGAATCGTGGAATGGTCGGCCAACTCGATAGACATTAGTGAAGGAGTAAGATTAGGAAGATTGAGCGACTTGAAGATTGCAAGTGGCATCAAGTTAATGCTAGAACCAAGATCGGCCAAGGCAAAGCATTCTTCCATATCATGGATTGCACAAGGGATCAAGAATTTACCGGGATCACCGACTTTTTGAGGTATGCGATTAAGATAAACCGATGAACAACTAGACAATTGATGCAATTTCTCCTTGTTGTTCAACATACTCTTAAAGTTAGCGGCAAATCGAGGCATCATGACCAAAGCATCGGCGAAACTCACATTAAAGTGCAAATCACGAAACATTTTCATAAAAAGCTCCAATTGATAATTGTCGCGCTCTTGTCGTTTCTCCTTTCTAAGTCTCGATGGATAGGGAAAAGGTGGTATGGGTTGAGGCATAGGCATAGCCTTTGGAATCTCGGGTTCCAATGTTGGTAATGGGTCAACCGTAGGTGTGGCATGAGCGGTACTTCGTGGTATTGGAACATGCTCCTTTTGGACCACCACCTCAGGTTCTTCCTCAATTGCATCCTCCGTAGGAGCAATTGGTTGAGGAGTCAGTTCCTTAAGTGTCTTACCACTACGTGTTGTAATCACTTTCATCTCACCTTTAGGGTTTGATACGGTGTTGCTAGGAAGACTACTCGAAGACGGTTTACACATAATTGCCTCAAACATAGATGATGTTTTATCCTCAAACATGGATTGCCTCCTCTCGGCTTTAATCATCTCTTGCTTAATTTCATGTTGCCCTTGTTCCATTTTTTGTTGGTTTTGTTGTAACCTAGTTACATTTCCTTCCATCTTGTTTGTATGGATTTTAAGCTCATTTGCTAACTCATTTTTCAACTCTTTCTTCAAGTCGTTCTTAAACTCGGATCCTAGGCTAATGATTTCTCTTTGAATGTTGTCAAACCTAGCATCGTTCCCATTAGCGTATTCAACAAATTCATTTGGAAGATCTTTCAACGTTTGCAAACTTTTGTTGTTGTTTTGAAAATCATTTTGATTTTTGTTTGAAACTTGATTATTAGCCCCTTGATTACCATAGTTTCCTTTGTTGTAATTGTTTTTGAAACCAACTTGATTGTTGCGATAGTTGTTGTTAGCATTTTGATTTGAACCAAAACCCGGTGGAGTCAATTGATTAGAGAGGGTAACTTGACCGTTTTGGTTGTAAGTTCCCGTGGCCGCGTAGGCACTCGAAGTGTTACCACCGTTGGTAATGCACTCGGAGAAATCATGACCTCCACCACAATACATGCATGAAACCTCAACCGCTTTAGCCATAGCGGGAGCACTTGGTTCTCCAACTTTGAACTCAATTAGAAGACCTTTAAGCTTATCAAAGATTTTGTTTTCCAAGTTCGCCTCAATTTGGCAAGCATCGATGGTAGTAGACAAAGAAGGTGAAGCCGAAGACGAAGCCTTACGAACACTAGACGTGCTACGAGGACTATACACCTTAGATCTATTCTCAATTATCACCAAAGCTTCCTCAACCGTTTTACACAAAAAATTACCACCCGCGGCGGCATTAAGATAATCCCTTTCATGATCATTAAGTCCATTGTAAAACGTGTCAATTTGATGCAAGTCGGAAAAACCGTGATGAGGACACTTATGTAACATTTCCTTAAACCTATTCCAAGCCGTTGAAAAACTCTCATTAAATTCTTGTGAAAATTTTGAAATCTCGTTTTTCAAATGCGTAGTCTTAGAGGGCAGGAAAAAATGGTTCACAAACTTAGACACGAGATCCTTCCACGTCAATATAGAATTGGGTGGCTCTTCCTCTAACCAAATTTTAGCGGGCCCCGCTAAGGAATACGGAAAAAGCATCATCTTAATCGAGTCATTAACAACATCCTTAAATTTGCAAGTGGCGGTAAGACGATTGAAATGGCGGATATGGTTGTGTGGGTTGTCCTTTTCATCACCACGGAATTTGTTGTTTTGGATCATCGACAACAAACCCGTTTTCACTTCAAAATTCTCCGCAAGGATAGCGGGAATCACAATAGCCTCTCCATAACCCTCGGTGGGTGCTTGAAGTAACTCCATCATAGTTCGATTCGCCATGGTTGGTTCTTCTCTTACAATGGGTTCGTCAATAGGAGACTCCTCACTAGAAAGATTAGGAGTAGGTGTTGACTCCTTTCGGTGTTTCGTTTACGTGCACGTCTTGCTTGATTACGAGTAAGCATAAACGTCACGTACAACGTGGGGGTGAGCAAAGAAGATTCTTTTTGGTGTTTTGTATTTTTCAATTTTTTGTGGTTTTTGATTGTTTTTACTTTTTTTGGATTTTTGTGATTGCATTAAGTAGACCAAAATCTACAAATCTCCTCCTTAATCAAATCTCTTGATTAAAGAAGCCTCAAGGAATGAAAACGATCACGTGAAGTGAACGCCTTCGATGACTTTAGAACGTTGGTGGAACACCAAAACGTTCAAGAGGGTTTAATCAAATGAAACCAAGAAAGTATATATGATACTTAATAATACTTTGGGCGGCAAAACCCTCGATTAGCTCTCAAAATCAAATAATCACAAGCAAGTGGGGAAACGAGGCGGTGCGAAGCACTTAAGAGCCTTTTTACTTAGGGTATATTTTATAATACACGCCTTATACCCACCTTATAGTTTGTATTTTTCAAAATCGAGCTTCACGAAAGTATTTATCTATTTTTGCCTTTTCTTTCTTGTTTGAGATTCGAATACAATGATTGGGTAATGACCTCCCAAGTCAAGGTTGTGTTTTCACACTTTTGGAGTACTTGTGAATTTATTGTTCTACGTATACAATATATTAATAATATTCACATAAAAAACGAACAACCGATAATACGTATTAGTAGATTGCTACTAATATAAATAGATATTATGGCTATATATAAAAACAACAATTGCCAAATCAAAACACAACACGCCTCCCCGGCAGCGGCGCCAAAATGATGTTGAGTTTTTACCACTCTTTAGGAAAAGAGGGCAAATTAGGGTAAATACACAAGTAGTTTAGGAAAACCACAAGTTATGACCAAGAGTGGGGATCGTTCTCAAGGAGGTTTGGTGTGTGTGTATTGAAATGACTAGTTATGTGATTATATGATTATGAGAAAGAAAATAGAAATGATGTAAGAAGAGAATGACGGTTACGATGACGGATTACACTAAGACGAAAAGGTCGTATACGTAAAACCGTAAAAGCACCAAATTTAAAAATTTACCCTAAAAAATCCTGCAAAATGGAAATAAATCCTAAGTAATGTAATTATAGTATACAAAAAATCAAAAATCACCCAAACCTTTTATTTAATTAACTAATGATTTTTTAATGCTAATTAAAGCCCTAAAAATCAATTTAATTAACAAAAAGCCCAAAATGAGATTTTTCACTTTGTAAACCTCTAAAATGACTTAACTTAATTTAAAACTATTTTTGAAAATTTTAAAATTAATTAAAACTATTTCAAAAACAATTAAAAACTATTAAAACTTAAAATAATTATAAAAATTAATCTAAGAACAATAAAAATATTCTAAAAGTTGTAAAATTCCTAACTTTATGTATTTAACCTAAGAAAAATATAAAAACTTGAAAAATCTAAATTTTAGTTTTTAATAATAAAATAATATTATAAATCCAAAATTTATAAAATATTCTAAAAACTTGCAAACTAGCTTAATTTAACCTAAATAAATAGAAAATGAACTTGAAATTACAAAAATACCCCTAATGGGCCTCCAAATGGGCCAAAAGTCCAAACAGTCACCTTAATGGGCTTATTAAGGCCCAATAAGAAAAATGTTGTCCAATTAAGCCCAAAAACTCCTACCTGTCTCAAAATTTGACTTTCAACACAACTTTTCAAAGGCCCAAAAGCTGAAAATGTGAAATAAGCTGACTTATACCAAACAGCTTATTCTTAATGGGCTTTTTGGCCCATTAAGCTATAAGCTGATATCATAAGCTCAAATTAGACACACAAGCTTCTTTTGAGTTGCTTAAGACTTCTGTAAAAAGAAATTTGAAATAAGCCAACGGAATAAGCCTGAAAATGCAAAAAGCAATCTATAGAAAACGACAAAATAGTCGTTTTTGAGTTCTAGGCTATCCCAATAGCTGATTCAAAGTGCAAAACCTTTTAAATGACTAAACTAAGCTTAATCAACAAAAAGTTTTCAAATAAGTTCACTCAATAAGCTGGAATAAGCAAATAAGCACTTATGAAAAAGTCAAATGAGTTAGTTTTCTAGCAAACAGTCAAAGTCAAAATCTAATAAGTTCCAGTTCAAACAAATGGGTCAAATAATGAAGATCTATCACAAAAAATAAGTTGTTGCAGGTCTGGATAAGCCAAAATGGCTTATTGATAAGCTAACTGAAAAATTGCACTAGCATGGGCTAGTTTTGGGTGTTGAGCAGTGGAAACTTTTTCCACTGCTTGACTTGTTGACTTTTTTTGTCTTTAGTGACTTTTTTGGAGATTCAAGTTACACAAAGGTACCCAAATGATCAGTGGATCAAGAGGAGTCAAATACAAAAAAGAAATCAAAATCAACAACAACCAATTAGTACAATTAATTTACTCAATCACCAGATATGCACCAGACTTAGAACAATAAGCAGTTATGGTTCAATAAGCACTTATAGCACAATTCAGCCAGCCAAACTTAACCAAATGCATACACAAGAAATATTAAACTTAAATAAGCAAGTCTTAACAGGTTTCATGCACTGATTCAAAGTATTGAGCAAGATTTAAGCACTTAAAGTTACTGATGAACTATGAACATGTAGTTTTTTCACTTTGCTGATGCAATTGACCAACAAGCCAGATTCAATCACTCAGATCTATCACATATGTTATATTAATGATGTTTTAACAACTTTTAACCCTAAGCATGCATAAATTCTAGATTTTACCAAAATCTTAGGTCAAAAACAGTAAAAATCAACAAGATATAGCACAATGTATGATTCAAGGTTTCAAACCCAAAAACTTGCAGCAATATGCACTCAACCAAGTATTTAACAGATAACAAGCACAAACACAAACTTCCAACCACAAAATAATACAATATGATTCAAGACAGGTAATCCCAAACACCCTTTTAACTTTTCAAATCAAGATTTACAAATCAAAAATGCATTCCAAGGTTACCCAAACCCAATCAACACAACAACATATGAGATAAACAGATTAGAACAAGATTAAGCCACAAAATCAGCAAGAACACAAGTCACACACAAATATCACCAAAAATCAAGATTTTAACAGATTTTTGGATTAAGTATGCAAACCTCATGGATGTACATCCACACCCACGAATTTTGAGCTTATGTACTAGCAAGAACAAGTACAAGCTTCCACAACAAAGCCTGTTAAGAATCAACAAGGTTAAGAGCACAATATGAAAATCAGAAAAATGGAAAATTCTTGATTAATGCAACCTTAGTTCCCCACACTTGATTATCCCTAAGTTATAAGCTTCACCACACCTTGATAACTTAATATCAGGATGCTATGATCAACCTTATAGCCCAAGAATTCCAAGGTTTGAACTAGACTTAGCAAAATATCAAGAAAAGTGGAAAATGTGCAAACTTTTGCACACTCCTTTTGAAAACAGGTTTGAGATTCAAGAACTAGTAAACATTAACAACAATAAACAAATATTAAGAGTGGAACTTGAGCTTTCTTCAACAAATTCAAACACATTTCATTGATATGAATATGAGATTTACAGATTTGTGAACTAAGGAAAATTCAAGAGCAAGTGCAAATGATGCACCCTAAGGCCTTTATATAGGCTACAAACTAACTACTAAATGCATAAAAACGTGTAACCCTAACTATGGAAGTTCCAAATTTGGCCTTGTGAAGTTTGAATACATGCTTGATCATGTGATTTTTCTTGGCAGTTTGTTGTAGCTGGCATGTGAAAAGTGCATCCAATGGCTTGTATCAAGCTTAAAAAGTAAGCTTCAATCCTAAACGTTGGATGTCTGGTGGTTTTTGGCAGTATCCTCTTTGTTTGCAGCAGGGGAATCTCTTGTGGGGAAATGGAGGGATGTGGCAAGTATTTTCAAGGTTGGGTTATGATTAAGGCATGCTTAATCATAAATGTGGAAGGATTGGTGGGTTAATTGTTACACAATTAAGAAAACCCAAATTTGTGAAGAACACCAAGAACAGCTGTTTTGATCTTGGTTTAAGGTTTAAAAAATGTTTAGTGCGTGTTTTTATTATTAATTAACATTTGAAAAGTTAATTAATGAATAAACGGTGAGTGGATGATGAGGTGGAGCAATGGTGGGTTTTGATTGGTTGTGGGGTGTTAGTGGGGCACGTGTCAAGCCCCCAATGGTCTAGGTATCTTCCTTGTCTTGGCAGAAATCACCCCTTGTCTTCCAAACTTATTTCACTTTGTAAATAAACCTCACAAATCCGGATTCCCTTTGTAATAATGTTTCATTTTTCACACTTTTGCCCCAAATACTTTTCCATAGTATTCTTAAGGGTATTTCTTGCCATTTCTTGATTCTTGAAGGACTGATTTGGTATTTTCTTCAAGGATAATGGTCTTGACTTGTATATTTGACATTTCGGAGGACTAAAATTGCCAAGTCATGATTAATGAGGGACCATTTTTGCCAAGTCTTCAAAGTCAAGGGTCCTTTTGGTAATTTTGCCATTTTCAAAGGACCAAATTTGTAATTCTTGTAACTTGGAGTTCTTCATGGTATGTTTGACTTTGAGAAGGAATATTGACATTTTAGTTTTTTTGAGGGACTAAAATTGCCAATTCTTCAAAGTGGAGGGCCCTTTTTGCAATATTGACAAACTTTAGGGACCAATCTTGTAATTATAAGGATACAAGGGTATAAAGTGTCAATTCTTCAATATTGGAGGACCCTTCTTCATAAATCTTCAAATCTTCAAGGGTTTTCTTGGAAAATTCTTCATTAGGGCTTGGTTCAATGTGCGGCTTTATTTCCCGTGTTCGTTTTTGCATGATTCTTGTGATCTTTTGTCATTTTCTCAATATCCGTACCTAAAATACACAAGCAATAAACACAAGCATATATTTGGGTATTTTCGTGATATTTAATGCATTTTAAGCCCTTTTTGGACGATGAGACTATGTATAAAAGCAGTGTCATCAATCATCCACATCATCTTGGAAAAGTGGATTATCATAGCAAGAATCGAAAAGAGAATTGTTGTAGACGACAAAATAATCAAGCACATTAATCATATTCGCTGATTCTCTTCCATTTGATTTGGTTGTGATCTTCCCCATTTTAAATACTTGTGCTTCGTTCCCGACCCTTAAGATTAGCTCACTTTCGGCAACATCGACTAATGCTTTTCCGGTTCTCAAGAATGGCCGACCAAGTATTAACGGAATACGAGGGTCTATTTCATAATCAACAACAACAAAGTCGACCGGAAAAGTGAAGGTACCAACTTTAACAAACACATCTTCGGCAATACCAACGGGGTAAGCGAGAGTGTGATTTGCTAGCTCAAGAGTCATCTTTGTTGGTGTAAGGTCGGCTAATGATAACTTTTTCCAAACACTTAAAGGCATCAAATTTATACTTTCCCCGAGATCGGCTAAGGCAGTAAATTCTTCGGTTTGGTTAAAAGTACATGGTAGCACAAAACGACCGGGATCTCCAATTTTTTCCGGAAGTTCTTTAAGAAGGACTGCAGAACAGTTTGCATTCAATCGAGTATTAACAAACTCAGCCATCTTCTCCTTCTTATTAAGCAATTCCTTAAACATCTTAACAAATTTAGGCATTTGGGCTAGAGCTTCAACAAGGCTAAAGGTGATGGTCACTCCTGAAATCTTCTTCAAAAAGTTTGACACTTGAATATCATCCTTGGTGAGCAATTGGCACTTGTCTAAGCGAGAAGAATAAGGGATGTTGGGTTTAGGTGGTGTAGGTGTAGCAGGTTGTGAGACCCCCAAAATCAGGCAAGGAAACACGTAGGCAGCAAAGGGGTTCCACGTCATGGTACAAGAAACAATAAAATATTGTTGACATAAAGTTGACGTAATAAAAAATTATACATTACATCACAAAAAGATCAGAGTTTTTTTTAAACAAAGGTCCCAGAGTTTTATAAGCGGAAAATCTATTATTTAAACATGGTTTTGTAACATGCTGTTACTAAAAATATAGGATAAACTTCTGACAACTTTTGCCAAAACCGAACTTTAAAAAGTAACACAAAAATCTCCAAGCTGCGATAATATCATGCGGGCTCCCATCTAAGCAAAGCTAAGTAATAATACCCGAGATTAAACATGTAAAATCGTCAACATAAAGTTGAGTGATATTTATAGGTTTAGCAGTAAGGGTGTGGAACACAAGCATTTATTTGTAAAACAAGAAATAGGGAAAATGGTTACGTACGATAACCATAGTCCGAAACCATTATTATTGCTATTTAGTTCATGAACCGAAGCTTAACTCAATGTAAGTTCCTCTAGTGAGTATTCAGCCTAAATACTCAGGTATAAACAAATGAAATGCGTCATGGTTAAAGAACCGCAACATGGGACGGGGATTGTCAATCCCGATGGATCCACCCACAACATTCGCGCTTAGCAACACAAGTAAATTAGCGGTTCATGATCAGGAGAGGAAATTTAAGGTCTATAACTAAAAGCAATAATAATAATGAAATCTGTTAGAAATCATCAAGTTCTGGAAAGCATACAAGTTTTGGATAGCATACAAGTTTTGGATAGCATACAGTTTTAAATGAATGTGTTAATCTCACCCCGCGTTTAGAAACAACGTATAAGTAGTAAAAAGGGGCTATGAACTTACCTTCAAGCAAAACGATAACAATCAACGAAAATAACTTGACGAGATGCCGTTGAAATCCTAGAAGCAACCTTAAAGCCAAGCCTCGCTAAAAGTAATGTACTATCTTTGTGAAATCAACCACGTTTACTGATTTCTAATAATAAGTAAATATCGACATATTTATATTATTAGCTTGTATTTTATATCCAATGACACGACTTCCATAAATAGTCCATTGTTTAAATTACTTTCTTTAATTTATGTCCCAACACTTTTATATAATATATTTCAAATTAGGAATTTACTTAAATGAATTTTTAAAAATTATGACGTAAAGTGTGTGTTTCCACATTATAAAAACACCATATAAGATTTTATATATTCAAATATGCACACTTCACATTTTGAATAAAACATAATTTTATTTACTATTTATTTCATTCAAATGAAAAATAGTAAATCCAAGTACTTATCTAAATATAATGATTAATTATTTTCTTGATGACATAAGTACAACTTATGCATGCTTCATATTAAATATTTTCATAACCATTTAAATTTACATAACAAGACTTTCTTGAAATCTTCTTGAAATAACCACAACTAAATGATCACATACGTATGCATTTTATGGTGAATATAGACATATAATTTTTTTCTTGTCGATATATCGACGTGACCAACATATGAGATATAAACAAAAGCTAAACATATAGTAAATATATATAATTTAAACCAAAAGCTATACCTAGTTTAAGTTATCAAGCTAAAATTGAATCTTCACTTCCATGCCAAAAACATGCTCGTTATAAACTCATTATTTTTAGAGATTAACTTGAAGCTTTCATCTTTCTTTTTTTTTACACCTTTTAATCTTCAAGTATGTTTTTATTGAGTATACTTTGAGCATGATTTCCATCATTAAGCCTTACACGTTTCAAATATGTCACCACGTGTCCATGTATGTATCTTAAAGCCACGTACATGATGTTTCTTTCTTTTTATAAATTTAGTGTATGTAATTTAAAGTGTTATAAAGTTATGTATGTTAACATTTAAAATCTAAATTTCTCAACTTGTTAGGCCTATGGGTGGCGTGAAATGATATGGGTGAAAAATAAGTAGTTGAGTTATATATAATTTTGTTTGGCAATTTGTAAAAACATGTATTATCGAGGTCCAATATTTTAAAAGTTACACGATTTAAAAGTTAAGCGTAAAACACGAAAAATAAACGCTCAATATAAAGTAAAAACCTAGACATTCGGAGAATATTAATATTTTAATAGTTAAATGAGGGCTTATGATTTAAAATACCTTAATGCATTATATAAAAGAATGGCGCTTAAAAGTTTAACATAATTTACGAAAAATGCTTTTAAAATGAAAATTAAAACGACGAAAATAGAAAATATTTCTATGTCATAACGAGAATATTTACGATCGATGACGGATAAAGACTTGCCAATAAATAATAATTAACACGTATCCGGTACGTCAATGCCTCGACCTTGTCGGTTAGCTGAAAAATCAATATTATTCATAGAACGAACATGACAATTAAAAGTCGAGTAATAAATATTGGTCCGAATATTAGACATAAGATTAGAACTCGGTTCAAATGTTGATTTAAAATTTCAGGTTCCAATAGTAAATAAATATGGAAAAATAAAAATAAAATTTTTATAATTCCGAATAAAATATTATCAATGATCAAAAAAATAATTAAAATACAATTTAATTAAAATTTACGAGATCTCAGGATTTACGTATGAAAAAGTAAAGAGGAACAAGTAAAACATTGTAAAATCGAGAAGTACGAATAAAAGAATAATTTAATACCCGAAAAAAAATATGAGTTCTCACAGTCGCCCCTCCTAAAGGAACTCTGGTCCCCAGAGTTCCACTGGAGACGGAAGAAAATGCAAACAAATGACGAGCAATTGCACGAGGGAATAAAACAAAATTCGTACCAATTCTTAACAAACGTGATAGAGTAGACGCGTCGATGAAGAAAATAATAAGAAACAAGGATTTAGCCAGTCATCACTTCTTGAGTGCAGTTGGTGTCACCAACAACGACTTATTAAGTGTTCGATGGTCAATACACGATCAAAATAGAAAAGCCACACAATAAATTTTCGAATCACAGAAAATTCTTAAGAAGTTTCTTGATAGTAATTCCAGTAAACTGAACAACACTAGCCATGAAAGACGAAATCAACACATAATTCACACGAATGAATTTCAAAATGATGTCTAACACATAATCATAACAGTTACACGAATTTATCGTTCACGTCCCGTCATAAATCACTATTCGCGTCTAGAGGCGTTTCGAAGGTCTACCAAAATAGATAGGAAAGGTTGGTAAATGAATAAGCATAGAAACATTGAAATTTTCAAGTCTGATATCAATGGTAAGAAATTAGACAATTGGTAACGAGAATTATGTCACGAAAGAAAATGAGGTAACAAGTTAAACAAAGATCGTTGAGTAAAGAAATATGTGCTTGAGGCATGTACTTTGTTCAAGAAAAGATAAGGATTCATATGTGTATGTCGCGAACTGGTGTTACTCGCATAAAATGTAAAAGTTTTCAAACTTTATTTTATCTAGCTTTTTAAGAAACACAAGGAAAAAGTTGGTTCTTGGTTAAATATTTAAGGTGACTACTATTTGGCGTTGCATGGCTCCTTCTAAATTAAGCATAGGTGATCAGACCATGCATAATTTAGGACTAGCAATGCGATGCTCAGCTTCGTCAAATCAGTATTACAGGTCATATTATTTAAAATATGTATATAATGCCATTTGTAAAAAAAAACAAAAATCAAAATATTTTATGAAACTTTTCGCCAATAAGTTACTGGCTAGATATTTAATTCAACAATTTTTTTTATGGTTACAAGGGTTCTTTATAAAACCAATTGTTGAACAATTTGAGAAATTACATCGTAAAATTAATATAAATTAGTTTTATAAGATAGCATTCAATTATTTAAGAAAGACCAGATGAAACCTTTTGTAAAATGATTCGCAAACAAGACCAGTTTGAGTTTATATGGTAACATGATAATAGTTTACAAAGTAGCGAGTGGGTTACAAGAGGGAAATATGGAGTAGTTCAAGACAATCAATGAAATGGTTACAAAGTGATAGGGTTTCGAGAGGTTTAGCCGGAATCGTCTAGAGACCCGTGTGAAGAAGGATAACGAATGATGAAAATAAGAACTTCAACCTCGGTCCAAATCAGTGGTACGATAGAAGCAAAGAAAGACAACTTAGAATGACAATTAAGTCATATATAAAAGAAATATAGAGGAATCCATATGTGTGCACATCGTTATTTATTTGACATAAATATGCACTATTTTTACGTTTTCAATCGCAATCATTGTTTCATGGTTGTAAAGTATCATTAGTTAAAGTTTTACGAGCTCGCACGAACTCAAAAACGCCTAAAACCCTATTTCATAATTTCTACCAGCTTTGACTTTTTAATCAACTTTGACCTTTTTGGGATTGACCAAACCAATTGATTCACTAAACGATATTCTAAGACTCGAAGTCTAACGCAATTCGATGTAAAACGATGTTTTAAACAACTTTCTAGTTTTACTAGAGACTTGAAACAGATCAAAAATGGACAAAAATGCCCTTGCATTAAAATCTGTCAACAAAATGATATTTTAAAACTACGCAGAAATAAGTTCTTAAATTTTACAATCCCAAATGAGCGTAACTTGCTTGTTTTTAATGTTTACTGGTAAAATATTATGTCCTAAACGGACGTCTCAACAAGTAGAAATATATATTTTTATATCTAAAGTTATAAAAATATTTTCTCGACACTGATAAATTTCCTGTAAAGTTTCTGTACAAAGTATATTTTTCGACATAGTTTGAAATTTAATACAAATTTCATAATAACCCAGAATTAATGTACACACAAGACTTGTGGATTCCATAAAGACGAAAAAGAATAAATTCCGTAATTAATCACGTAAAGAAAACACAGTATAGAAGTGGTTCAAGAATGCCAACGATAAGCTAAGAAATCAAAAACGACGCATGACATCCGTGACTTAGATTTCGAGATGCAATGCAGGAAGGTCTCTTGGCAGTGTGATTTTTTTTCCAAAATCACAAGACATATCGAGAAAGAATTGGAAGATTAACGGGTCACACTCCTGGAGCGAGGAGGTTAAATGAAAAGGGGGGGGGATACAAGTTTATAGAAGTACAATTGTGTTCCAAACAATTGTCACATAATAGAGGATGAATTACAAGATAGCAATGATGTTTTCAAGATAAAAACGAACGTTGTAATTCGAAATCGAAACGTAGAATGGTCAATGAAATAAGATATAATCCATGTACAAGTGTCGTGTAAAACAATGACGTAAAGGTCAATCAAGATTATGAAAGCCCGCGATATCATTCAGCACGAATTCAAAGAATGCTTCGAGATGTGTGACTCACACGATGTCCTTTAGTCTTTCTGGGAGACACATTGAGCTACAATGGTCAATAGACTATTTTTCAAGACATCCAATAACAAATGGTCAGAAGCAATTTTAGATATCTAAATGGATATTTTAAAGAGATTTAACAATGAAAGCAACACGCACGGTAGTAAAATAAAAATCAGAAGTTTCATTAAAAACAACACTTCTTAATCCCGATCAATGGTATCGCGAGAGTATGCACAGCATGTAACAGTGAGTCGAGAAAAAAAAACATATGGTTCAAAACGAACGAGCATATGAAGTCAGTCGTATCACGCATAAACAAGGTAGCAAGAGTACTCAGAAAAGTGAGTATAAAATGTTGGCAGCATACGCGCTCTGAATACAAGTATGTAACGTCATAACAATATAAAATCATTGTAACAAGATCAGTTCACAAAAGCAAGAATTCAAGATATGCAGAAAGAGCATATGTAATCAAGTAATATCCAATGATAATTCATGAAGCACAAAGGCTTTGAAAAGAGATAGTAATTATCGTCATTAGGGTAATGTAATATTTCAAAATGTAATCAAGAGGTGAAATACTACAACGATAATTAAAAATAAATAATGAGGATTAGAGAGTTACCCGCGCAGATATCAAACAACAATAGCCGATTTTGTGTTTGACACTTAAAACGTGAAATATTTGAACCTTCGGTTATAAACCAAGTTTGACTCAGTTCCCTATAACCATCGCTCTGATACCAATCTGTGAGACCCCCAAAATCAGGCAAGGAAACACGTAGGCAGTAAAGGGGTTCCACGTCATGGTACAAGAAACAATAAAATATTGTTGACATAAAGTTGACGTAATAAAAACTTATACATTACATCACAAAAAGATCAGAGTTTTTTTTAAACAAAGGTCCCAGAGTTTTATAAGCGGAAAATCTATTATTTAAACATGGTATTGTAACATGTTGTTACTAAAAATATAGGATAAACTTCTGACAACTTTTGCCAAAACCGAACTTTAAAAAGTAACACAAAAATCTCCAAGCTGCGATAATATCATGCGGGCTCCCATCCAAGCAAAGCTAAGTAATAATACCCGAGATTAAACATGTAAAATCGTCAACATAAAGTTGAGTGATATTCATAGGTTTAGCAGTAAGGGTGTAGAACACAAGCATTTATTTGTAAAACAAGAAATAGGGAAAATGGTTACGTACGATAACCATAGTCCGAAACCATTATTATTGCTATTTAGTTCATGAACCGAAGCTTAACTCAATGTAAGTTCCTCTAGTGAGTATTCATCCTAAATACTCAGGTATAAACAAATGAAATGCGTCATGGTTAAAGAACCGCAACATGGGACGGGGATTGTCAATCCCGATGGATCCACCCACAACATTCGCGCTTAGCAACACAAGTAAATTAACGGTTCATGATCAGGAGAGGAAACTTAAGGGCTATAACTAAAAGCAATTATAATAATGAAAATCTGTTAGAAATCATCAAGTTCTGGAAAGCATACAAGTTCTGGATAGCATACAAGTTTTGGATAGCATACAGTTTTAAATGAATGTGTTCCACCATGTAAAATCTCACCCCGTGTTTAGAAACAACGTATAAGTAGTAAAAAGGGGCTATGAACTCACCTTCAAGCAAAATGATAACAATCAACGAAAATAACTTGACGAGATGCCGTTGAAATCCTAGAAGCAACCTTAAAGCCAAGCCTCGCTAAAAGTAATGTACTATCTTTGTGAAATCAACCTACACGTTTACTGATTTCTAATAATAAGTAAATATCGACATATTTATATTATTAGCTTGTATTTTATATCCAATGACACGACTTCCATAAATAGTCCATTGTTTAAATTACTTTCTTTAATTTATGTCCCAACACTTTTATATAATATATTTCAAATTAGGAATTTACTTAAATGAATTTTTAAAAGTTATGACGTAAAGTGTGTGTTTCCACATTATAAAAACACCATATAAGATTTTATATATTCAAATATGCACACTTCACATTTTGAATAAAACATAATTTTATTTACTATTTATTTCATTCAAATGAAAAATAGTAAATCCAAGTACTTATCTAAATATAATGATTAATTATTTTCTTGATGACATAAGTACAACTTATGCATGCTTCATATTAAATATTTTCATAACCATTTAAATTTACATAACAAGACTTTCTTGAAATCTTCTTGAAATAACCACAACTAAATGATCACATACGTATGCATTTTATGGTGAATATAGACATATAATTTTTTTCTTGTCGATATATCGACGTGACCAACATATGAGATATAAACAAAAGCTAAAAATATAGTAAATATATATAATTTAAACCAAAAGTTATACCTAGTTTGAGTTATCAAGCTAAAATTGAATCTTCACTTCCATGCCAAAAACATGCTCGTTATAAACTCATTATTTTTAGAGATTAACTTGAAGCTTTCATCTTTCTTTTTTTTTACACCTTTTAATCTTCAAGTATGTTTTTATTGAGTATACTTTGAGCATGGTTTCCATCATTAAGCCTTACACGTTTCAAATATGTCACCACGTGTCCATGTATGTATCTTAAAGCCACGTACATGATGTTTCTTTATTTTTATAAATTTAGTGTATGTAATTTAAAGTGTTATAAAGTTATGTATGTTAACATTTAAAATCTAAATTTCTCAACTTGTTAGGCCTATGGGTGGCGTGAAATGATATGGGTGAAAAATAAGTAGTTGAGTTATATATAATTTTGTTTGGCAATTTGTAAAAACATGTATTATCTAGGTCCAATATTTTAAAAGTTACGTGATTTAAAAGTTAAGCGTAAAACACGAAAAATAAACGCTCAATATAAAGTAAAAACCTAGACATTCGGAGAATATTAATATTTTAATAGTTAAATGAGGGCTTATGATTTAAAATACCTTAATGCATTATATAAAAGAATGGCGCTTAAAAGTTTAACGTAATTTACGAAAAATGCTTTTAAAATGAAAATTAAAACGACGAAAATAGAAAATATTTCTATGTCATAACGAGAATATTTACGATCGATGACGGATAAAGACTTGCCAATAAATAATAATTAACACGTATCCGATCGTCAATGCCTCGACCTTGTCGGTTAGCTGAAAAATCAATATTATTCATAGAACGAACATGACAATTAAAAGTCGAGTAATAAATATTGGTCCGAATATTAGAAATAAGATTAGATCTCGGTTTAAATGTTGATTTAAAATTTCAAGTTACAAAAGTAAATAAATATGGAAAAATAAAAATAAATTTTTTATAATTCCGAATAAAATATTATCAATGATCAGAAAAATAATTAAAATACAATTTAATTAAAATTCACGAGATCTCAGGATTTACGTATGAAAAAGTAAAGAGGAACAAGTAAAACATTGTAAAATCGAGAAGTACGAATAAAAGAATAATTTAATACCGGAAAAAAATATGAGTTCTCACACAGGTAAAGGTTGAGATGTTGAAGGTTTAAAGGTGGAAGGTGAGGTTGGTGAAGGGTGTTTCTTGGGAACATCTGCTGGTATAGGTGGAGACAGTAATGGAGAACTAATACTAGGCCTGGGAGTAGGAGGGATAAACGGTGGTGGAAGTGGTGTAGATGGAGTAACTGGAGGAGGGATAGATGGTCCTACTAAGGTTTCTCCAATGCGTGTAGTAATAGCACTCACATTCGCTCTTGGGTTGGTGACGGTATTTGAAGGAAGAAAGCTTGAAGTAGAGGGTTGAGTACTTGGGAAGAAACTAGCCATCATATTCTTCAAATCATTTGTTTGGTTGCTAAAAGAGGTTTGCATATCATGTCGAAGCTCGGTTCTAATATCATTACCTTGCTTAGTGATATCTCCTTTCAAGTTGATGATTTGGCTTTGTAGATTCTTAACTAGCTCTCCTTGGGTCCTCATGAAAGTTTCAACATCTTGATTAATGGGTGGTGCTTGTTGAGCGGGTGGGTGATAAGGATTAGAAGCTCGAGGTGGGTTTGGATTGCTTCTATTGTAGTTGTTGGGGTTGTGGTTTTGAGGAGAAAAACCGGGTGAAAGAAAGTTGGTAGAACGGTAACTTAGCAAGTTACGATCACCTTGAGGTCGGGCTTTATAGCTTTCCGTTGAATAGTTACCATGAGCCGCATACACGTTTTCCGGATTGTCATGGGTAGAAGGACAATCAGTGTATGAATGAGGACCCCCGCAAATCTCAAAATAAGTTGCAACAACTTTAACTTGTTGTTGTTGATTTGTAGCCAAGAGTTGCATATTTTTGCTCATTTCGACCATTGCGCGGGTCAATTCGGTGATATCAGGGTTTGAAGAAGTAGAAGAAACATTGACTGTCAGGTTATTTCTTGAAGATGCGGATGAATCCCAATTTTTGTGATGAGTAGTCATGTTCTCTATAAGCTCTCTACACTCCTCAGGTCTTCTTTTCATAAATGTGCCACCGGCGGCTGCATTAATCGTATCACGATCACGAAAAGTTAAACCGTTGTAGAAAGTATCAATTAAGGTGACGGGGAGCATGTTGTGGTTTGGACATCGATCGATCAAAACATTATATCATTCCTGTTAGAAGTATTTAAAGTGATGGTCATATTATATACCGTTGCGAAGCTCGTGGAAAAAGCTACTTAATGGTGTCGAGAGTTCTATGTTATTGTTATGTATGTAACGGGAATTAGTCCCGAACACACAAATGAGGAAGGCCTCATAATCTTGTAAGACTTAGTATAAAAGGCATAACCATTCTCATTTGTGGGTGTGTCTCCCATAGTGCTTTCCATATTCATATTTTTAGAGAGAGAAAGGTGTGTTTGTTTCTCTCACTAGGAAAACACCAACTTTGTATTTCTTTTCTTCTCTTCATCTTAATCTAATCTTCCTTTTTTAGTTTAATCATCATCATGTTATTTGTGTTTGATTAGCCGTGTGATTAAGTCGTACAAGTGGTATCATTCGCCAAGGGATTCGTATTTAAGCATTTCGTGAGTTTTTGATTGTTTTTTACCAAAGCTTCAAAAAAATTCGTGTTTTTTAGTGTTCTTAAGTCGTACACCTTCTTTATTCGTGTATTAGTGATTTGAGTATCTTGGATTGGTTAAAACACAAATCTTTTGGTTCAAAAGTTAAGTATTCTCTTGTTTTCAACTTTCCGAATTTCTTGCAACTGATTCCATCGGAAAGTAAAAGAAAGTAAGGCTCGATCGCAATAACCCAAGGGTTTTACTTTGCGATCACAAGGATTCAGACACCTTACTCCGACGATTATTCCGATCGCTCATTGCGGTCGAGGATTGCGACGGTTTTTAAGGGTTATTGAGACGTTACTCTGTCCAAATATTTTTAGCCATATTGCGATCAGGATTCCGATAGTATCACATTACAATACTTTTTGCATTTCGACAGATCCTCCATTCCGATAGAAGCACATTCAGATAGAAGGACATTCCGATAGAGTGCACATTCCGATAGAACATTGCGACATAAGGGATATTGCGACAGAAGGGTCATTGCGAAAGAGTGAACATTCCGATAGAACATTGCGATAGAAGGGACTTTGCGATAGAGGGTACATTGCGATGGGTTGTATTGCGATTGGTTGTATTGGCGGGAAAATCATAGTAAAATTTATTTTTTCCTAGGCCATTTTTGGGCCATTTAAGCTTCAATTTCAAATTTTGGCAATGCAAAAATATTTTTGACCAAAAATTCAAATTTTCGGACCAAAATTCAAATTTTTAGGCCAAATTTCAGATTTTTTAGGTTTTTGTTTTTCATTAAAAATTTCATTTTTTTAAAATTTTCCCCTACTAGTTATTGGATATTTCTAACTCGATTTCAAAGTTTAGTGTTTCAAAATTTTTTCGGCTTACCGTTTTGTCGGACTGAGGATTTGTTTTGTCGGGCTGGAAAATTTCGGCAAAGTTTGATTTTGTTAAGACTCCAAAACACGCTTTCTACGAATTGAGATCCTGTTTTTCACACGACCTCTACTATGACTTATCAACAAGACAGTGATGCTGCGGGTTTTGAGCATCGTGATAGCCATGTAAGAAAGAAGAGGAATGCTGCCCATCTCTAGTCTCAACTTCTTATAGCACAAAAGGAAGAAGCATGAATTCCACTTCTAGCTAAAGAGTTTGATCTCATGGCATCTGCAGCAGCATATGATGAGGAAGAAGAGGTGACTACCAACTCCATCTTGATGGCTAATTCGCAGCAATCATCCACATCGGTAGTTCAATCTGACAGAGCTCCTGTGTATGATTCAGACGGTTCCTTTGAGGTACACGCACGTCTCAATGATAATGAGTTATATAATATGTCTAATAAGGAGGAAGAGTATACTGAGTCACTTGAGCCTTCCACTGAGACACACGGGGTTCAAACGAATAATAACGATATTATTTCTAATGGGCCCAGTGTGGACCTTAGTGGAGATCAAGTAGCGTAACCTACAACCCTTCCTGACGAGACGCATGCGTATTATAAATCATTATTTGATAAGCTTGCCAAGGATGTTGCTCATGCGAATGTGGTTAATAATAAGTTTCGAGAAACTAATGCCAAATTGACCACTGAGCGTACGGGATATAAGGAACGGGAGAAAAGTTTTGCGATTCATCATGCTAAAATCAAGGAACTTGAACAAGCTCATGCAACATCCGTTTATCAAGAAAAATGCACCACTAAGAAATTAAATGCCTTACATTTAAGTAGTGCTTTAAAGATAAGTGAATTGAATGATGAAATTACCTCTCTTAATAAACAGCTTTCAACTGAGAAATCTATTGTTTATAATTTAAAAGAAGAGAGGAAAAAGCTGAAACATGATTTCAAAATTTGTGAAGATGGGATTCTTGAGGATTTTTGCAAAGCTCAGGATAGGATTAGGGAATTAGACAACCTTTTGGTAAAACGTGGCCAAACTATGCAAACGATAAATATGCTCGCACCTAAAGTGATTGAGATAAATTACACCCGTTACAAAATGGATTTAGGTTGTCCTCTTCCTCCTAATCCCGAATATCTTAAGCAAGTTCAGGCCACAAATGAAATTCTATATAATGGTAGTGTGCTCTTGTCTGATGAGCATGATCTTCCTAGTGTGCATGATTCTGAGGAAACTATCGAACTTGCTGTAGAGACTTGTTTAAAAATGCAAAAGCTTGATAAATAAGTGACACCCGTTTATTATTCGAAAGTTAATCCTCCAACTGTTTTTGTTCAGTCTAAAACGAGTACTGAAATGCTTTTGCTACCAAGTGAGGAATTGTCTGATGACCCTCCTAAACCGAGTATCACACGCCGATTTCTAAACGAGCTCAAAGATAATTTTGCCATTCTCAAACGGGTTGTTAACGCCAAAATGACAGGAGGAAACTTCACTTCACCCGTTCAGATTGAAGTTCAGAAAATTCTTCACAACGAGATTAATCCGATCATTAATCAAGTTGACGCTAGGATAAGCAATCTTGAGAACGCTTTTCTAAAAGAACTAGCCAAATTTGTTGAAGACTTTAAATCTTTGGTGAAGGAGGTTGATGAATCTCATGATAGAATTAAAGTTTTGGAAAGCGACCTTGCATGTCTCTCGAAAGCAAGTGACAGTGGTGATTGTGTTGATAGTAACCTCGTTGCGGTAAACATCTCTGCGTCAGACAATGAAACCCTCCAAAATGAGCTTGATCGTACGAAAGAGAAAATGGAGTCTTATGTCATCAAAAAGGACAACGAATTCACCGATCTTTGGAATAAATATGTCAAAAAATGTGATGAATGTAAGGATGACAAACTTTCATATGATAAAGCTTACAGTGAAATGCAACAAGCAATCGAACAGTTGCAAGCTCAGTTAGGAGGCGAATGTCGTGACAGTGAGCCTTCAACAAATGTTAATCAAAAAGAGTTCACGATTCTTCAACACCGATATGATTTTCTTCAGAAACATTGTCATTCTCTTAAACTTGCTTTGCAAAACAAAGTTGGAAAAGTTCCTGATGACAGTAATCTACAAGTAAAACTCTCTGAATCATTTCGTGAATTGAATGAAAAGAGTAAGGATATTTCTGATCTAAAAGCTCAGTTGCAAGATAAAGACATCACGATTGCTGAGTAGAAGAAACTTGTTGGAAAGATGGGTGGAAAAACTGTGGAACCTAAGGTTTTAAAATCAGTTGTTAGACAACCCAATGCGTACAAAGTACCAAAGCCATCTATCTTAGGAAAACCGCCTTCTAATGTTTCTAGGTTACTTCCTAATACCGATGTGCAATCAAGTGTTCCAAAACTAACCATATCACCCTATGTTCCACCATTTAGAAAACCCATTCTTGCTAAAACCAACCATGTGAATGTACCTTCCACTACTCCTAAGAGTACTCCCAAGCATGTGATTCTTACGCCCATAAAGGAATCTAAAGGGTCAAATGATGTTGTTCAAACCAACAATCTAGGGAAGGGTATGCCAAAAGGGAACATTCAGAAAGTAAACACAGTATTCACCACCTAGTAAACAACCAACTGCTAGAGTTCAACACACTCCTAGTGGTAGTCAACCAAAACCTAGGACCCCTTACCAGCAACCTAGGAATTGGCAACCACCACTGAGTAGTCGTGTATCGAACAAGGTGCCTGAACGAACAGCAAAACCTAGGTACACAAGGACTTCTAAAAATTCCAAACTCCATGTATGCCCCACGTGTAAAAAGGGAATTCACCATGGAAACCATGCTCATTGCATTCTGCAATACCTCTATGAGGTAAACTCTCATGCTTCCTCACAGAGAAAGAATGCAGAATCCCATAAGACAACAAGGAGATTCCCACCCGTCACAAAGAAAAGCAATGACAATAAATCCTCAAGGCGGATCAATGCAGGATCTAGTTTCTCTCCAAAGAAGTCTTTCGTTGTGCAAGAGAACACTACTCCTAGATCTAGTCTTCAGCGGAAACCAACGGGCAGGATCTTCAAGGAAGTCGGTCTTAAGTGGATTCCTATCAAGAAGAGTGATGACACCTGCTCCAGCACTAATGCGAGTGTTCTGAATGTAGAAAATGCATTTGTTACTCCTAACACTAGTATTTGTGCAAATTCTTCTTCTGTCATTGCAGGTACTTCAGCGGATTCTGAATCCATTTCTTCAAAGGGTTCCAATTCTGTACATTCGACATCACCTTCTTCTGCTGTACAAAGGTCTATTTTGGATTATTTTCGAAAACATTGAAAATCAAAATACAAAAATATAAAACTTACAAAAACAAAATAAAAAATGTGAAAATCTTTCAAAAATACCAAAAATATTCTTCTCGACGTGTCTTTCAGTTTCGATAATATGGACGTGCCTAGAAATGTCGCTCAATAACGACACGGGTGTGTACATAAAGCTCGAATGAAAGTTCAAATGTTTTCAAAACATGTCATTTCCTTTTTCTTCAAATGATTTGCAATTACCTCAGATTGTGACTCGTGCCTCAAAGAAAGGAAAGTTGATCACGGATGATAACTTATCCTTAACAACGAGAAAATAAAAATTCTCGGTCATGAGCTTCCGATAAAAACATTCCATGTTTGAAGCTCATGTAAACGACTTACAGTTAAATGTCAGACTGTAACTCGAACTACAAATAAAGGAGAGTGTATCTTTAAAGATAACTTATCCTAATAACGGGTAGAACATTCTATCTCGGGTTGAACTTGTCACAAAACATTCAAAGTTTTGAGCTCAACATAATGGCTTATAGTCATATGTTAGACTATAACCCGATCCCCAAAGAAAGGAAAGTTGTAACACCCCCACAATTGTTATGCGCAGCGGAACTACAACAATGGGTGCTACACAGTATTCATTGCACACCAGATATATCAAACGACGCTAAAAAGACGTCGACTTAAAACTTAAATTTAAAATTGTTAGATAATACATGTCCACAGTTTTTCCAACCCCAAATAGTGCACAGAGTTTAGCGTTTTCGGTCCCCATGAATCTCAACCCCAAAAACTTCAGTTTACAACCACATGACATTAAACATAAAAATTGTTTAAGTAGAAAAGGAGGGAAAAACAAGCGGACACCAAGCCGTACACACAACATCCATCCCATGCATGCTCCATCCTACACCTCAGCGGTTACCTGAAACACATGCCAAAAATTTGGTCAACGAAAACGTTGAGTGGAAATTATAGGTTTTACAATCCATTTGAACGTATATATAATAAAAACCATTCGTGATCATTTATAGTCTTGTCGATCAAACAAACTATAATCAGGATACTGACAATTGTGTTTAAGCTCATGACACTAATCCGTTAACTCAATCACCCGCGTAAATATACCGGCATGATTCAGATGAAACCAGTGCCCCTTCTAAAGGCATCAGTTGCAATTATACCTTATTTCTCATACAAAATAATCTACCGCAGAACTTACTATAAGTACAGCTTCTCGGCTAGCATTGGGTCGTTAACCCCGTAGTACTACAAATTGCATAAGCGGCTATTTCCCCCTACTCGAGGGCAGGACAATAGTTAATAGTTCATGATTTTAGGGACTTTTGCAACTTTGGTACTCAACACAATTTCTAAGGCAACTTTCGGGTCTAACAATCATTCATGATATATGTTCCTTTTTAAAAACTAGCATGCATTTCCCTCGCGGGTAAAACAATTTGAAATAAATATAAGCGAGGCTATAAATTCACACCTTATATCTTAAGTAGTCGGTAGTTCGAGGAGTGATCACTGACGATGTTACGGATGCCCGGGTAAATCAACACCTATCACAAATAACGCGTAATGAGTAATCTCATTTAAATACTTACGTTACTGTATAAAATACATATATACAAGTCACTTAGGACAAGTATAACTCACGCCAAAAACAAAAACAACAAGTATCATTCATTTTATTCCAATTGTTCTCAATACTTACGTTGTCCATTTTTTTACTCGTTCTCGCCGGTACTTGACTAAAGTACGGGCTGTTTTACCTTATTAAACCATGCTTATAAAATTTGACAAAATTTCCAAAAATCCTATATGACCTGTAGATAACATGTTTTTAAGCCCAATAAAAGTTTTTACTTTTACGACCCGTTACGCAACTCATTTCCACGACTACATTTTACGGGCTGAAATTGCGCTTCGACCAATTTTGACCTCTTTGACCTATATGAAAAAATGCCTTTGACTTCCTTGACACCTAAGTCAACATATAGACTCATTTACACAGGTTAGGGACCAAATTTTGACCCTTGACCATTTACCAATTTATACTTGTGACCCTCGGGATTTGACTAAAACTTTGCACAAATTCGGATTATGAAAGTCCTCGTCTCCCGGTACCCGATCTTTAAAATGTCATAACTTTTAGCTCGTTTTGAGTCACGGGCTCTACCTTATACCAAATTAAAGTTAGGAAAACCCTCTATCACTACATTTAGTTTTCAAGACCTGGAAACAAAATAATTTTTATAAAATGGACCAAATGTTTCTGCCTAAAAATGACCATACCAAAAACATGCTTAGACTCGATTCCAAGACTTTTAACCAACATTAAACATCATCCTAAGCCTTCCCAAACATATCCTAACATCAAACTTCAATCCTACCCCTATTGATCAACCAATCTCAATATCAAGAATCAAAGAAAATGAACATGCAAGTAATAAAACCTATGTGAATCATCCTAAAACAACAAACCAAACACAACAATAACATGCAAGATCAACAACCACCATGGCTCCCCAAACACCCCCTTTGCCGTGGGGTTTGGGTGACCAAATCACCACAACCAAATTAATTTTGGTGGGTTTTCTTGGTGTTTATACTTCCATAACACTTAAAATCAACATGCATTAGCTCATTTGGCCTCAAAAACGAATTTGGATCATATGGAAAAATCTTGAAAAATTTTTGTTAGTGCATGTTGGATTTGAGCACATGAACATGTGGGGAATGACCAAACTAAGTGTGGTCTTACCTTAGATTTTTGAAAAATCAAGTGGAAAAAGATTTTTGGTGAATTTTTCTTGTGGGTGGGGGTGTCCGTCGGTTTGAGAGAGAGAGGAGAGAGTGGGTGTTTGATTTTTGGTGCAAAATTTGTGTGTGTTTGTGTTTATGTCCCATTTGGCCTTTTTGGTGGGTTGGGAGGGGCTTTTGTGCAATTTCTTGCTTCTTTTGTCCTTAAATAGAAAACGTCCTCAAAACTTTGCGGGTTCGACTCATTTGTCAATTTTGAAAATTTTACGGGAGTCGGAAATCTTCCCGAATGCTCCAAAATATTTTTGGGATACTTTAAATGTACTTGGAAGGCTATAAAACTCACCCGACTCAACTTAACACGAACCGTAAATAAAATTCTCGAAAAATTTCATTATCGATAAATCGTCAAAAATTACATGAAATTGGGCATCCCTCGGGATCGTAATCGTCATCGTCCTTCTCAAAACATCAAACGTAAAAATTATAACCTCGAACATCGGCTTTAACCAAAATACTTATAATTATAGGAATTAAAATTTATTAAAAATTTCAAAAATTAGCGTAATTTAGGGTATCGTTAATGACCTCGATTCTAGGGTGTCACATCCACCCCTCCTTAAAGAGAGCGACGTCCCGGCGCTCGCCTCTTCTTGTACTCACATTTCGTGTACTGGAACAGATGAGGATACCTTTCCTTGAAAAAGTCCTCACGTTCCCAGGTGTATTCCGGTCCACGCTTAGAATTCCATCGGACCTTCACAATAGGAATCCTACTACGCTTCAACCGCTTGACCTCCCGGTCCATTATTTCCACAGGTTCTTCCACAAAGTGCATTTTGTCGTCTAGTCGAATCTCGTCCAAAGGAATCACCAATTCCTTGTCCGCCAAACTCTTCTTCAGGTTCGATACGTGAAACGCGTCATGAATAGCACTAAGCTCGGTCGGCAATTCTAACTTGTACGCTACCGGTCCAATTCGTTCAATGATCTTAAACGGTCCAATATACCTCGGACTCAACTTTCCTTTCTTTCCAAAACGAATTACACCCTTCCACGGCGATACCTTGAGCATAACCATATCTCCAACTTCAAACTCCAAAGGTTTCCTTCGGTTATCGGCATAACTTTTCTGTCGGCTTCTCGCAGCAAGTAGTCGGTTCTTGATCTGCACGATCTTCTCTGTCGTTTCTAAAACCATTTCGGGTCCAGTCAATTGACTTTCCCCCACTTCACTCCAACACACCGGCGATCTACACTTCCTCCCATACAATGCTTCGAACGGTGCTGCCTTGATACTCGCGTGATAACTATTATTATACGAAAATTCCACCAGAGGCAAGTGGCGTTCCCAACTTCCTCCAAAATCGATCACGCATGCTCGGAGCATGTCCTCCATCGTTTGAATCGTTCGTTCACTCTGGCCGTCAGATTCCGGGTGATAAGCCGTGCTTAAACTCAGTTCAGTGCCCATCGCACATTGAAGCGATTTCTAAAATTCCGACGTAAATCTACTGTCGCGATCCGAAATGATCGATAACGGCACTCCATGTCTACAGACTATCTCCTTCACGTACACGCTGGCGAGTCTTTCCATGCTGTCCGTCTTCTTCATAGGTAAGAAATGAGCAGATTTCGTCAACCTATCCACAATTACCCATATCATATCGCTTCCGCTAGGAGTCCTAGGTAATCCCGTCACAAAATCCATTGCGATTTTCTCCCATTTCCATTCTGGGATTTCTGGTTGTACCAACAATCCAGATGGTTTCTTATGTTCTGCCTGAACCTTCGCGCAAGTCAAACACTTACTGACGTAACGAGCAATATCTGCCTTCATATTCGGCCACCAATAAATTTTCTTCAGGTCGTGGTACATCTTATCCGATCCAGGATGTATCGAATACTTCGACTTATGCGACTCATTCATAACTAACTCTCGAACTCCAGGCTTTCCTTCCTCAGATGAACACAGTGGCAACCAAATCCGATTATCAAAACATCTTAGTCCGTCAGACCTAATCACGAAAATAGGTTTCAACATTCGTCCCAAATTCTCGGCTTCAACATTCCCTTTCATCAATCCTCTCTCCTGAGCCTTCAGTATGGTTTCGGTTAAGTCAACGCTCTCACTCATCACTAAAGCTCTAACCCTCAAAGGTTTCTCCCGTTCCTTCCTACTCAATGCATCCGCTACAACATTCGCCTTCCCAGGGTGGTAGCGAATTTCGCAGTCATAATCACTCAGTAGTTCAACCCATCGTCTTTGTCGCATATTCAACTCCTTTTGATCTAAAATGTGCTGCAAACTCTTGTGATCAGTGAATACAACACACTTTGTCCCATACAGATAGTGTCTCCACAGCTTTAACGCAAAAACTACCGCTCCTAATTCCAAATCGTGCGTCGTGTAGTTCTCCTCGTTCTTCCTCAATTGCCTCGACGCGTAAGCTATCACCTTCTCACGTTGCATTAATACCGCTCCATAACCTTTACGAGACGCATCACAATACACCACGAAGTCTTCGGTTCCTTCAGGCAATGATAAAATCGGCGCGGAACATAACTTATCCTTGAGCGTTTCGAAAGCAAGCTCTTCCTCAATTCCCCATTCATACACCCTATTCTTTTAGGTAAGCCGCGTCAATGGTTTCGCAATCAACGAAAATCCTTCAATAAACCTTCGATAATACCCAGCTAAACCCAAAAATTGTCGAACTTCAGTCGGCGTCGTCGGTGCTGACCATTCCCTGATTGCTTCGATCTTAGCAGGATCTACACGAACTCCCTCACTATCAATCACATGACCTAGAAACTGCACTGATTCCAACCAAAACTCACACTTAGAGAATTTTGCATACAGCTTCTCCTTCCTTAAAAACTCCAAAATCTTTCTTAGGTGCTTCTCGTGCTCCTCCTTACTCTTAGAGTAAATAAGTATATCATCGATGAAAACAATAACAAACTTATCTAGATACGGCTTGCACACGCGATTCATAAGATCCATGAATACAGCAGGCGCGTTCGTCAACCCAAACGGCATCACTCGAAATTCAAAGTGTCCATACCGCGTACGAAAGGCGGTTACAGGAATATCCTCCTCTCTTACACGCAGTTGATGATACCCTGATCTTAGATCGATCTTTGAGTATACACTGGAACAGATCAATTGCAAGGTTCAATTAAGTCGATTTTAAAAGCGTAATTTCCTAACTTCAAGGTACACCCTTTCAGTATAGAATTCGTACTAACAATTTTTCCATCGGCTAATTCAACATTATAACTAGTCGTTAACAACACCGGTTCTCTATCGATATGACGACTAAATCTAACGTCTACAAAACTCTTGTCGGAGCCAGAATCAAATAAAATACTAGCATAACAAGCGTCTAGCAAAAACGTACCGGTAACCACATTGGGACCTTGTGGTTTATCAGCCGTTCCCACTTGATACACAGCTGCCGCATTATTACCTCCCCGCCTGTTTCCTGCCTTCGGGCAATTCGCTTGCACATGCCCTCTTTCTCCACAGCTATAACATCCTCTCATCCTGATAGCATTAGCCCCAGTGGCTACTCCTCCCGTTCGACAACTAGAAGTCCTATGACCTGCCTTTCCACACTTGCCGCATGCCGGCGGGCAATTTCCAACATGATACAAGTTGCACTTACCACAATGGGGATTCACTTTCACACCTCTAGGGTTCGTCACTGCCCTCATCCCTTCGTTCCTTCTCTGATTAAACTGCTGATTACGGTTCGGCCCATGGTTGTTTCGATTTCCACCTCGGTTCTGGCCTTGGGATTGATTACTTTGTGCTGCCTCCCATTTCCTTTTGTTGCCTTCAGCAATGTAGTTCTGCTTGTCCTGAAGCTTAACGTCCATCAAAGCGTGTGCCATTTGAACCGCTTCATCAAACGTTCCAGGTTTTGACGAAGTTGTTTCACCTTTGATGTTGCTAGATAAACCCTTTATATACTGCTTCATTTTCTTGGCATCATTGGCAAATATGTCCGGACACAAAAGACTTAACTCATTGAATCTCCTGGTGTAAGCAGCTATATCGTTGTTCTTCAAGGTCAAATGCCTCAATTCGTCCTCCAATTGCCCCAATTCCTCCTCTGGGCAAAACTTCTTTGTCAACAAAGCTTTGGTCGCATTCCACGTCCTTGCATTCGCTACAGCCAATCCAACCGTAGCTACCTGGGTATTCCACCAACTTAACGCATCATCCAGAAACGTAGCTGCTGCAAACTTCACTTTATCCGCTTCTGCACAACCACTGATTTCAAACGTACTTTCAACCTTTTCCAACCACCGTCTAAGTTCTAAAGCTCCACCCGTTCCACGGAACTGCGTGGGACCGCACTTCATAAAGCTAGAATAGGTACACACTCTCGGGGCTTGCTGTCTCCCCGCGTTCCTTCCTGGATCCTGATTTCTCCCAGCTCGGTCCGCTTCCAACGCATTTGCTATAGCTTCCTGAATCATGGTGTTAACACGATCGGCAGTCAACTTTGGAGGCATTGTGTTATCGAATATCTCTTTCTGCAAGACAAGGAAAATAGAAAAACAATGTAAGTATTCATATCAAGTTTCCCAGACATAAAATACATACAACGACACATCACTACGGAGTTACTAATATTCATCAATTCCCACCACAAAAGATCAAATTTAAGACATATCACAGATCATGAAAGGTAACATAGATTGTATTGATAATTAACCAAAATCGTGACAAGTATTGCCACTACAATCGTTCACCACAAAACATCAAGTACTTGAGTTTCTCGTCATAATACCATCATACAAAGGTCTAAAATAGTTCAATTACAATGATCAAAGAAAATACAACACAAGTAACTAGGCATGTGGTGATCCACACGGCCTCTTGGATGGCGGCTCGTCGTCGTCTTCCTCGGTTTCCTCATCACTAATGTCCTCATCCACATCATCCACTTTTCCTTTTCCTTTCTCCTCTGGCCCACATTCTGTTTCCTTTCTCGTCCCTGATGTGGATCCACACTCAATCGCTACCTGACTTCCCACCGTAATACAAGTACCTCTAGTAGGCGGCTGAACCATGAAGTCATTCGCCTCCATCTCCACATCGTCCACGAATCTCCAATCCGGGGGCAATGAATCCCTCACACGATGCTCCCAACTCTGCATCCTCGACAACCTCATCTGATCTTCCCTCACACGGTCAAGACTAGCGCTTAAATTTGCAACCATTGATTTCTAACTGTTGATGGCACTTGTGTTCATTACCCCGTCATACTCAATCCTTGCCGTCCTTTCCAACAGTCTTTCGTCCGCCTTGTCATTCTCGTCGAATCTACTGACCACCCTTGATTCCACTACGTACCTCATGCACATCGATCCTTCCAAACCTCTCACAGTCTGTCGCACGTCATGATAAACCCTCGGTCCGGGACAGCAAATTCTTGGGATGCCTTGATGAAGAGAATTTGCGCTCATTGCACCTTCGGCTCTTCTGGGGATATCTGGTACACCAACCAGATGGGAAGTACGCATAGGCGTGGGGCAAGTAGTTCTCCTTGGGTCGGGGTCCTGGGCTCGTACATCGTTTCCGTTATCGTTGGGCGGTACCTCGGCCATTCCTGCAATAACAGCGAATTTCGGAGGGTACATAAGTAATTATACGATAATTATAAATATATGCATGCAAATGCAATGCAAAGGTGGTACATATGCCCGAAATGTAATAATATGATGCTCATGCATGATTAATACAAAAATTACGATGTCGGATATTTCACGTAAAATTCAACGTCTACATATAGTAATTCCATACTTATATAATAATTACCCGCATATATACTTTACTCAAAAGTATACGTCAAATGCCATAAATACAACAATAAATCTTACCGGAGCCATGCAGGATAGTTGTGTGTGCTTGGACCCTTTCTTACGACACCAAAAGTTATAGTTTAGGATTTTCAAAAACGACCTAGTTCTCTATAACTCGTGGCTCTGATTACCAATCTGTAACACCCCTACAATTGTTATGCGCAGTGGAACTACAACAATGGGTGCTACACAGTATTCATTGCACACCAGATATATCAAACGACGCTAAAAAGACGTCGACTTAAAACTTAAATTTAAAATTGTTAGATAATACATGTCCACAGTTTTTCCAACCCCAAATAGTGCACAGAGTTTAGCGTTTTCGGTCCCCATGAATCTCAACCCCAAAAACTTCAGTTTACAACCACATGACATTAAACATAAAAATTGTTTAAGTAGAAAAGGAGGGAAAAACAAGCGGACACCAAGCCGTACACACAACATCCATCCCATGCATGCTCCATCCTACACCTCAGCGGTTACCTGAAACACATGCCAAAAATTTGGTCAACGAAAACGTTGAGTGGAAATTATAGGTTTTACAATCCATTTGAACGTATATATAATAAAAACCATTCGTGATCATTTATAGTCTTGTCGATCAAACAAACTATAATCAGGATACTGACAATTGTGTTTAAGCTCATGACACTAATCCGTTAACTCAATCACCCGCGTAAATATACCGGCATGATTCAGATGAAACCAGTGCCCCTTCTAAAGGCATCAGTTGCAATTATACCTTATTTCTCATACAAAATAATCTACCGCAGAACTTACTATAAGTACAGCTTCTCGGCTAGCATTGGGTCGTTAACCCCGTAGTACTACAAATTGCATAAGCGGCTATTTCCCCCTACTCGAGGGCAGGACAATAGTTAATAGTTCATGATTTTAGGGACTTTTGCAACTTTGGTACTCAACACAATTTCTAAGGCAACTTTCGGGTCTAACAATCATTCATGATATACGTTCCTTTTTAAAAACTAGCATGCATTTCCCTCGTGGGTAAAACAATTTGAAATAAATATAAGCGAGGCTATAAATTCACACCTTATATCTTAAGTAGTCGATAGTTCGAGGAGTGATCACTGACGATGTTACGGATGCCCGGGTAAATCAACACCTATCACAAATAACGCGTAATGAGTAATCTCATTTAAATACTTACGGTACTGTATAAAATACATATATACAAGTCACTTAGGACAAGTATAACTCACGCCAAAAACAAAAACAACAAGTATCATTCATTTTATTCCAATTGTTCTCAATACTTACGTTGTCCATTTTTTTACTCGTTCTCGCCGGTACTTGACTAAAGTACGGGCTGTTTTACCTTATTAAACCATGCTTATAAAATTTGACAAAATTTCCAAAAATCCTATATGACCTATAGATAACATGTTTTTAAGCCCAATAAAAGTTTTTACTTTTACGACCCGTTACGCAACTCATTTCCACGACTACATTTTACGGGCTGAAATTGCGCTTCGACCAATTTTGACCTCTTTGACCTATATGAAAAAATGCCTTTGACTTCCTTGACACCTAAGTCAACATATAGACTCATTTACACAGGTTAGGGACCAATTTTGACCCTTGACCATTTACCAATTTATACTTGTGACCCTCGGGATTTGACTAAAACTTTGCACAAATTCGGATTATGAAAGTCCTCGTCTCCCGGTACCCGATCTTTAAAATGTCATAACTTTTAGCTCGTTTTGAGTCACGGGCTCTACCTTATACCAAATTAAAGCTAGGAAAACCCTCTATCACTACATTTAGTTTTCAAGACCTGGAAACAAAATAATTTTTATAAAATGGACCAAATGTTTCTGCCTAAAAATGACCATACCAAAAACATGCTTAGACTCGATTCCAAGACTTTTAACCAACATTAAACATCATCCTAAGCCTTCCCAAACATATCCTAACATCAAACTTCAATCCTACCCCTATTGATCAACCAATCTCAATATCAAGAATCAAAGAAAATGAACATGCAAGTAATAAAACCTATGTGAATCATCCTAAAACAACAAACCAAACACAACAATAACATGCAAGATCAACAACCACCATGGCTCCCCAAACACCCCCTTTGCCGTGGGGTTTGGGTGACCAAATCACCACAACCAAATTAATTTTGGTGGATTTTCTTGGTGTTTATACTTCCATAACACTTAAAATCAACATGCATTAGCTCATTTGGCCTCAAAAACGAATTTGGATCATATGGAAAAATCTTGAAAAATTTTTGTTAGTGCATGTTGGATTTGAGCACATGAACATGTGGGGAATGACCAAACTAAGTGTGGTCTTACCTTAGATTTTTGAAAAATCAAGTGGAAAAAGATTTTTGGTGAATTTTTCTTGTGGGTGGGGGTGTCCGTCGGTTTGAGAGAGAGAGGAGAGAGTGGGTGTTTGATTTTTGGTGCAAAATTTGTGTGTGTTTGTGTTTATGTCCCATTTGGCCTTTTTGGTGGGTTGGGAGGGGCTTTTGTGCAATTTCTTGCTTCTTTTGTCCTTAAATAGAAAACGTCCTCAAAACTTTGCGGGTTCGACTCATTTGTCAATTTTGAAAATTTTACGGGAGTCGGAAATCTTCCCGAATGCTCCAAAATATTTTTGGGATACTTTAAATGTACTTGGAAGGCTATAAAACTCACCCGACTCAACTTAACACGAACCGTAAATAAAATTCTCGAAAAATTTCATTATCGATAAATCGTCAAAAATTACATGAAATTGGGCATCCCTCGGGATCGTAATCGTCATCGTCCTTCTCAAAACGTCAAACGTAAAAATTATAACCTCGAACATCGGCTTTAACCAAAATACTTATAATTATAGGAATTAAAATTTATTAAAAATTTCAAAAATTAGCGTAATTTAGGGTATCGTTAATGACCTCGATTCTAGGGTGTCACATCAGTCTATGACTTATTCTCAACAACGGGAAATTAATTTTTCTCGGTCATGGGCTTATGTTAAAACATTCAAAGTTTTAAGCTCATGAACTCAAGGAAAATGTTCATTTATGTACATTTTTCCTCAACAATGGGAACTTCAGTTTTCTCGGGTTTGAGCACAATTTTTCAAGTTATTTCAAAACTGTGTGCTCATATACTCCCTTATTTTAATTAGAACTTCTTTCGAGGGGGAGTATAAACTTTCATGCAACATTATTCTCTCTATGTTTCATCACTAGTTTCACAAAAATTTCAATCACATGCAATTTTTGAGGGGGAGAATAGTGATTAAAATGTGTTCAAAATGTCTCATCTTGGATAAGATCTTTGACATAAGGGCTTTCTCTTCCTAATATGTGCAAAAACCTTTCATTTTATGATGAGGGGGAGCGTTTTGGTGATATAGAAATCTTTCAAGGTGTAAACATTGATTTCATCAACACCTTGATTGCATTTTCAATTGGTTTTTCTGGTTATGATATGTATACCCTTCAACACATTAATTCACGATGGTATTGGTGTCAAAAGGTGGTTAGGTATTCGTCCTATGATCCAACCAGAACTGGATGGATCTTCCCAGGGACAATCCATTAGAACTTAGAAGTCCTTAGGAAAGATGGAGTAGTAGTGCGTACGGGAAAAATGCCGACCAAGTACTTAAGCTAGCACTGGGATAATCACAACAAGGTGCTAGTTATGACGTATTGGTATGCATTGAAGGGGTTGAAGAATGAAAAAGAAATGTAAGGATAAAGGGTGTAAAGAAATCATCCCTCCATACAAGTTAGGCAGAAACCGGGTCAATACATCTATTATTAGAATCACTTTGATGATTTCTGATACTAAAGACAAAGCATCATGGACCCAGTGATGCAATGCACAGCCCTTCCCAGCCTACTCAAGCTACTCTCAAAAGAAGTTTGTTTTATTGCCACGGAGTTCAACTCATTTCTATCAACTTTCTCACTCCGAGATAGTAGATATTGAAAAGGTGGCAGTCTGCTCCAGCCTCCGATCACCAAATAAACGTGCACTTATAGAGTCTAGAGCCAACGAGATTCATCTAAAATCTCATTAGGACACTTATTCCATATATCAATTGTTGTTCATCATTAGAACACAAGCGATAATTTACAGAGTCCTATGCTCTATCCTTGTGATATTGCCAGAACATTCAGAGTGATACTCTTTAGTATTCATAGTGATGAATGGAAATCCTTCCAGTGTTAACATCAAACAGCACTGCGGTAGGTCATATGTTAGATTCACTTGAATTAAACATATGTTAACTGGAAAGCAACAGTAGTTTGGTTCTTTCTTGATTCAAACTCGTTCCAGGTCTCGACGCAATATCTTTATGATCTTGCCAGAACATTCAGAGTAATACTTCTTAGTATTTACTGTGACGAATGGAAATCCTTCCAGTGTCATCATCAAACAGCACTACGGTAGGTGACTTGTGAGATTCCATATGAATCTAACTTGTGTCAACTGGAAAGCAACAATGGTTTGATTCTTAATTGATTCAAACTTGTTCTAGGAAATTGAATTGACGACTTAATCAGCAGAATGGAACTGCATGATTCACTCCTTACTTTGAAGTATCTTTCGATATATTCAAGTATTGAGAACGGCTACCACATCTGGAAACCCTGTTAAGGAAGTTCTTTGAACTTACCTAATCACAGGTACAGTATTCGTACTGTATAACGAGAAACCGGAGGAATGCAATCAGTGGCGTAACCTCAAGAGTCGTAATTCAAAACCACATGCTCATGTAAAAGAAGAAAGCTCAAGAACATCTAATGACAAAGACTTCCGCTACTCTGATAATCAAGGGAGATTGTTAACAAGCTTTCATCTCAAATTAAAGTTTGAGTATGTGGGAAAAGACACAACAACATAAGTTGGCAAAGCATCAAGATCAAGTCAAGGCAAAGATCAAACATCCAAGATCACAAGTCATGAAAGGAACGATGAAGGAACTCTCAAGACAACAAGCTTCAAAGTCTGCAACAACAAATAAGTGAAGTCACATAATACATGACCACCACTTAGGGGGAGATTGTTAGAAGTAATTAAAGTGATGGTCAAAGAAGTGAAGTCACATAATACATGACCACCATTTAGGGGGAGATTGTTAGAAGTAATTAAAGTGATGGTCAAAGAAGTGAAGTCACATATTATATGACCACCCCTTAGGGGGAGATTGTTAGAAGTATTTAAAGTGATGCTCATATAATATACCGTTGCGAAGCTCGTGGAAAAAGCTACTTAATGGTGTCGAGAGTTCTATGTAATTGTTATGTATGTAACGGGAATTAGTCCCGAACACACAAATGAGGAAGGCCTCCTAATCTTGTAAGCCTTAGTATAAAAGGCATAACCATCCTCATTTGTGGGTGTGTCTCCCATAGTGCTTTCCATATTCATAGTTTTAGAGAGAGAAAGGTGTGTTTGTTTCTCTCACTAGGAAAACACCAACTTTGTATTTCTTTTCTTCTCTTCATCTTAATCTAATCTTCCTTTTTTAGTTTAATCATCATCATGTTATTTGTGTTTGATTAGTCGTGTGATTAAGTCGTACAGTTCCCAAGCATCAAAAAGTGATTCATCGGGTTCTTGAGTAAATCCACTAATTTGATTTCGAAGGCTCGTGACCATGGATGGTGGAAAGTAGCGCGACAAAAAGCGTTGAGTCATCTCATCCCAAGTATGAATTGAATTCTTTGGAAGACGATCAAACCATTTTTCGGCATGGTGGGATAAGGTGTGTGGAAATAGGTGAAGGCGAAGAAAATCCATGGTAACACCGGGCAACTTCATGCTTTGAGTAACGGTAATGAATTTGTCGAGGTGTTTGTTGGCATCATCATCCGGCAATCCACGAAATGGACAAGTATTTTGGACTTGTTGGATCATGTGATGCTTCAACGAAAACTCTGGAGCCGTGATTTGCATCAGCCCAATCGGTCCTCCGCGTCCATTCATCGTAGGTTGACAAAGCTCCTCCGTCGTTCAAAGGTCGGGTGGGGGAACATTGTTGTTGTTATTCATGTTGGGGTGGGGTGGATTATTGTTGTTGTACACACCAGCCATATCTAAATCTTCACGAGTCTCGGGCTCTGAATAAGATGAAGATCTAGTACGCATACACCTGCAAAAGCAAAAGAAAAAGATACCAAAGAAATAGAGAATATATATGTACTTGTAAAAATAAAAATAAAATCTTTTTGGTGCAAAACTTTGAAAAAAGAAATGCTTTTTATATGTTTTTTTAATGTTTTTGTATTTTTGAAAATTTTTAATTTTTATGGATTTTTGAAAATTTCTGACACGAAAAATAACGATCACGAGGGAACGGATCCCAAAAGTCAACGCGTCTCTCACAGAAAACCGTTAATCTTTACGAAAAGAGTCGGCTGCAGCGCCATTTGATAACTGGTTTTTACTAGTTAAAAAGTTCGTTGAAATCGGTCTAATCGAATTGATCTCCGGATAAATGTACGACTCAGTTGTCATTTGGTGAAAAAGAAATAGATTGGTCGTTGTAGTAAAATTAAATTGCGAAACGTTAAAATAAATGACAGGTAATTAAAGCTAAAATTAATTAAAAATAATTGTGCAAAATTTAAAACTTTAAAAGTAAATGACGAGAAATTAAGACTTTAAAAGTAAATAAATTAAATGACAAAAATTAAAGCTTGACGAAAAGTGAATTTGACAATTTAATAAAAACGCAATCTTAAAATAAAGCTAAAATAGAAACAATTTAAAATAAAGTTTAAGAAAATGGCGGGAAAAATTAAATTGATAATTAAAAATAAGAATAGAAAATAAAAACTATAATTCTATCGGAATGTATCCTTCATCGGAATCCCATTGGAATCCACTGTCGGAATGAAAGCATCGGAATAAGCATAAACAAAACTATCGGAATAACAAGAATGAAATCTATCGGAATGGAGTCAAAAACAAAATCGTCGAAATACTGATCGCAATATCCTATCTGAATGTGAAGTCTGTCGGAATATGGCTGTTGAAATTTTGGCAGAGTTCCGTCGCAATATACCTTAATATCCGTCGCAATCCACGACCGCAATGAGCGATCGCAATCTTGATCGGAATAAGGCTTATCGCAATATTGATCGCAATGTAGAAACCCTAAAGGTTTTTGCGATCACAAGAAGCTGTCGGAATGTAGAAACCCTTGCATATTCCGATGGAAAGAACAGAAACAAAAGGAGAAAATAAGCAAGACCAAATAAGCACTTTGACAATAAGCAAATACCAAAAACTTAATTAAAACAAGAATAAGTAGAACTAAATAAGCACAAATTTAAAAACTCTTCAAAACACAAAATAAGCAAGCTTTATAAACATCTAAAATAGAAAGATTGAACTTTTAAAAAGATGAAACTTTTAAGAACACTCAAACGAAAATAAGCTAGACACTAAATAAGCAAAAAGCACAAACAAAATTAGAATTTCAAACGTAAGGATTTGATAAGAACAATGGAAAAATAAGAACTTTTGTCAAATAAACATCAAGATTAAACAAAACTTCAAGATTAATCAAACAAAACAAGATATTTAAAAGTAAGAAAGGAAGAATGAGATGATTATGAAAACTTGATTAAAGGAAAATAAAGATTCAACAACAAAATTAACTTACTTGGAATTAAAGGCAAGAAATTAAAAAACAATTAAGTAAATGACAGTATGAAAGTGCAAGTAATTAAAGATGGAGAGCTAAGTTGTTAAGTTAGCTAACACCTCCTAATGTGACATTAGGTGTGTATTTATAGGTGATTAGGGAGGTTAGCATGTGTTGCTCCTTTCTTTCTTCTCTCGTCTTTTCGTCTTCTAAATTCTTCGACTTTTTCGACTTTGTCTCAGGATTAATTTAACTCGTCTTATAATTTCTTCATTTATTAGACTTGAGTTTTTTGACTTCATTAAACTTCCGTCTTTGGACTTTTTCTTCGATAAAAGCCCGTGAAAGCCCGTGTTTTCTCCCCTTTTCACATTTTGGTCCTAAATCACAACAAAAACACAAACCTCGCATAATTCCGACATTTACGACATAAAATAAATGTGTTAGCTTGGTTATTATTGTAATTAAGTGGTAAAAAGATAAGTGTTTTCACACTTATTAATCATGAGTGTGACCTAAGAAAGGTGTTGCGGAAACCATTTGAATGAAACCGGACTTGAGCTCGAAGATGTTGGCGTCAATAGCCGGCACCACAATTGCATCATCGTTGCCTTCGACGTGTGATTGCAAGAGCTCGATCATTGGACGGTTCTCGATTGTGTTGACAACAGGAGGCTCTACAACAGGAGGATCAATAATAGCGGCTTGAATGGACTTTTGCGTGAACGAGTACGCATACACCTACAAAAGGAAAGCAAAGCAAAAAAATAGAAGAAATAAAGTTAACGTGAAAAGAAAATATTTTTGGTGCAAAACTTTGAAAAAGAAATGCTTTTTATGAGTTTTTTTAAATGTTTTGGATTTTTGTTTTGAAATTTTTAATTTTTATGGATTTTTGAAAATTTTTGAGCAAGAAAAGTAACGTTCAAAGGTGAACGGATCCCAAAATCCAACGCGTCTCTCACAAAAAACCGTTAGTCTTTACGAAAAGAGCCGGCAACGGCGCCATTTAATACAAGGGTTTACCAAGTATAAAAAGTTTATTGTCTCGTCTCGATTCGAATTGACTATGGTTAAAAGTGTGACTCAGTTGTTCTTGGTGAAAGGAAAATAAAATGATTATCTATTTTAAACTAAAAGAGAAAATGTGAATGTCGTTGAGTAAAAATGAAAGCTTTAAAATTTAAACTAAAAATTAAGACTTAAAAATAAATGACGAGAAATTAAAACTTTTAAAAGTAAATTTGAAAACTTAATAAGAATGAAAACTTGAAATTAAAACTAAATAAAAAAAGTTTAAAATAATACTAAAAAAAATTGGCGGGAAGAAAAAAATAAATAAATAAAAGTTTAAAAATAATTCAGGAAACAAGAACGAAAACCTAAGTCGGGAAACCAAATGTTTAACCTAATCCGGAATGCCCTTCCTACTCTTAATCCGTAATATGTGTCACACTCGTAATTCGGAATCCGTATGTCACATACAAGTCGGAATACAAATTTGTGATATAATCAGAATGTGCAATCCTATACCTAATTCGGGAAATGGAATCCTACATGCAATCCGGAATGAATAAAACCCAATGCTAATTCGGAATCCTAAGTGCACATGTAATCCGTAATGTGTGATGTGTAACTAATTTGGAATCCATGGTTTATGACCTAGTTCGGAATACGTTTTATGGCTAATTCGAAAAGCATGTTTTGGGCTTAATCCGGAATAACACTTTGCACCTAGTTCGGAATGTTATATTTTGACCTAATCCGGAATGAAGCTTTGATGGAGGGAAAATAAATGCTAAGTCGGAATAATAAAACTGAAGATAAGTCGGGACAATAGGATTTGCAACTAGTTCGGGATACTAGGGTTTTACCATAACCCGGATAAGAAACATTAAGCAAAAACCAAAAATAAGCTAAAATTCAAATAAGCACTTACCTAAAACTTTAACCAAATAAAATTTAAGAAAAAGCAAATAAGCCACAATTTAAAAACTTTAAAAACACTTAATAATCTAAAAATTTAAAATCAACTTTTTATAAAATAAACTATAAAAGATACTTAATTAAAAATAAGAAAAATCACAGAATAAGCACTAAACACAATAAGCTATAAAAATCAAACACATAAAAATCAATAAGTTCAATCAAACAAACACATCAATAAAACAATAAGCATAAAGATTAATCAAACTACATGATTAACTAAATCACAACATAAGATTAAAATTAAGAAAGGTAGAATGAGAATGATTAATTAAAAGCTTGAAATAAAGATTAAGATTAAGAGATTCAATTCAAGATTAATGTAAAAGCTTAAAACATTAAGGAAAAGCTAGAGAGAGAAAGTAACATTAAGCTACTCCTAATTACCTTACAAATTAAACTAAAATCTACTACTCCTTAATGAAGTGTTTAAGGACTATATATAGGAGGAGGAAATGTGTTGATGCTTGCTTCTTTCTTCTCGTCTTTTCGTCTTTTAAATTCTTCGTCTTTCTCGACGTTGTCTCGGGATTTGTCGATATGAAATGAACTCGTCTTCTAATTTTCTTCTTTTATTAGATTTGGTTCTTCGACTTCGTTAAACTTCCGTCTTTAGACTTTTTCTTCGATAAATCTTCATAATAGGCCTTGGACTCCCGTTCTTTTTGCACTCTTGATCTTTGGACTTCGTCTTTTGTCTTTTTCTTCGATAGAAGCCCGTGAAAGCCCGTGTTTTCTTCCCTTTTCACATTTTGGTCCTATATCACAACAAAAACACAAACCACACATAATTATGACTTTTACGACATTAAATATACGTTTTGGCTTGGTTATTATTATAATTAAGTAGTAACAGGATGGGTGTTTTCACACCTATCAGTATCCTTGAAGGTTCGGAGTTGATTGAAGTGACTAATGAGAAGGTCACTGTTGCCAAGGAAAGACTTCGGGAAGCTCGTGATCATCAGAAAAGTTATGCTGACAAACATCTTAGATCATTAGATTTTCAGCCTGGTGATCGTGTTTTCTTGAAGGTATCACCCGCACACGAAGTTCGACGTTTTGGTATTAAGGGCAACCTTAGTCCTTGTTTCATCGGACCGTTCAAAATTTTCGATCGTGTCGGTGAGGTTTCGTATCGTTTGGCGTTACCTCATCAGTTATCACACGTTCACATTGTGTTTCATGTATCATTACTCAGAGGTTACAATTATCATCATTTACACGTTGTCTTGTACCCACACGATCATATTCGCAAGGATCTATCTTATGTTGAGGAACCATAAGCTATTCTAGATCATCAAGAAAGGGTCATGAGGAAAAAGACCAGTCCTTTCGTCAAGATCCTTTGGAGGAACCATCTCAAGAGGGAAGCAACTTGGGAAACCGAGGAGTCGATCCGGACTTCTTATTCTCATTTCCTCCCATGATCCAGGTATGTTCTTTCAGTCATATCATGTTTCTAATTCGAGGACGAATTATTCTTTTAGAGGGGAAGAGTTGTAAAACTCGCATGAAAATACCATTTAATTAAAACTTTTAACATTTAAATACGTATATTAAATACGACACGACTAAATATAACACGAAATAAAAATTCATGAATTCATGAACATACGAGAACACAATTTATAATATGAAATAATTAAAATGGACTTTATGTTAAGCTTAAACCTTACAAGTTAAATATGGCCCAAGCCCGGCCCATCTAGAAAGAAACTAGCAAAACACCTAAACACATTTCATTTTACCAAGTTAACAAAAAATAAGAAAACCCTAGGGGTGTTCATTGTTTGTCGCCGGCCAAACAAGGGAAAAAAGCTTGGTTTTGATCTTAAATTTTGGGGGTAGTGTTGGTGTTTGTTCATCCCTTGATCCATCTCTTTTCGGTATATTTTCAAAACCTTATTTCTTATTTTTACTTTCAAGAAAACTTTCATGAACCTATTTGAATATGAAATAAATATTATGATCACATGGTTTTGATTAATTAAACAAGTATGCATTCATGTTGATGTTGGAGCTATGGCTCGTTTGTTGTTCGCGGCAAATCGAGACCACAAGGGTCTCGATGGATTGGTTTTTCTGGCTAACCGAGAGACCCCAAATGGGTGTCCTCGGTGGTGTGTGGTGCTCGGCAACCCGAGACCCCGATGGGGGTTCTCGGTGGTGTTGTGGTTCAGAAAACCGAGACCACAAGTGTCTCGGTGGGGGGGTTGTCTCGGCAAGCCGAGGGCCCTAGGGTACCTTGGTTGGTTTTGTTCCGGCTTATTGAATATTTGACTATGTAATTATCGGCTTATTTTAGATTTAATTAAAATAGGCTTAATTATTTATGGCTTATTAAAATTGGATTATTATGAATAAGTTAAATTAATATTAACTTATTAAAATCATGACTTGTTAAAAATTGATTATCAAGTTTAGCTTAATTAATATTGACTTGTTACATCATGACTAATTAAAATATGCTTATTAAGTTAAATTAAATTAATATTTGCTTATTAAGAAATTAGCTTATTAAGATATCGGCTTATTGAAATCGGCTTGTTCGATTAAACAGGATAAATTACCTACGTATATTAAAACGAGCTAATTAACAATTTATGGAAACTTACTATTTATGGAAACTTACTATTTCTGAAAACTTACTATCTATGAAAACTTACTATTTATGGGAACTTACTAATTTTGGAAAGTTACTATATATGGAAACCTAATATTTTTTGAAAGTTACTATATATGGAAACCTTCTATTTTTGGAAAGTTACTATATATGAAAACCTGCTATTTTTGGAAAGTTAGTGTATATAGAAACCTTCTATTTATGGAAAGTTACTAATTATGGAAATATCAAGTATAATAACACACGAATCATGAAATATACTAATCAGGAAAGCATGAACATATAACAATAAGAGAAGCTATTAATATCAGAAAACTACTAAAGAAGGAAGACATGATAAATCATGAACAAGTAACTTATACCATGAACAAGTAACTCTTATACGTCCTTTAAACATGTAGATCACGTGAAGTTGGAGTAGTACTTTTTCGTTATCCATCTCTTTCTGCTTGTTGGATACAAGGTACAGATATTCCGTCCTTTCAGTAAGGATATTCATTTCTTTTCATGATTAGGATTCCCCGATTGCTATGCCACATGTTCTTCCCATTTTCATGTTTTAAATCTTTCATGACTTCCATGTTTCCTTTTTGTTTTACTTCATGATTTACATATTGCCCGAGCTATTTACATACATGACCATGATATACATAATTTACCACCTAGTCATGGAGGTACCATGACCATGACATATGAGGCACCTATGTTATGACTCTTCCACGATGAGAGTGATTTCTCGCGACGTCCTTTCATGTTACATGTTATATTACCAGTTGGCCATTATTATTACGGGGCGAATGGGTGCATCCTAGTTTACATGTTTACACGTACAGGGTGATTGGTTTGGTCTGTGCTCTAAACCACATCACATTGGAGCTGATCCCTCCACCCATGTTACTATTAATAGAGGTTACCCCTATATTGCATGACGAGACAGTCCCTCTATTTATTCATGCACACCTTGATGATATTATTATGCATGACATGTTATGACCAAAATTAGCTCGTGGGCATTTACTTATATTACATGTACAATTCATGACATTTCAGTTATCCTCCATGTTTCATAGATTATTTCCCAGGCTTTACTTAGGACATGTACGTTATTTCCGATGTGTTCATATATTTATGCATGTTACATTCATTCTTATCATGACTTTATATCCGTTCACTAAGCATATTGCTCAGCCGTATTTCTTTTCATGTCTCATATGGCAGGTACCTAAGGACGGGAGTTGGGCATTGAGAGTGAGTGCCTAGGATGAGGACTACCCATAAATTCCTTTCCTTTATGCACTTTAAATACTTATGCTTGGTTGGACGCATGTTTTGTCCTTTATACTTCCTTTACTTTATTCATGTTGAGATAATGTTGGGAGCCGATGTTTGATTCCGGCTTTCCTGTTGGTCTTTTATGTCTTTATGACGTTATGCCTTTATTATGCTTTGATGACACACCATGATTAGGACATAATGACCTCCTTGTCAAAGTGGGTCGTTTTTGGGAATAAAATGTAGTCAAGACACTTGGACGCTGACAAGAGCAATTTGGACGTTGATAAGAAGAAATCAAGCGTTGACAGGACAAGCGTTGACAGGAAGAAGTCAAGCGTTGATAAGAAGAAGTCAAGCACTGATAGAAGACTTAGTCTACACGTTTTATGTTTCTAGTATGTTTATAGTAAAGATATGTTTGACAATGTATTTCCTATGTTTATCTTTACCAAGAATAGCTGATACGTAGACTCTTGTACAAGGTTCCTTAATCTATAAAAGGAGGCCTTTAGGTTTTAGTTTAACATACGTTTTACACTTTCATTGTATACAAGTTCGATTTATCAATCAAAGTGAAAGTTTGGTTTATCTTGTTTGCGTGTTCTTGTTTGATTATTAATTTCGCATAATACTTAAATTGTTTCATATACAACAAAGTTTCTCTACATGTTTAACTTGATTTAATCTCGTTTACACAAGCTAAATTGATCTAAGTTTGGGATCAACAGTTGTTACAATAATAACAAATGATTTTGTTGTATTACACATGAGACACCTTTCTTTAGATAAGTACTTAATCAACGAATTTGATCATTTTAGAAGCCAAACTCAGCGGGTATTATCGAAAGACAGCCATCACACGAGCCCATTTCCACTATTCCAAACATGCTAGCTAATAATAGAGACGTGTTGATGACGGATCCAGCAGAAACTTTCAATCATGCAGACTCTCAAGTCAAAAGTTTTAAATAGTGTCACCATGCGGTATAGAGAAAAAAAGGAGAGGGTCTAGATAGAGTAAAGACTAATAAGGTAATTCATACTCGTAAAATTACACACGGGAAAACGAGTGGAATGAAGATCAATAAATCTTAGATCTATATTGTCTAGGGTTGTAAGCCATTTAAGAAAGATCCTCTAAGAGCGTATATTGATTTTAATACTAAGTGCTTTATTTCATTTGTTGTGCCATATAATGTTACTAATCATATACACGACATAAATAATTACTACGTATTCTAATTCCTATTAGGCATTAAATGTTTAAGCATTAATGGCACTAAATAAATCAAGTCATGAAAGACTTGTGCATTGCTCATACTTTATAGGAATTCAAACGTTGTGATGTTTTCAATATAAGTCAGAATTATTCGCCTTTTAAAGAACTGGAAAGTTGTGTTGTTTTTCTAAGAACTAAAACATTTTGTTATTTTACAAAGATTTGAAAAGTTAGGTTGGAATTACATTCATACTTTTAAAGAAGATATTTCATTCAAAACATATAATTGGTGATGAGGATGTTGAGTTTGCTCAAAAGAATTATGTCGATCTAATATGCCAGAAGATAGTTATGCAGATCAAGTCTACTCCAGAAAAACTTTCATAAATAATTGATTCAAAAAACCAATTTAAAATACGATTCTTGATTTAGTCGATTTTTGTGAATGATATTTGAATCTGTGATTTGATGTGAATCGATTCGGATAGAAGAATCACACATGAAATACGATTTTTGACTATGTTTATTGGGTTAACTTGAGTTAAAAATGTGGTTAAACGTTTGAAAAACTAGAACTTTTGAAAATGAAAACTCGGGTTAAAACAAAATAAAATTTTCAAGTCTAAAATTTATATATATTTCATTTTTTTTCGAGTATATTATGCCACATATCGCGTCCTTTGAAAAACTATGGAGCGGGTCAAAAGGTCAACAATTTTAGATAAAACAAAACGAGGTAATTTATGTGCAAAATTACCTTGAGTACGCGAAAAAATATATAAATCGAACATAGAACATCCTCGTACAAAATGAAACTTGGTGATAATTCAGTAGAGTCGCGCATTCGAGCACTAGGAAAAAAATAAAATAAGAGAAATATTCCGAGGAGTCCATATAGTGAAATTCGATTTTTTTACTTATTTGAGTAATTTAATCTATTACAAATTTATGTTCACTATATAAACTTTTTTTGTAACTGTTCGAAATTAAATGACATAAAAGTTACTTTAAATAAGTGATCATGATGATTAAAATAACAAATATAATTTTATACCATTTGTTTTAGACCTTTTGATGAAATGAATATAACAGATGACTTTACTAACTAGTAATTAATAGACGAGTACTTGCAAGAGATGGTTTAGTTGATGGTTCGCCTGAGAAGGCTTTTCACAATGACCATTCTTGTGTTGCATGCCTTAAGGACAAACAACACAAAGTCTCCTTTAAGTCTAAACCTGTGCATTCTAGTTCTAAACCACTTAACTTACTGCATATGGACTTGTTTGGTCCAACTAATATAGAAAGCTTAAATGGTAAATCCTACCGTTTTGTCATCTTTGATGATTTTTCTAGATTTACTTGGACTTTCTTTTTAGCTTTGAAAAGTCACACTGCTGATACTTTGATTAACTTTATTACCCGAATAGAGAAGAAGTCTGGTAATGAGGTTAAGATGCTTAGAAGTAATAATGGTGGTGAGTTTAGAAATAAGTTGTTAGATGACTTTTGTGCCAAGAAATGGATTACTAGACAGTTTAGAATAGCTAGAACCCCACAACAAAATGAGGTAGCTGAAAGAAAGAATAGAACACTCATAGAAGCAGCTAGGACTATGTTGGCTGATGCTCACTTTCCCATTGCTTTTTGGGATGAGGCTGTGAATATAACTTGTTATGTTCAGAATAGGGCATTAATCAACAAGATCCATAACAAAACACCTTATGAGCTATTTTGGGGCAGGAAACCTAATATTGGTTTTCTTAAACCTTTTGGATGTCATGAAGTTATTTTGGACACTAGTGATACCTTAGGTAAGTTTAGTGCTAAAGGTGATGAAGGCTACTTTATGGGTTATTCAGTGCAGAGCAAAGGATATAGAGTTTACATTAAGAAAGAAAACCGTATACTTGAAAAAGTACATGTTAGGTTTTTAGAGAGTAAACCTAGTGATCCTGAAAGTGGTCCAAATTGGTTATTTGACTTGGAACCTCTATCTAGGACATTGAATTATATGCCTGTAACTAATCCAAACATTATGAAGGTGACTTCAAATGTTGTGGAAGAAACAGTTATTGATATTTCAGGTAAACAGGTTGATGAAGAGGTTGGATCACAAGCAGAGAAATCAGCACCCATACTTGAGTATGTTACCATTCCTATATGGACAGATGCATTTGCTGCTACTGCTGCTGCTGGAAAGGAAAAAGGTGGTCCACAAGTATCACCAGTTGAAAACATGCATGCTTCTTCAAACGCTGACAGCGGAAAATCTGGCGCTGATAAGACAAATTCAGGCGTTGATGGCTCAAACATTGACAACCCTAATTCAGGCGTTGACAACTCTTTTGACCATTTATTCTCTTCTAATAATTTTGAACAAGGTGAACCTTCAAACATAAATGGAGAGGTTCATTCAGATGATGATGGAAGAGCATTTGAAGAAGATATTGACAATTTGGAGACTGAAATTGATGATAACACAATCATTGAAGGAGGAGTACTTACATCTACCATGAAGAATCATCCTTCTTCTTTGATCATAGGTGATGTGATGACTCCTGTGCAAACTAAAAGGTCTCATCATAATCATGGAAGATTTATTGCCAATATTCATAAGAAGGTTGATACCTCTCTTGTTCAAGCATGTTTGTTTGACTGTTTTCTGTCACAACAGGAACCTAAGAAGATTTTTGATGCTCTCAAAGAACCAAGTTGGGTGGAAGCAATGCAAGATGAGCTTCACCAATTTGCTATTCAGGATGTTTAGGAGTTAGTTGATTGTCCCAGACATGTCAGACCTATTGGGACAAGATGGATTCTTAGAAACAAAAAGGGTGAGAGAGGCATTGTGGTCAGAAACAAGGCACGTTTAGTTACTCAAGGATATACACAAGAGGAAGGGATAGACTATGAGGAGGTTTTTGCACCTGTTGCAAGGATTGAGGCAATAAGAATTTTTCTAGCCTATGCTTCCTGCATGGGATTTACAGTCTATCAAATGGATGTGAAGAGTGCTTTTCTTTATGGCACAATTGCAGAGGAGGTTTATGTAATGCAGCCTCCTGGTTTTGAAGATTCAGAACATCCAGACAAGGTGCATAGAGTAAAGAAAGCTATGTATGGACTTCATCAAGCCCCAAGAGCATGGTATGGCACATTGTCCACCTATCTGGTGGAGAATGGATTTAAAAGGGGCACCATAGACCAGACCTTGTTTACAAAGAAGACTGGTAAGGATTTCTTACTTGTATAGGTCTGTGTGGATGATATCATCTTTGGCTCTTCTAGTCCAAAGATGAGTGAAGACTTTTCCAAACTCATGACAAATAAGTTCAAGATGAGTGCAATGGGGGAGATGAACTTCTTTCTAGGGTTACAAGAACAGTAGAAAGAAGATGGTATCTTCATCTCTCAAGACAAATATGTAGCAGAAATCATGAAGAAGTTTGGCTTTTCTTCACATGAGAAACGGGCTAGCACACCCATGGATAGGGAACACCCTTGGGGAAAAGTTGGAGATGGAAAAGAAGTGGATGTCAGGCATTATAGGTCAATGATTGGTTCATTGATGTATCTCACAGCTTCAATACATGACATTATGTTTGATGTGTGTGCATGTGCACGCCATCAGGTGACACCCAAAGAGTGTCATCTTCATGCTGTCAAGAGGATTTTTAGGTATCTTAGGTGCTATCCCACTTTGGGATTATGGTATCTGATATGAGTGATTTTACTCATATCAATTGTAGCTTAAAACAATCAATATATGCAAGAAATGTGTCAAAAATGCCTTGTATATGTTTGTTTCTTGTTTTAATGTGTGTAGGTACCAAGTTCGCGAAAATCGGCAAAAACCGACACAAGTTTGAAGAAAAAGATCGACAAAGCCAATTTCGAGCTCGACTTTAGCGGATTTGATCTTTTATGAAGCTAAGTGGGACCCACATTTGGCAAAATGGTCTCAAAAGCCCATTTGAGATTCAAGATAATACTATGTTTTGTTTGAAAGTCCAAATGGCCCAAATGGCAACCTATGTACACGGATGGAAGTATGTAGCCCAATAACATTTGCTATCACAAACGAATGGGACTCAAAGTCCAATTCATTATCAAATTGGGACAAACTTAGACGAAGGAAGTGAATCTTTGGGCCCTTGAACCCATTAGGGTTTGGTTTATTTACAAACACTTTGAGAGTTATTAACTCATTTTCACCAAACGTGTATATACACGTTACATCCCACACATCCACCCATTTACTGTCACATGTTTTCACCCACACAAAATAAATAAACACAAAGTAATGTCGATACTCCCTATGTTATTCTCTCTTCCTCCCCAAAACCAAAAACCTGTAACTTCTTTTACCCTAATCATTGTACACCAAAAACCCTGATTAATCTCACCAATAAATCATCAAATTAATAAGGGGATTTTGCTACACACGTGTTTGTCACACGAATGGGTAAATAATTCCCTTTGTTTAAGGAAGAGAAGAGATGGAAGGCTAGGGGTACGTGGCAGCATATCATGGGCCAAAACACCTCACCCTCCTCAATCAGCCAATCATAAGAGGACAACTCAGCATCAAACTAGCACAACTAGCACACTTGATTGCCACGTTGGCAATCCGTGTGCTAGAAGGCTTTTATCAACCGTAGATCATCAGATGAGAGAGAAGATCAAGATTGAAGATGGAATATGCTGAATAAGATGCGAATATTCCTCCTCAACAGCTTAGGGGCTTGGCTATATAAACCCCCAAAATACTTGTAATCTGCATCCCTTTTTCTTTCTTTAATGTTATAATGTCATTTTTAATTTAGATGTAATTTCTTTTTAAATAGTATTGTAATAAAATTTATGATTAAATAAAAGTTAAGTTTTCGGTTTATATTGCTCTTTACTGCTTTTGTTAATTTTTGAGAAGTGATTATTGGTTAAATCTTTATTATAATTGATATAACATATAAAAATATTATGGGTTTAAGCTTAAACAATAGCTTAATAGGATAATAAAAGAGAGAGATTGGGATAAATGCTAAACCCACTGTTTAGTTATTAATCTGGTTCGAGAAATGTTGTTTGGTGGTTCGAAGAAAGTTCTATTTTAGTGATGAATTGTTTCATGATGATGGTTTGCTTGTTTTTACAGTGGTGTTGATGTCGATATGGTTCTAAAGGAAGCTCAGCGCTCTCCTTCTTCGTCAAAGGATTTCGCCAAAAGGTTTTAAGTCACTTTTACCTTTATTCTATTTAGCTTTTAAATCTGTTAATGGTTATTCTATTATAACGTTTAGGTGTTCTTGATGTATCTGTTTAGATTGATGATTTGCTAGGGTGTTTAACTTGGCTAAGTCTTGGCTATGCGTTTTATATACTAAATCTTAACATGTTTAGGATGTATTAGATCAGAGTTAGATTTCTTATTGTTGTTGGTTTATTTTTTGATTAATGCTTTATCAGATCAAGTTTAGCTGTTATAAAAAGTTTATTTTGCAGAATATAATTGGAGTACTGAGTAAATCTGTTTTGACATATCAGATTTGATTATTGTTGTCGATTCAAGTAGTCTGTAAGTTTTTGTAGATATAGCTGTTATGAATGTGATGGTTAATTTGAGCAGTTTGTTTTAGTTGGGATATGCTATATTGCCTGCTGTTTATTTAGTTAGATTTGTTGCATTTGAGTTAGTTTATTCTCATGTATTGATCTTATTGGATATGTTGATTTGAAGTTTTTAGTCTGCCATTTGTAGGAGTTATTTTAGCAGATTTGTCTGATAATTTCTTTTTATTTTGCTTATGATTTAACTGGTTTACTTTATCCTTCTGCATATTTGATAGTTTGGCTATTTGATTAATTTTGCTTTGTTGTTGTTCTAGTTATAAGCTATCAGATCCCACTGATCTGATGGGCCCATAAGCTGATTCCTAACAGCTTAAATAAAATAAGCTTTACAAGAGTCACTCCTGTGACCTCTAATTTTTATCTGTTCAAAAAGAAAATTATTCACAAAAATTGGTTACCTGCAGGTCTCGAACTCGAGACCTGCCTTTCACATGTCATGCGTGTTAGCCAGCTGAGCTAAGAGCACGTTTGATTTTATATTCAGTTAGTTAATTCTTATAGTATTATTATTTCTAGCAGATTTTCATTTTAGTTGTAAGATAGCTAATTTTAGTTTAAATAAAGAGTAATCAACATTTTTATTAAAGAAAATTTTGAGTTTTAAAATAATAATTAGTTTCGAAATAAAATAATATAAAAATATAAAAATGTTTTTATTAATTTTAAAAGTTTAATTAGTTTTAAAATATTAGATTGTTATTAATTTATATTTAAATAAAAATGGTTTTAAAAATAAATTTTACTTAATATAAAGTAAAGTAGATTTTAAATAATTTGTTTCAGTAGAGTAAAAGTTATTTCTTTTAATAGATTTAATCACTTTTCCTAGATTTAATAAAGTTTTAATTAGTTTAATAAGTTTTTAAGTTTCTAAAAGTTATTTTTATTAAATAGATTACTTTTTATAAATTTTTAGATAGATTAATATTTTAAATAGTTTTAATTTTAAGTAATTGTTTCAAGACTTAAATAATAGCGGGGTTTACGATTCATGCACTTTAGGATAATTTTAAATAGATTTAAAATTGGTAGATTTAGTTTTAGTTTAAAAATCCGAAAACCAATTCAAATCGATTGTCCTTATCAAAACGAAACGTTTCAAATTCACTCGATCTTCGTGTACAACGAACTTGGTTCATCACGTGTTTAATTGAATTCGTCTTTGGTAATATTAGTCTATTACTTTTTCCTAAAGGTAATTTTCAAATTTACCCTGTAACGTATCTTAATTATCACTATACTATCACGATCACATCAAAAATTTTGGCGCCGCTGCCGGGGATCTTGTGTACGATTCGTTTTCGTTGAGATTTGTTGATTGTTGATTTGAAGACCCTTTCCGTCCTTGGAAAGTTTTGTTATTTTTCTATTATACAGTATGTATCGTTTTTCTCGTTTTTTGTGAATAATATATTGTATTACGTAGAACAATAAATTTACATACTTTCCAAATAAGGCCTTAGTTGGGATTTCATCACCTAGCTATTGTATTCGAATCCAAAACAAAAATAAAAGGCAAAATAGATAAATACTAATAAGAAGTTTGAACTCGATTTATACAAACTATAAGGTGGGTATAAGGCGACGTGCTATAAAAAGCCGTCTAAGGAAAAAGGTTTTTAAGTGCTTTGTGCCACCTCGTTTCCCCGCTTGCTTGTGCGTATATTGAGAGGGACGACCTATTATTGGTTTGCCGACTCAAGTAGTAATAAATCTTATTTTTGTAGTTTACTTATTGAACCTCGAGACGTTTAGGTTTTCACCTATCGTTTCAAAGTCGACCGAGGGTAATTCACTTCCATAGTAGTTATCCTTATTCCTTGTTTTTATCGATCATTTTTTATTGAGCAATACCAAATAAAATACCAAAAATAATCTTCTTTTTGTCTAATTTCTTTTCTTCAATCCTCTAAATTCTCGTATTTGTAGTGTATGCAATTACGTTCTTCTCGTCTTGTGATTGATTTTAATAGGCTTGAAAATATTCCTCGTAGAAATAGAAATCGTCAACAACGAATAGTGGAACCCGAGCTTCCACCTATTGTTGTAGAGATGGCCGATAACCGAACAATGGAGGAATTGCTCCGTGCACCCACCGAAGGGTATGGGGAAGCAATCGTTGTGCCGGCTATTTTGGCGGATCATTTTGAGATTAAGACGGGTCTTTTATCGCTCATTCGTGCCGACCAATTTCATGGCAATGAGACCGATAGCCCGCATTCTCACATTCGGAATTTTCTTCGAATTACCTCGACTCTCAAGTTTAGAGATGTGCCGAATGACGCGATTAAGCTCATGCTTTTTCCGTACTCGCTCGAGGGTAATGCTAAGCTTTGGTATGAGAAAGAACCACCGGGTTCGATCTTAACATGGGATGATTTAGTGTCTAAGTTCATGAATTATTTCTTTCCACCATCTAAGACAACACACTTTAAAAATGAGATCACTAGATTTGAACAAAAAGTGCATGAATCGTTTGGGGTTGCTTGGGAAAGATTTAAAGGTTTGTTAAGACAATGTCCACACCACGGTTTCTCGGAATTGCATCAAATAAATACTTTTTATAATGGGCTTAATATGATTGAACAAGATTCTTTAAATGCCGCCGCGGGTGGTAATCTTTTAAGAAAAACTCCGAGAGACGCATGAAGAATAATTGAGGATACGTCTAGAGCACAATATTCACGAAATACACCGGTTGTTTCCAATGTGAATTCATTAAATCCTGAGATTGCTAGATTGGACTCTAAAATTGATAGTGGATTCGCGACTTTGTTGAATGAGATTAGGAAGAATCCTCATGGATCCATTAATATGGTTGAGAATGTTTGTGTATCATGTGGTGGAGTACATCCTAATTATGCTTGTTCGACCACGGGGTTTGATCAAGCTAGTGCTTTTGCCGCGACGGGAACTTATGGCTCCAACGGTCAAGTTCCTCGTCAAAATCATGTTGCTCCACCGGGTTTTCCACCGGTTCAAAATAGGTACAACAATGGAAACAATGGGAATAATTTTAACCGTGGTAACCAAGGGAATTTCAATCAAGGAAATGGGTTTAATGCTAATCAAAACAATCGAGGTTTTCACAATAATCAAAATGATTTGTCAAGTTATATCAAGTCAAATGAGCCAAATATGAAAGCTTTACAAAACAACATTCAAGGGCAAATTAATATTTTGAAACTCGATTTTCAAAATACGATTAAAGGGCAAAATAACAAGATTGAGCTTAATCAACAAAGGCTAGAGCAAAGTCAAAATCGTATGCAACAAAGTTTGGAACAAAGTCAAAATAAATTGCTTTCGATGTTTGAGGGATATATGTCTAAACCATCATCTTCTTCGGGTTGCTTACCTAGTAACACCATTCCAAACCCGAAGGGAGAGCTTAAGGCCATAACCGTTTATGATGATTGTGATAATTTAGAGGAAGTTGAAGTGATTGAGTTTAATCCTCCACCTAAGGAAACTTTTCTAGATGTCACCAAGGCTACTTTGAATGTGATTAGTACCTCGGTTTTCTTTGATTTCTTTCCCGAGAAATATAAAGATCCGGGTCAATTCTTGATACCTTGTGTTTTCAATGAGCTTGGGGTTTGCAAAGGCCTAGCCGATCTAGGAGCTAGCATTAACTTAATGCCCCTAGCCATTTGGAAAACTATTGACTATGCACCACTTAGTACCACTCGAATGATCATTGAGCTTGCTAATGGAACCACCACACGACCGGTTGGTATAGCGAAAAAATGTCATTGTTAAAGTGGGAAATTTCTTGTACTTAGCCGATTTTGCTATAGTTGATTATGAGACCAATCCTCGTGTGCCTATTATTCTAGGATAATAACTCGATTTTACTTAGGTTAAAAATATTAAAGTTCGTTGTGTTGGTCTAATCGAATTGATCTAGGTTCTCTATGTGACTCAGTTTTATTTTGGTGGAACAAAAAGTGTTGTCGTTGTAGTAAATTAAAATGTGCAAAAACAATTAAAGTAAATGGCTTAAAATAAAATGGCGTTTAAAATAAAATCTAAATCTAATTAAACTAAAGGTGCGATATTTAAACGTGACGGAAAGTAAAATAATTAAATGACTAAAAATTCAAAAGCGTGACGAAATTAAAATTAGACAAGTATTAAAATATAAACTTAGAAAAATAACAAGGCAAAACAAGAAAAACCACTCCAATCGGAATGTATTCCGATCAGCCTTACCCTGACCTGATCGGAATGTTGTCGTCGGAATACCAATCGGAATTGCTGTCACTAGTCCTAATCGGAATACCACAAACCTAACTGGTCAGAATGTAAGCTCACTTTGATCGGAATAACGAATAGCCCCTGGTCGGAATGTAGATCGGAACCCCTAATCGGAATATGTCACTTCTCCCAATCGGAATGCCAAACTAACACCTCAATCGGAATGTACAATGTGGTACCAATCTGAATATGTCACCTTACCTTGATCGGAATACCTCAAATACCTCAGATCGGAATACCAGACCACCCCAATCGGAATATGTCAGAAATACTAAAACCCTTTTCCGACCAAGCCTAGGAGCTCTGGTCGGAATGTAAAACCCCTTTCCGATTTGTCAGATCGGAATACGGTAGAAAAAGTACAAAATAAGCTAGAAAAATAAGCTATGATTCTAATAAGCACAAGACTAAAACCTAAGGTAAACCGAATGAAAATAAGCTACTAGACTGAAATTTAACAACTTTTAAAACAAGAAATGAATAAGCTTTAAGAAAAACAACTTTTTATACGAAAATAACTTTTATAAAAACTATATAAACTTGAAAATAAACAAAATAAGCTATGAAAATAAAAGGTTTAAAACAATCAAAAGCATAAAAATGTAATCTTTAAACAAATAACTAGACGAAAAGCATATAAATCAAAGATTAAAGAAAGGTAGAATTATATCAACAAGATAAAGTAAAGGTGCGAGAATTAAAAGAAAAACTTACTTGAAATTAAATGGTAAATAAAATGCAAGACATGTAATTAAAGGTGCAAGTAATTAAAGGTGCGATAAACTAAAGGTGGAAGAACTAATTGTCACGATTAGTCAACAAGAACAAATGAATGAAAATGGGAAGTATTTATAGGTGATTAGGAGGATGGTTAGAGGAAGCTTCCTCCCCTCCTTCCTTTCTTCTTAATTGCGCCCTTAAGTCCTTCCTTCTTAATCTTTTTGTTAATCTTGGAATTTGATGACTTTTGGCTCGGGATTTCTTTGGACTCGTCTTTTAATTCTTCGATAAATAAGACTTGAGTTCCTCGGCTTTAAGTAAACTTCCGTCTTTTGACTTTTTCTTCGATAAATCTTCAGAATTGGTCTTGGACTTCCGTTCTTTTTGCACTCTTGACTTCTTAACTTCGTCTTTTATCTTTTTCTTCAATAAAAGTCCGTAAATGCCCGTGAATTCCCGTGTTTTATCCACTTTTCACCTTTTCGTCCTAAATCACAACAAAAATACAAACCACGCATAATTCCGACATAAAAGACATAAGATACACGTTTTGGTCCGGTTATTATTGTAATTAAGTGGTAGAAAAGATGTGTGTTTACACACATATCAAATCCCCTACACTTGACCATTGCAATGTCCTCATGCAATGCATTAGTTACAAAGCAAGATTACACTTTTCATCATAATCAATCCATGTTGACCTTTATTAAAGAGATAGAGAATTCAAAATAAAGAAATAAAAAACATACCTTGGGTTTTGGAAATGTTGTGAATGATCATCATCCTCAAGTTTTCACTTTCTCCAAACCAAGCTTAAAAACGAGATCATTGTTATTAAAGTTAGTAAACTAACACGAACTCACGTGGGCCAATTATTCACTTAGACTCCCTTATTCCTATGGGTATCTCTTATATTTTATTATTTGTCTTGAATGATCACGAGGATGCATTGTTTGACTTATTTCGATAGTTATTTAGTCTGAAAATAAAGTGAACGATTTAATCAATAGTTAGCTAAAGGACAAAATCTTTTAAAACTGCTTCTCGGGACCTCATAAAGTTCATATCTTGGCATAACTAGCTTCGCGATTTGAGACCTTTCTCGGACCGATATTTGGCAGCGACCTCATACTTCAAACCTTGAGAGACGTTCATGAAATTATGGTCTTCTCTTCATATAGGAATTTCTTCACTTGAAGTTTTGAGAGATTCATACTTGGACCACGACTTCTTCATTTTTCTCCAATCTTTATTTTGTACTTTGATATACAACGATCCGCCTCCTTTTATGACTTGGATCTATTTATCCTCATACCTTTTTAGGGTCTTTTCGGATACACTTCTCCATGACTTTTGGGGAGATTTTTGCTTTTCGTCGTGTGTCTTGATCCTTCATATTGATTTTCGATAAATGATTCTTCACATCACTTTGGATCTTTAGCAACAAAATATAGCCCTCATGCCTTGTTAGGGCCTTTTCGGACTCGCCAATCTTCGCATCCCGCTTCAATAAGTTATGCCTTGGCTATGAACTCTAATCCATACCGAGCAACTTTTAAACGATCTTGGGCTAGAAGCTAAGTAACTTTTCAAATCGTACAACTTTATTTATTAGCAGATAAATTATTAGCAAGCGATGGGAGAATAGGCTTATAATTAACTCACATAAATTCACGAAAGAATACCGAACTTATAATTGGCTCTATCATCTCTCGTTCTCCACAGTTTAAAATCTCTTAGAATGAGACTCGTAGATGCTTAGCCTATTAAATCAAAGTTTTGGGTTTTCGAGTCGCCTATAGGATCTTGCAAACTCTTAGACTTTTTCAAGTTTAGAAATCGCATTTTAAAGTTCCCTTGATAAACGACTCTCTAGGATCAATTATAGGAACTTGCGAAAAGTTCTTGTTCTTAACCCGTGAGAGTTAAGACTTTCGCGTTTTATAGCTCCCTATATAAAAGCCTAGCAAAACTTGACTTAAACACGTTAAGGATTCTAGCTAGAGTAAACTAAGATAAGTAAACTCGGGTTGAGTCAAAAGATTCACAATGTTTGAAAATTAAAACCACTTTATTCAAAGATTTATTCTAGCAAAGGAAGAAAATAACTATACAAAGATAAAAACTAATAGGCCAAAATAGATCAAAAATTTTGAAAAATGTCGAAAAATTGATTTTCCGGTTAAAATGAGGACAAATACAAGGAAAAGAGCCACTTAACTTCGATAGAAGTCCCCCCTACACTTAACATAAACATTGTCCTCAATGTTTAAGCATGTGGGAGTAAAAGCCCCTACACTTAGGACATTGTGCACGTTGTTTAAATCTTGCTAAGGAAAGACAACTAAAGAGATTCCTATTTTAATATTGAGAAAATATAAAATAGTGAATCGAAAAGAGTTTAGGATAGAACCGGGATAATGGAGACATGGAGTCACGGGTCGTCAAGAATCATCAAGAGTGGATCAGTGAAGCTCGAATCCCTGATTGTAAGAAGTGAGAAGAGGAAATAGCAAACCAACGGGTCTCCCCTACACTTATGATAAAGAAAGCGAAAAGATAGATGCATGGGTTGCCTCCCAAGAAGCGCTTGATTTTTGTTAACCGAGTCATTAGCCTGACTCGACCTTGATCATCAACGGAAGAAGCATGAAACATATCCACCAGGATCAAAGACATAGTTTTCGTCCATCAAATAGCACAAGCTTAAGGCGAACAAGGAAAGCCAAAGAAGAGTAGGCAAGGTTCCCTTAAACAACGATGGAGCACGGTGAAAGCAAGTATGGTGAGGTGCAAGCATGTCTTCAATATTTCCAAAGATTTTTCCTTTTATTTTGTCAGGTGGATACTGAGATGGCTTAAAAATTTCAATACCGGGGTCGAACACCTTTTCCTTTAAGGGAAAATAGCACTCAGGCTCAGCAGAGTGTGGAGAAGATCCGCGAAGAAGCACAGCCTCGTCCTCAAAAGTGGGAAAAAGAGGTGTCAAATCGTATGTGCTGCGGATATTGGTGTCGACCGGTTTTTTCTCCTTTGAAAGAATGTGCTTCAAATCCAAAGTAGGATCAAGACGATAATCTTCAAAGTCCAAAGGAGGGGCATCACTCTCATGAGGGAAGTAAGTGTTAAGAAATGCAGAGAAGTCTTCCTCAAATGAGTAATCGTCCAAAGTAGGATCGAGTGATGGCGGAGGATCTTCATCATGTGAAGAATCGCTCGAAAGAGTATCGGCCTCATCAAAATCATCGAAAGTGGGCAGCTCGGGATACTCGGAAGTACAATCATCAAAATCATCTGAATCTGAGCTAGAATCATCATCATCATAAGCATCAAAGACCGGAGGAGAATCATAACTGGGAGAAGCGTCCAAAGTAGGGAGAGAATCATCCACATCATCTTGAAAAAGTGGATTATCGATGCAAGAGTCGAATAGAGGATTATCGTAGACGGTAAAGTCATCGAGCACATTAATCATATTGACTGATTCTCGTCCTCCAAAGGTTGTACTTGTAAGCTTCCCCATTTTGAAAACTTGTGCATCATCCCCGACTCTTAAGATTAACTCACCTTCGGCCACATCCACTAAAGCTCGTCCGGTTCTCAAGAATGGCCGACCAAGTATTAAAGGAATACGAGGGTCCATTTCATAATCAACAACGACAAAATCGACCGGGAAAGTAAATGTGCCAATTTTAATGAACACGTCTTCGGCTATACCAACGGGGTAAGCGAGAGTGCGATTTGCAAGTTCAAGAGTCATCTTTGTTGGAGTGAGGTCGGGCAATGATAGTGTTTTCCAAACACTTAATGGCATCAAATTAATACTAGCCCCGAGATCAGCAAGGGCAGTAAATTTTTCAGTTTTGTTGAACATGCAAGGCAACACAAAACGACCGGGATCTCCAAGCTTTTTCGGAAGTTCTTTAAGAATAACTGCAGAGCAGTTTTCATTTAAGCGTGTGTTGGCGAGTTCAATCAGCTTCTCCTTCTTGTTAAGCAATTCCCTAAATGCTTTAACAAATTTGGGCATGTGGACAAGTGCTTCAAGAAAGCTAATGTTGAAGTTCATTTGAGAAATCATCTTCACATAGCGTGCCACTTCGGAGTCCTCCTTGGTTAGCATTTTGGTCTTGCCTAAACGAGAGGGATAAGGGATATTGGGTTTGGGTGGTGAAGGTGCAGGTGTAGCAGGTAAAGGTTGAGATGTTGAAGGGTCATTCGTGGGAACATCGTCATTACGAGGCGGAGACGGTAATGGTGCACTAATACTAGGTGTAGGAGGAGTAGGGATACATGGTGGTGGAGGAGGTGTAGATGATGGTTGTGGGATTTGTGGTCCTACGATGGTAACTCCACTACGAGTAGTAATAGCACTCACATTAGCTCGCGGATTAGTGACGGTGTTTGAAGGTAGAGAACTTGAAGTAGAAGGTTGAGTGGCGGACAAGAAACTAGCCAACAGATTCTTTAATTCATTCGTTTGAGTGCTGAAGGAGGATTGAATATTATCGCGAACCTCGGACCTGATCTCATTTCCTTGCTTCGTGATATCTCCTCTAAGATTGATAATTTGGCTTTGCAGATTCTTGATTTGCTCACCTTGGGTTCTCATTGTGGCTTCAACATTGGTGTTTATGGATGGGGATTGTTGAGCGGGTGGGTGATAAGGATTAGAAGCTCTTGGTGGATTTGGTTGCTTCTATTGTAGTTGTTGGCGGAGTTTTGGTTTTGAGGAGAAAAACCGGGGGAAAGGTAATTGTTGGATCGGTAACTCAGCAAAATTTCTATCCCTTTGAGGTCGAGCTTGGTAATTTTCCGATGAATAATTACCATAAGCAGCATACACATTTTCCGGATTTCCTTGAGTAAAAGGACAATCGGTGTATGAGTGAGGACCGCCGCATGTTTCACAAGAAGGTGCAACAGCTTTAACTTGTTGTTGTTGTTGGTTTGAAGCCAAGAGTTGCATACTTCTGCTCATTTCAGTCAGCACACGGGTGAGTTCGGTCATATCAGGGTTTGCTGAAGTGGAGGAAACATTGACTCTCGGGTTGTTCCTTGAAGAAGTAGAGGAATCCCAGTTTTTATGATGAGTAGTCATGTTCTCAATTAACTCTCTACACTCCTCGGGCCTCCTTTTCATGAATGTGCCATCGGCGGCTGCATTAATCGTATCACGATCTCAAAAAGTCAATCCGTTGTAGAAAGTATCAATTAAGGTCACAGGTAGCATGTTGTGGTTTGGACATCTATCGATCAAGACATTATATCGCTCCCAAGCATCAAAAAGAGATTCATCGGGATCTTGCATGAAACCGCTGATTTGATTGCAAAGGCTCGTGACCATGGATGGTGGAAAGTAGCGCGACAAAAAGCGTTGAGTCATGTCATCCCAAGTGTGAATAGAATTCTTCGGGAGACGATCAAACCATTTCTCGGCATGATGTAATAAAGTATGTGGAAAGAGTTGTAGGCGAAGTTCATCCATTGTGGCACCAGCCAACTTCATGCTTTGGGTGATTGTAATGAACTTGTCAAGGTGTTTGTTGGCATCATCATCAGGCAATCCACAGAATGGGTTAGTTTGTACTTGCTGAATCATGTGGTGCTTCAACGAAAACTCAGGAGCGTTGATTTGCATCGGCGCAATCGGTCCTCCTCGTCCAAACATTGTAGGTTGACAAAGCTCCTTCATGGTCCGAAGATCGGGCTGTGGAAGAACATTGTTGTTATTATTAGGGTGCGGTGTATTATTGTTGTTTACACCTGACATAGCTAAATCTTCTTGAGTCTCGGGCTCTTGATAATTATAAGATCTAGTACGCATACACCTGAAAATGCAAAAGAAAAAGAAACCAAACACAAAGACAATATATATACACAATAAAGATAAAATCTTTTTGGATTTTTGAAATTTCTAATTTTTATGGATTTTTTATTTTGAATTTTTTATGCAAGAAAAATAACGCTCACAAGTGAACGGATCCCAAAAAGCAACGCGTCTCTCACAGAAAACCGTTAATCTTTACGAAAAGAGCCGGCAGCGGCGCCATTTAATAACTCGATTTTACTCAGGTTAAAAATATTAAAGTTCGTTGTGTTGGTCTAATCGAATTGATCTAGGTTCTCTATGTGACTCAGTTTTATTTTGGTGGAACAAAAAGTGTTGTCGTTGTAGTAAATTGAAATGTGCAAAAACAATTAAAGTAAATGGCTTAAAATAAAATGGCGTTTAAAACAAAATCTAAATCTAATTAAACTAAAGGTGCGATATTTAAACGTGACGGAAAGAAAAATAATTAAATGACTAAAAATTCAAAAGCGTGACGGAAATTAAAATTAGACAAGTATTAAAATGTAAACTTAGAAAAATAACAAGGCAAAACAAGAAAAACCACCCCAATCGGAATGTATTCCGATCAGCCTTACCCTGACCTGATCGGAATGTTGTCGTCGGAATACCAATCGGAATTGCTGTCACTAGTCCCAATCGGAATACCACAAACCTACCTGGTCGGAATGTAAGCTCACTTTGATCGGAATAACGAATAGCCCCTGGTCGGAATGTAGATCGGAACCCCTAATCGGAATATGTCACTTCTCCCAATCGGAATGTCAAACTAACACCTCAATCGGAATGTACAATGTGGTACCAATCGGGATATGTCACCTTACCTTGATCGGAATACCTCAAATACCTCAGACCGGAATACCAGCCCACCCCATTCGGAATATGTCAGAAATACTAAAACCCTTTTCCGACCAAGCCTAGGAGCTCTGGTTGGAATGTAAAACCCCTTTCCGATTTGTCAGATCGGAATACGGCAGAAAAAGTACAAAATAAGCTAGAAAAATAAGCTATGATTCTAATAAGCACAAGACTAAAATCCTAAGGTAAACCGAATGAAAATAAGCTACTAGACTGAAATTTAACAACTTTTAAAACAAGAAATGAATAAGCTTTAAGAAAAACAACTTTTTATACGAAAATAAATTTTATAAAAACTATATAAACTTGAAAATAAACAAAATAAGCTATGAAAATAAAAGATTTAAAACAATCAAAAGCATAAAAATGTAATCTTTAAACAAATAACTAGACGAAAAGCATATAAATCAAAGATTAAAGAAAGGTAGAATTAGATCAACAAGATAAAGTAAAGGTGCGAGAATTAAAAGAAAAACTTACTTGAAATTAAATGGTAAATAAAGTGCAAGACATGTAATTAAAGGTGCAAGTAATTAAAGGTGCGATAAAGTAAAGGTGGAAGAACTAATTGTCACGATTAGTCAACAAGAACAAATGAATGAAAATGGGAAGTATTTATAGGTGATTAGGAGGGTGGTTAGAGGAAGCTTCCTCCCCTCCTTCCTTTCTTCTTAATTGCGCCCTTAAGTCCTTCCTTCTTAATCTTTTTGTTAATCTTGGAATTTGATGACTTTTGGCTCGGGATTTCTTTGGACTCGTCTTTTAATTCTTCGATAAATAAGACTTGAGTTCCTCGGCTTTAAGTAAACTTCCGTCTTTTGACCTTTTCTTCGATAAATCTTCAGAATTGGTCTTGGACTTTCGTTCTTTTTGCACTCTTGACTTCTTGACTTCGTCTTTTATCTTTTTCTTCAATAAAAGTCCGTAAATGCCCATGAATTCCCGTGTTTTATCCACTTTTCACCTTTTCGTCCTAAATCACAACAAAAACACAAACCACGTATAATTCCGACATAAAAGACATAAGATACACGTTTTGGTCCGGTTATTATTGTAATTAAGTGGTAGAAAAGATGTGTGTTTACACACATATCATAGGACGACCATTTTGTGCACGGCTCAAGTTCAAGTTGATATAAGGAAAGAGGAGATTAAATTGTTTTATGGAGATAAAAGTATTGTTTTTAAACCGGAAAAGATTTGCTTCTAAGAAAGTGGAAAGTGTTAAACTTATTGAAACTATTGAAAGTAATAAAAAAGCTCTCTTTGATAAAGGTGTTTTTCCAATTTTGGCAACTCCATTTTGTGAAAGTGAAAAATTTAATTCAAATGAAGAAGCTTGCTTTGTTGAATCATGTTGTAATCTTTCCTCATCTACACTCACTCCACACGAGGATGATAGTTCTAAGATTGAAAAACAAATTGATGATTACTTAAGTGAGCCATTTGATGCTAGTGAGTTTGTTAGTGAGAATTTTGATCCCGAGAGTGATATTGCTTTAATTGAACAATCTTTGAAAATGGACTCATTTTCACTCTCTTCGAAGGATCAAATTGATGTTCTTAAGGCACAATCTACCGTTGAAGAGCCTTTCATTCCTAACTTCACACCGAGTAAGGTTAGTGACTATTCATGTGATAAGTTCATCGATGAACTTTTTGCTATCATTGATCCACTTCCACGGGGAAGTGAAGACGTTATCGATCTCGAGATCGAGCGTTATTCTCGTGTTTTACCCACCATTCTCGAGGAATTTGCCGATGAATTTCCTTCTAATGAGAATGATGATCTTGTATTCGAGTGTGATACACTTGATACTTTGTCGGATATTTCTTGTGATGACAAGATTGATGACACTTTTGTGACTTACTCAAATCCTCTCTTTGAAGCTTCAATGAATAATAATCCATTGTTTCAAGAGGATTTTGAGAACATCACACTTCCTACATCTCACAACCTTTGTGATGATGAGCTTCTCTTGAAGGAGGTTGATGAGTTTTTCTATATAGACATTCCTTCGGAATTTGAGGAAGAGTCTAATGACGGTGATGAAGATTCTTGGTTTGATCACCCGATTTATGATGATGACAATGTTGACCCGAAGGGGGAAATTTCTTTTGCTCCAATTATCCTTCCCACTCGCTTTGATCTTAATGTGCGGGTTTTTCATGTGACTCATTTTGAGTACCATGACCCCTTTGTTCACATTCATAAGAGTGATAAGGTCAACAAAGTCATGCAAGTTGATACCACTATGGTTGAGACTTTTATACCACCATTACCATGTGCTTCATATGATCTTGGATTAGCATGGGGGGACGACACCGTGTTGTCTATTCCTTTCTCCACCGAGGACGAGGTATTCGACCCCGGAATCGTTGATTTAGGGAAATCTCGGCCTTTCACCGATGTAATAATTGAAAGACTTTTTAATCATCTTGGTGCGAGTTTATCTCGGGGAGCATGCTATTTCCATACCATTATTTGTGACTACCATCTCTTGTTAGAGATTTATGTTGGAGTTTTATCCTTTCGTTTGTCATCCGACAACGAGGATGTAATCTTTGACCCCGGCATCGTGCTTTATGTTGGATTTTATTCCATTATGCTGGTTTTCACCATTTTCCCTAAGGACCAATGAATGCGGGGATCGAGTCGAGCTCATGACTCGGTGAACAAAAACGAGGTGCCTTGTGGGGGAGTCCCATACATTCTATCTTCTTTCTATTTACTAACACTAATAAGGCTTGATCTTTCAAGCTCGTGCTCGTGTTTTGTTGTGTTATGAATCTTAGGTATGACCCTTGATAAGTGTGAAAACACTCATCAATAATGATCCAAAAACCACTAAAAACACAGTCAAATACCTTATATTAAACTGTAAATTATCAGAATTACGCGTGTATTTGTGTTTTGTGTGTTTCAGGTAAAGAAGATACATTTTGAAGCAAACACGCGTTTTCATGGATTTATTTGATGAAAAGACGAAGAAAGGGACGAAAGAGCTTTCAAGGACCTCATTTGCCAAGCTTTCAAAGATCGAGGACTTAAGTTGCACTTTTAACAATTCAAAGGATGAAAGGAATTTACTTGAAAGTTTTATCACATTTGGAAAAAAAAATGAAAAGATGAAGGACTTAATGGAAAGTTAAGAAAAGTATACTTTATACTTGGTCAAAAGACCAAGTCTCGGTCAAAACTCACACTCCCAAATGCAAACACGTCTTCATCTTTCCCAAAGAGAGAGAGAAACGGAGAAAGACGATATTATCTTCCATTCCACCTCAAACCTGCAATCGAATTTCAAAGACGATCCAAGAAGATTCAAGTGAAACTTATAATTACAAAGACGTTCCTCTTGATCTCCTCTTCATTATGATACCAATCAATTATACTCAAAGTCAAAGACGAAGAAACCCCCAATCATGTGATGAAGATGAAGAACGATCAAGATCCTCGTATTTTACACGTGTCCATTCCTGATTGGAAGGAACACATCATTGAAGTCATATCTCCTTCTCTCGACGCCTATATAAAGAAGACGAAGGCCTCATTTTCAAGGGTTAGCATAGGTGTAGTTACACACAGTAGGTTAGGATTTTAGAGTAGAATATTAGTCTTTCAATTTTCAGTTACTTAGTTAAAAATTCAGTTTCGATTCAGTTACTTAGTTCTAATCAGTTGTAACCAACTTTTTCACCATTAATAAAAGCTTAAATTTTCTTCACTCTATTCTCGGTTACTGTTCATTATAGTTATCATTCTCGGTTATCATTCAAGTTAGTAATTGTTTACTGTTAGAATCGGTACTGTTCATCTAAAAAGCTTTCAATTTTTTTCTATTGTGAATCTGCTTAACATCGTTCTTGTTTTTCAATAGCTCTAATGAGTTTGATCGGATTAATCTTCTAGGGTGATTGGTGTTGAGTTTTTAAGGGAATTAATTGTGTAGATTTTCAGTAGGATTTAAGCAGTAGAACGTTTATCAGTTTTTTGAGCAATATAAGAAGTTTTAATAAGTTTTTCATTTAGTCAAAAGCTTATCAGTTTTTTTTTTATTCTTGCTTCATTACTTTTTAGACAATTGAGTGTTATAAGAGAAGTTTTAGTTAAAACTTAATCAGTTTTTTTTAGCTTAAAATGGCTTATGATAAGCTTTCCAGTTGATAAGTTGATACAAGATGTTTTAGTTTGTAGAATCATTCGAAATAAATCAGTGATTGCAGGTTTCAGGATTGGATGTTCTGTTTGGTTAATTAGCTTTGTTTCAGTTTTACAGGGTAACATTTTTACAGGTATATGATTAGCTAATATAGTGGTAGCAGTTCAGAGGAATTTTATGAAGATTTTAGATTAGCAGTTTTAGAAGTTCGGTTTTCTTCTCTTATTTTCATTTTGCAGATTGATAAAGTAGAATCAGTTGATTCAGAAGTTCGATTTCAGTTTGCAAAAAGGTGTTCAGTTGGATTCCAGAGTAGTAGTATCGTTTGTTAAACAAGTCGGCTCAGCGCCGAGCTTCGTCATCAACGGACTGGCCTGGATGTAACAGGTCAAGCGCACGTTTAATTTTTCTGCAAGTTGCTAGTGTAACTAATGGTAATAAGCTGTAGTGTAAATTTGTTTGTAACGTTCTTGTAATGCTTGTTATTAGATGACCAGTAACTACACTTGTTTAGTAAGGTTGATTCGAGTCTGCTGACTTGCTTTTGTTTGATGCCTGTTTGAATTGTGCTTTTGGAATTAGTAGTTCTTGGATAAGCTCTAGCGATTAAGTATATCTGATTAGTTTTCATTAGATAAACGGTAATCAAGTAATATGTAATGTAGAATAAGCCAACATAGCTTATAAGATTGTAGTGTCAGATCTGTGTGCAACCGGTTAAACATGATTTGCTTCTAAGAATTTGAAAGTAGAACTGGACCTGCTATTGTATTCTTAGATTCAGTCTCCTTTAATTTCTGTTAATCTGAATTCCCAGTGTTTGGTAGTGTTTGTATTTGTTTCCTTAGATGTAAAAGTTTGCCTATTATAGATTAGAATTGTTGGGGTCAGTTTATAGGTGTAGATGTTAATTGATTTTCTTAAAATTTTGTTTGTAATCACTTTGGAAACAGTCAAATAGTTTATACATCTATCTGATTTTTTTAAGCAAATTCATTTACGTAGGTTTTAGTAAAGTCCAAGTTCAGTCCCTGATTTTGTATAAGTACTTTTCAACCACAGTCCTTACATTAGTTAGCCAGTTAACGAAATAAGTCAGTTTTTGGTTTTAGTCCTTTTCATTAATTTCTTTTAAACTGTAGTAGTTTACTGTTTTTTTTTTTGTTGGGCTAATTTCTACATTTGGGCCTGTATGTTTGTTAAAAATTAATTTGGGCCTGTTCGGGTTTGTTATTAGTTTAGGCTTGTTCACTTCAAATTCTTTTATAGTTTCATAAAATTGGTTTATTAAAATTGATTTGTAGAATTTATAAACTTGCATTTTTTTTAGTTTCATAGAAATAGATTTATATTTTATATTTTGTATTTTGCAATTTAAATTTGTAGTGTAAATTTGTATTTTTCATTTTATATTTTGTACATTTAATTTTCGTATGTGCAATATGTTTTAGATTAGTACGTATAAATAGTATAGATATTATTTTCATTTTTTTTACTTGTTTTGTGCCAATTAGACATAAATTCCAAAAAAATATCTTACAACCAAAAACAATCACGTCAAGCTTAAAATTGTTATATCAATTCGGATTGAGTCGAGAAAAACGAACTAAAAAGACAAATATCAAATGGCGCCACTGCCGGTTCTTTTCGTGAAGATTAACGATTTCGAGTGAGACGATTGGATTTTGGGATCCGTTCACTTTGTGAACATTATTTTTACGTATAAATCAAAAACAATAAAAAAAATCAAAAAGATAAAAATACAAAAAATAAAAAATTACAAAAATCAATTCTTTTCCTAAAGAATTGAACCAAAAAAATAAAAAATCCAAAAAGTAATCTTTTTCCTAAAAGATTACATCCAAAAATATATATTATATCGTTTTCATCGTTTTTACGTAGATATAGTATTTTTCTTAAAAATCAAATAAATACAAAAATATTTTTATATTATTATATGTAAAATACGTTTACGTATAAGAACAACCAACATACAAATTCTCCATAAGTATTGCCTAGGCAATACACCGTGTTAGGGGGCGTTCCGGTCCTTGACACGTGTATCGATCTAATTTAATTAAGCAAGAATAGATAAATACTTCCAATTGGCAATAATTCGAAGAATACAAACTATAAAGTGAATCGAAAGGCGATGTGCTATAAAATGCCATCTAAGGGTCAATAGGTACTTAAGTGCTTCGCGCCACCTAACCCCCCGTTCACTAGTGCGTATTCTAAGAAGGAAGGCTTTATTGGAGGTCTTGCACCCAAGTAGTAATTATATATATACTTTCTTGTGGATATTTCATATCAAAACTCGAAGAGGATAATCCTTTTCTCTTCAAAAGTCGACCGAGGGCTATTCCCTCATTCCTCGTGTTTACTTACACGTGTACTCGCTCACGTGTAAACATACCACCTTTGGTGTATTACTTCCTTCCCCGAGGAAGCTTTTAAAACGCCATTATACTTGTATATACATTCGGCCACCTTGTTAAACATGGATACTCGTTCCATGTTGGAGATTTTGCAACAACGATCCGCCAACGCTAATTATTCGCCTTGTTCGACTTGTGGTGGTCCACACGATACTTATTTATGTGATCAAAATAATGGTTATTGTGGGGAGGGATATGCTTATAATGGAACCGAGAACCCTAATTTTCAACCTAACACTCAAATGGACTATACTTGTAATGACTATATGGGATATTCTGGTTTTTCATCACAAAATCCACCATCATTTCATGATCAAACCTTTAATGAGCCATACCAAAACCAAGGATTTTCCAATTATGGAGGTTTTCAAAATAATGATAATTTTCAAGGCTATAATCAAGAAACCTTTCATAATCAAGGATTTTCAAACAATGAAGGCTTTCAAAATGATGAAAATTTTCCATGCCATAATCAAGATACTTTTCAAAATCAAGGATTTTCACATTATGAGGGTTTTCAAAATGAAGGGAATTTTCAAGGTTACGATCATGATAACTTTCATAATCAAGACTCTTTTCAAACCTATAATTCACCTAATTATGGAAATCCACCTCCACCATATTCTTCGACTTATTCATGTGAGTTTTGTGGGAACGCACCCCATTATGGTTATGATTGTAGACCGAAGGATCCGCCATCCTATGTCCTTAATTTTGTCAAGAAGTTTTATTCTTCACTTGAGATAATAAACAAGTCGAACGATGACTTTTATAAGATGCTTGATAGTATGAAAGACATGAGCCTTGAGGAAATGAAAAACGCATGCCCGTTGTTTGAAGAACAAATTAAGTTTTTTGAGGAAGTGGAAATTATGACTTGGAAAATTTATGACAAGGAGATCGGTGCAATGTGTCGTGAATCGTTGGAAAAAAGTTCTTGTCGCCTTAAGGAAAATTTAGATAATTTCCTCTTTAAGATTGCTACAAAGGAAAAAGAAGAACAATTCATTGCTAATCGTGCTCGTTTGCTTAAACAATGCTTATTAGATGAAGATGATGAGGAACCTTCGATTTGTATGACACTAAATGATGACACACCTTCATCACCTTTACCTCATGTGGAACCCACCGACTCTTTAACCGTGGGGGACGAGCCTCTTAGCACTAATACAAACACCGATTTGGATGAATTAACCTCTTCTAGTGTTGAGAACCTTATCCCAATCCAAAGAGAGTTTGAGTGTGTTTCCATTGAACCATGTGACGAGCTTTGTATTGATACCTCTTCTCCTCATGATCACATTGAGATTTCATCACATGTTGACCTTCATGCTACTACTAGTGATTTTGGTGACTTTGACCTTGATGAATTGTTTAAAGAAAGGGATAATGAGATTGAGGAAGAGTTTGTGAAAGACTTTCCACAAATGAAGGATGATGATTGTGATTCTAGTGACGCGTCTTATGCTATATCATCCGATGATTTGTCTTGTCAAGATAACATTCCTAATTTGGATGAAGAGTTTGCTCCTATAGGAAAAGTGGATCCTTCTCCTCTACCACCTTATGATTCTTATGATGAAACCTTTGATCATCCTTATGATAGTGATGAGTCTTTTACTTCTGATGATGATGACTCTATTTCTTCTATGACTCCTTCACCTATTCCTCTAAGTGATTTTGTGATACATTCAAATCCTCTTTTTGAGACATGTTTTGATAACCCACTTTTTGAGGAGTGTGAAGAACCTAATAATGAGTCTATAGAAGAAGAACCCTTAATTGATCATCCTTCACTGGTTTTTGAGGATACACCTATTGATTTTCATGATCATATCATCCCTTTGAGTGATTCTCTCATTAATACACCTCCTTTTGAGCCTTATGTTCCCACCCTTCCACCCTTGAAGTTGGTTATTGATGAAGATCCTTTCCTCTTAGAGATTGATACTTTTTCATCTAAGGCACCTTTAGAACTCAAAACCTTTGATATGGACTCTTTTATGGAGATTGATGCCACCATAGAGGATACTCTTGCACAATTTGATATAGGGGTCAACGATAGTGTTTCTAATTTGGAAGAGGAGGTTCGTCTTATTACTACATTGCTTTTTGGGAACATAGAGACTACACCTTCTCCACAAGACACTATTAATCTTGATCCTCCTTTCACTATGCCTTCTATGGAAGATTACCCACCTTTTGATGATGATGATGAGCCCAATATGGACATAATAGTTATGAATGTTTTGATACTTACACCTTCATATTCTCATGATGCTTTGATCACTAAGGGGGAATCTTATATGGTTGACACGAGCTCATCTTCTTATTTTCCCATGAAGGGAAAGGTTTTTTATCCTGGGATACATAAACTTGAGACACCTTGGTTTTCATCTACTCCACTTAAGAGTGTGATTTCTATTGATATGGGCTTCTTGTATGATCTTACTTTGGTGATGCTACCTATTTTGGAGTTGTTCGAATGTAGAGATGGAAACTATGTATTTGATCCTGGGGTTCTTCCTATTTGATAAATTTCGTATGTTGGACAAACTTGAGACACGTTGGACCGTTCCATTTATCGAGGCGGATATTGTAGATCTTATAGTAAATGGCAACGTGCTAAGTTTGAGAGTTTCATGTGAGATGTGCTTCAAAAGTGGATATTCTTTATTCTCCATGATGGTTTCCCCAAGGACAACCTAATTCGGGGCCGAGTCGAGCTAGCGACTTAGGGTTAAAAAAACTCAAGCATTGAATAACTAGGTTAGAAAACGTAGAGTAGATTTTCAATAGGTTAGGTTTAATTAAAAGGATGTTATAGTAGAGTTGAAGTGGAGGGGTGCCTTTCTTCGTCTTTTCGTGTTTGTTTCAAGGGTTTCTCTCTCACATTTCATGCTTGGAGCTTATGGAGGAGGCCCGTGTATCTGGTTCACTTCGATTAGTTTTTGCTATCGTGATATTAAACACTTGTGCTTAAAATGAATACCCTTTAGTTGTCTCTTCCTTAGCTTGAGTTAAGCAAAGGTAATCAATGTCATAAGTGTAGGGGAATTTACTCCAATACTCTTAAACATTGAGGACAATGTTTATCTTAAGTGTAGGGGAGACTTCTATCGAAGTGACCTTACCTAGACCATTGCCTTTATTTCATGATAACTTGGAAAATTTAATTTTTCAACATTTTTCAAATTTTTGATCTACTTTGGCCAACAAAAATATGCATTCATAATTTTTGCATCAATCATTTTTCATTTTGCATAACACATTTGCATTGTATATATCTTTTCTTTTATCTTTCATCAAAATATATAAAAAGAAAAAAAATATATATAATAAAACATGGTTTTAACAAGTTTAGACTTCTTTGACATATTAGGCCCGCCATGGATATTTTGACTTAACCCGAGTTTGCTTATTTAGCATTCTCTAGCTAGTATCCTTAACCATGTTGTCCTTCGATGGTCTATTAGGCTAAGCATCCACCAATTTCATTATTTGAGATTTTAAATTTGTGGAGAATGGGAAATGATAGAGTTGAAGCAAGTGTAAAAGGGCTAGATAAACTTCATGATAATTACTTGTGGCTAAACCCTTCTCTTCTTTATCTCTATTTTCTTCGCATGTATATAATTTTTAATAAATAATCAAGAACGGTTTTAATTGGTTTGTAATCTCTTATGCATTTTTGGCTAATCATTCATGGTTGGTATGAGTACGTCTTAAGATTCTAAGTTAGAACGTTTTATGTGTACTAGACTTATGTCATGCTCAATATTTAGCGGGTGTTTTTCCTTTTATTCTTTTCTACTTTCTTTGTGAGGAATAAAGAAAAATAAGAGCGGCTTGAAAAAAAATGAGTGGCTAGAAAAAAAAAAGAAAAAGAAAAGAAAAAAAAATAATTATACAAGACTCCCAAGAGGGACAGTGTGGTGTTAATTATAGTGACTATTGAGTTCCAATATTACCTTGACGGGTTGCGGGGATTCAATAGATTGCTCCAATCCAATATTACCTTGACGGGTTGCGGGGTTGAAGATCCAAAGTCTCAAAAAGATGGCGGATGTAAATTATTGCGTGAGTTTTATTTTTCTTTCCATAGCGAGTGTGTAGCTACTTATGAAAGCATGACATGAGGATTTTACACATAAGGCGAATGACTTATTACTCTTGAAACGGACTTGTATTAATTATGAGCGGTTTTTCAAGTAATGGATGAGATGATTACTTAGGATTAAAACCGTGCTTCCTTATTTTTGGATTTTACATTTCTTATACTTAACACTTGAATAATGACAAATTTGCCTTCAAGCAATTTGCTCAAATAATAACCGGTTCCACATCTAATTGTCATGAATAAGTTGATGCACTTTTACTTGTGAATACAATGATCCCATTTTTAAGCTTGGTATGGGGAAAGTGAAACTTGAGGGTGATAAATATCCATGGTACCAAAAGCCCTAATCCAAGTCAATGAGTTTTTATGAGTTATTTCCATCAAAACCTATTTCAAGAAAATACAAAAAGATGTAAATAGAATTGCTTTCCTTTGCATTGCATTGTATAAAATCAAAAGCATGCATCATATAGTGTAGAGTAGTGTAGATGCATTCCATAATGGCCAAGGTGGGTTAATTATGAGAAAAGTGTAACTTGGTGCTTTAAAATGCTGCATTGCATGAGGTCATGACAATGGTCAAGTGGAGGGGAGTTGATAAGTGTGAAAACACTCATCAATAATGATCCAAAAACCACTAAAAACACAGTCAAATACCTTATATTAAACTGTAAATTATCAGAATTACGCGTGTATTTGTGTTTTGTGTGTTTCAGGTAAAGAAGATACATTTTGAAGCAAACACGCGTTTTCATGGATTTATTTGATGAAAAGACGAAGAAAGGGACGAAAGAGCTTTCAAGGACCTCATTTGCCAAGCTTTCAAGATCGAGGACTTAAGTTGCACTTTTAACAATTCAAAGGATGAAAGGAATTTACTTGAGAGTTTTATCACATTTGGAAAAAAAAATGAAAAGATGAAGGACTTAATGGAAAGTTAAGAAAAGTATACTTTTTGGTCAAAAGACCAAGTCTCGGTCAAAACTCACACTCCCAAATGCAAACAAGTCTTCATCTTTCCCAAAGAGAGAGAGAAACGGAGAAAGACGATATTATCTTCCATTACACCTCAAACCTGCAATCGAATTTCAAAGACGATCCAAGAAGATTCAAGTGAAACTTATAATTACAAAGACGTTCCTCTTGATCTCCTCTTCATTTTGATACCAATCAATTATACTCAAAGTCAAAGACGAAGAAACCCCCAATCATGTGATGAAGATGAAGAACGATCAAGATCCTCGTATTTTACACGTGTCCATTCCTGATTGGAAAGAACACGTCATTGAAGTCATATCTCCTTCTCTCGACGCCTATATAAAGAAGACGAAGGCCTCATTTTCAAGGGTTAGCATAGGTGTAGTTACACACAGTAGGTTAGGATTTTAGAGTAGAATATTAGTCTTTCAATTTTCAGTTACTTAGTTAAAAATTCAGTTTCGATTCAGTTACTTAGTTCTAATCAGTTGTAACCAACTTTTTCACCATTAATAAAAGCTTAAATTTTCTTTACTCTATTCTCGGTTACTGTTCATTATAGTTATCATTCAAGTTAGTAACTGTTTACTGTTAGAATCGATATTGTTCATCTAAAAAGCTTTCAATTTTTTCTATTGTGAATCTGCTTAACATCGTTCTTGTTTTTCAATAGCTCTAATGAGTTTGATCGGATTAATCTTCTAGGGTGATTGGTGTTGAGTTTTTAAGGGAATTAATTGTGTAGATTTTCAGTAGGATTTAAGCAGTAGAACGTTTATCAGTTTTTTGAGCAATATAAGAAGTTTTAATAAGTTTTTCATTTAGTCAAAAGCTTATCAGTTTTTTTTTATTCTTGCTTCATTACTTTTTAGAAAATTGAGTGTTATAAGAGAAGTTTTAGTTAAAACTTAATCAGTTTTTTTTAGCTTAAAATGGCTTATGATAAGCTTTCCAGTTGATAAGTTGATACAAGATGTTTTAGTGTGTAGAATCATTCGAAATAAATCAGTGATTGCAGGTTTCAGGATTGGATGTTCTGTTTGGTTAATTAGCTTTGTTTCAGTTTTACAGGGTAACATTTTTACAGGTATATGATTAGCTAATATAGTGGTAGCAGTTCAGAGGAAGTTTATGAAGATTTTAGATTAGCAGTTTTAGAAGTTCGGTTTTCTTCTCTTATTTTCATTTTGCAGATTGATAAAGTAGAATCAGTTGATTCAGAAGTTCGATTTCAGTTTGCAAAAAGGTGTTCAGTTGGATTCCAGAGTAGTAGTATCGTTTGTTAAACAAGCCGGCTCAGCGCCGAGCTTCGTCATCAACGGACTGGCCTGGATGTAACAGGTCAAGCGCACGTTTAATTTTTCTGCAAGTTGCTAGTGTAACTAATGGTAATAAGCTGTAGTGTAAATTTGTTTGTAACGTTCTTGTAATGCTTGTTATTAGATGACCAGTAACTACACTTGTTTAGTAAGGTTGATTCGAGTCTGCTGACTTGCTTTTGTTTGATGCCTGTTTGAATTGTGCTTTTGGAATTAGTAGTTCTTGGATAAGCTCTAGCGATTAAGTATATCTGATTAGTTTTCATTAGATAAACGGTAATCAAGTAATATGTAATGTAGAATAAGCCAACATAGCTGATAAGATTGTAGTGTCAGATCTGTGTGCAACCGGTTAAACATGATTTGCTTTTGAGATTTTGAAAGTAGAACTGGACCTGCTATTGTATTCTTAGATTCAGTCTCCTTTAATTTCTGTTAATCTGAATTCCCAGTGTTTGGTAGTGTTTGTATTTGTTTCCTTAGATGTAAAAGTTTGCCTATTATAGATTAGAATTGTTGGGGTCAGTTTATAGGTGTAGATGTTAATTGATTTTCTTAAAATTTTGTTTGTAATCACTTTGGAAACAGTCAAATAGTTTATACGTCTATCTGATTTTTTTTAAGCAAATTCATTTACGTAGGTTTTAGTAAAGTCCAAGTTCAGTCCCTGATTTTGTATAAGTACTTTTCAACCAGGTCCTTACATTAGTTAGCCAGTTAACGAAATAAGTCAGTTTTTGGTTTTAGTCCTTTTCATTAATTTCTTTTAAACTGTAGTAGTTTACTGTTTTTTTTGTTGGGCTAATTTCTACATTTGGGCCTGTATGTTTGTTAAAAATCAATTTGGGCCTGTTCGGGTTTGTTATTAGTTTGGGCTTGTTCACTTCAAATTCTTTTATAGTTTCATAAAATTGGTTTATTAAAATTGATTTGTAGAATTTATAAACTTGCATTTTTTTTAGTTTCATAGAAATAGATTTATATTTTATATTTTGTATTTTGCAATTTAAATTTGTAGTGTAAATTTGTATTTTTCATTTTATATTTTGTACATTTAATTTTCGTATGTGCAATATGTTTTAGATTAGTACGTATAAATAGTATAGATATTATTTTCATTTTTTTACTTGTTTTGTGCCAATTAGACATAAATTCCAAAAAAAGATCTTACAACCAAAAACAATCACGTCAAGCTTAAAATTGTTATATCAATTCGGATTGAGTTGAGAAAAACGAACTAAAAAGATAAATATTAACCCTAATATTTGAAGACTCTCGTGTTCGGTTTTTGCCGGTCCACTTGATCTTCCATTCTTTGAATGCCAAAATGGGCACACTCTTTATCCCTTGATTTTTATCGACTAACGTTTTATCTTGAGGCATAATTAATAAACGGCTTATAGATTTGCGTGCTCTTTCCATGCTAGGATTTTGCATTAGACTCTTCGTGTTTTAGCAAGGGGGTGTTACTCTTGAGCTAAGAAACATTGAGGACAATGTTTGGTTTTAGCATGGGGGAGTCAATCGATATAATCGCTTGCTATTGCTTTTGTCGTGTCCAAACGTATTTGTTTTTCTCATTTTTCATAAAAAAATTTAAATTTTTAGTGTTATCTTAAAGTTTTAATAAATAAATAAGTGCTTTTGACACGATGTAGGCTTTCCGTTGGTGAAAATAAAAATAGTTTTTGACTCGACTCGGTTTTTAACCTTAGCTTTTCCTTAACGTATTTGAATTAAGTTTTGCTAGGCTTTTATATAGGGAGCTTTAAAACGCGAAGGTCTTAATTCATACAGATTAAGAACAAGAACTTTTCGCAAGCTCCTATAATTGATCCTAGAAAGTCGTTTATCAAGGGAACTTTAAAACGCAAATTCTAAAACTTGAAAAAGTATAAGAAGATGCAAGATCCTATAGATGACTTGAAAACCCAAAACTTTGATTTAATATGCTAAGTATCCATTGATTTCACATTTTTGAAATTTTTCGATATGGAGAACAAGAGATGATAGAGTTCAATCATAAGTTTCTAAGGTTAAATTCTTCTTTTTGCAAGTATTTTTGTGTTTGATTTAATCTCCTCGTATTTACTTTCCACACTTGAATAATAATTGCTTAATAAATGAAGTTTTTAGCGGTTTAAACTTGATATCTTAACTCGTAACTCCTTCTTTTGTAATTAAAGTGAGAACACATTAAGGGTGTCAGCGTCATGGACTTTTGATCATGGGATTGCGGAAATTTGGCTTACTATAAATATCATATTAATAAAGAAGAATAAATAAAAACATATTCTCTAGGAGCCTTCGGGTGGGAGTCATGTAGCACTAACCTTGTCATTAGAGCCTTAGGGTGTATGTCAAGGGGCGTGTTGAATAAAAATTGCTTCATCATCATGATCCGTAAGGTGGGATGGTGATGTCAATTCCCTTATTTTTGTCCAAGGAGCCTTAGGGTGTGGATTTTAAATAAGGAGCACAATTGCATCTTAAAGAGCCACAAGGTGTTATGATGTAGTTGTTGCTAACTCCATTTAATAAGGTCATAATTGACTTTGGAGGTTTTATTTTTTTCTTTTAAGTAGCCATATTAGCCAAATTTCGGGTCCGGGATTTATCCCTAAATCATGTTAAGTTATCCTTGATGTGGGCTTTCTTTAGTGACAACGGTTTTTGAAGTCGAGGTTAGGTTTTGAGTGTTAAGTTTACACCGTTCTTGCCTTCATTTTTTGGATTAATAAATATCAATAAAGTCAAATGAGCCTTTGGGTGAATGACAAATAAAATCTAGAGATACAATTAGGAATAATAGGAGATTGAGTTTAACACAAATTACTTGTATGAGTTGGTTTAATTTTGGGGCTTATGATTGACAATGATCTTGTTTTTGCACTTGGCATAGAAAAGTGAAAAGTCGGGGACGATGAATCTATTGGAGTTTTATGATCCTAAAAGTTATTTTTCGAATAATGAAAGCAATACATTATGTCTTTGCAAAATAAAGTAGATAAAGTAGAATAATGGTGTAGTTAGAGTTTTATTTTATCATTGCGTGAGGACATGGCAATTGCTTAGCAAGGGGGAGTTTGATATGAGTGATTTTACTCATATCAATTGTAGCTTAAAACAATCAATATATGCAATAAATGTGTCAAAAATGCCTTGTATATGTTTGTTTCTTGTTTTAATGTGTGTAGGTACCAAGTTCGGGAAAATCGGCAAAAATTGACACAAGTTTGAAGAAAAAGATCGACAAAGCCAATTTCGAGCTCGAATTTAGCGGATTTGATCTTTTATGAATCTAATGGGCCAAGTGGGACCCACATTTGGGAAAATGGGCTCAAAAGCCCATTTGAGATTCAAGATAATACTATGTTTTGTTTGAAAGTCCAAATGGCCCAAATGGCAACCTATGTACACGGACGGAAGTATGTAGCCCAATAACATTTGCTATCACAAACGAATGGGACTCAAAGTCCAATTCATTATCAAATTGGGACAAACTTAGACGAAGGAAGTGAATCTTTGGGCCCTTGAACCCATTAGGGTTTGGTTTATTTACAAACACTTTGAGAGTTATTAACTCATTTTCACTAAACGTGTATATACACGTTACATCCCACACATCCACCCATTTACTGTCACATGTTTTCACCCACACAAAATAAATAAACACAAAGTAATGTCGATACTCCCTATGTTATTCTCTCTTCCTCCCCAAAACCAAAAACCTTTAACTTCTTTTACCCTAATCACTGTACACCAAAAACCCTAATTAATCTAACCAATAAATCATCAAATTAATAAGGGGCTTTTGCTACACACGTGTTTGTCACACGAATGGGTAAATAATTCCCTTTGTTTAAGGAAGACAAGAGATGGAAGGCTAGGGGTACGTGGCAGCATATCATGGGCCAAAACACCTCACCCTCCTCAATCAGCCAATCATAAGAGGACAACTCAGCATCAAACTAGCACAACTAGCACACTTGATTGCCACGTTGGCAATCCGTGTGCTAGAAGGCTTTTATCAACTGTAGATCATCAGATGAGAGAGAAGATCAAGATTGAAGATGGAATATGCTGAATAAGATGCGAATATTCTTCCTCAACAGCTTAGGGGGTTGGCTATATAAACCCCCAAAATACTTGTAATCTGCATCCCTTTTTCTTTCTTTAATGTTATAATGTCATTTTTGATTTAGATGTAATTTCTTTTTAAATAGTATTGTAATAAAATTTATGATTAAATAAAAGTTAAGTTTTCGGTTTATATTGCTCTTTACTGCTTTTGTTAATCTTTGAGAAGTGATTATTGATTAAATCTTTATTATAATTGATAATATAACATATAAAAATATTATGGGTTTAAGCTTAAACAATAGCTTAATCGGATAATAAAAGAGAGAGATTGGGATAAATGCTAAACCCACTGTTTAGTTATTAATCTGGTTCGAGAAATGTTGTTTGGTGGTTCGAAGAAAGTTCTATTTTAGTGATGAATTGTTTCATGATGATGGTTTGCTTGTTTTTACGGTGGTGTTGATGTCGATATGGTTCTAAAGGAAGCTCAGCGCTCTCCTTCTTCGTCAAAGGATTTCGCCAAAAGGTTTTAAGTCTCTTTTACTTTTATTCTATTTAGCTTATAAATCTGTTAATGGTTATTCTGTTATAACGTTTAGCTGTTCTTGATGTATCTGTTTAGATTGATGATTTGCTAGGGTGTTTAACTTGGCTGAGTCTTGGCTATGCGTTTTATATACTAAATCTGAACATGTTTAGGATGTATTAGATCAGAGTTAGATTTCTTATTGTTGTTGGTTTATTTTTTGATTAATGCTTTATCAGATCAAGTTTAGCTGTTATAAAAAGTTTATTTTGCTGAATATAATTGGAGTACTGAGTAAATCTGTTTTGACATATCAAATTTGATTATTGTTGTCGATTCAAGTAGTCTGTAAGTTTTGGTAGATATAGCTGTTATGAATGTGATGGTTAATTTGAGCAGTTTGTTTTAGTTGGGATATGCTATATTGCCTGCTGTTTATTTGGATAGATTTGTTGCATTTGAGTTAGTTTATTCTCATGTATTGATCTTATTGGATATGCTGATTTGAAGTTTTTAGTCTGCCATTTGTAGGAGTTATTTTAGCAGATTTGTCTAATAATTTCTTTTTATTTTGCTTATGATTTAACTGGTTTACTTTATCCTTCTGCATATTTGATTGTTTGGCTATTTGATTAATTTTGCTTTGTTGTTGTTCTAGTTATAAGCTATCAGATCCCACTGATCTGATGGGCCCATAAGCTGATTCCTAACAGCTTAAATAAAATAAGCTTTACAAGAGTCACTCCTGTGACCTCTAATTTTTATCTGTTCAAAAAGAAAATTATTCACAAAAATTGGTTACCTGCAGGTCTCGAACTCGAGACCTGCCTTTCACATGTCATGCGTGTTAGCCAGCTGAGCTAAGAGCTCGTTTGATTTTATATTCAGTTAGTTAATTCTTATAGTATTATTATTTCTAGCAGATTTTCATTTTAGTTGTAAGATAGCTAATTTTCGTTTAAATAAAGAGTAATCAACATTTTTATTAAAGAAAATTTTGAGTTTTAAAATAATAATTAGTTTCGAAATAAAATAAAACAAAAATATAAAAATGTTTTTATTAATTTTAAAAGTTTAATTAGTTTTAAAATATTAGATTGTTATTAATTTAGATTTAAATAAAAATGGTTTTAAAAATAAATTTTACTTAATATAAAGTAAAGTAGATTTTAAATAATTTGTTTTAGTAGAGTAAAAGTTATTTCTTTTAATAGATTTAATCATTTTTCCTAGATTTAATAAAGTTTTAATTAGTTTAATAAGTTTTTAAGTTTCTAAAAATTATTTTTATTAAATAGATTACTTTTTATAAATTTTTAAATAGATTAATATTTTAAATAGTTTTAATTTTAAGTAATTGTTTCTAGACTTAAATAATAGCGGGGTTTACGATTCATGCACTTTAGGATAATTTTAAATAGATTTAAAATTGGTAGATTTAGTTTTAGTTTAAAAATCCGAAAACCAATTCAAATCGATTGTCCTTATCAAAACGAAACATTTCAAATTCACTCGATCTTCGTGTACAACGAACTTGGTTCATCACGTGTTTAATTGAATTCGTCTTTGGTAATATTAATCTATTACTTTTTCCTAAAGGTAATTTTCTAATTTACTCTATAACGTATCTTAATTATCACTATACTATCACGATCACAACAGTATCTAAAAGATTCCCCATTGGAGCTTATTGCATATTCAGACAGTGATTATGGTGGTGACAAGTTTGATAGGAAATCCACAACTGGTGGATGCCAATTTCTTGGGAGTAGGTTGATATCTTGGCAATGCAAGAAACAAACAGTGGTGGCCAATTCTACAACTGAAGTAGAGTATGTTGCGGCAGCTGCTTGTTGTGGACAAGTCCTATAGATTCAGAATCAGCTGTTGGATTATGGGTATAATTTCATGCATACCAAGATTCTTGTAGACAATAACAGTACTTTATGCATTATTAAAAATCCTGTGCATCACTCTAAAACAAAACATATAGAAATTAGACATCATTTTATAAGAGATTGTTTTGAAAAAGGTTTAATACAACCAGATAGGGTTGACACAGAGGAAAATGTGGCTGATTTATTAACTAAACCTTTTGATACTGTAAGATTTCAATACTTGGTAACAAGTACTGGAATGATCAATCTTACTTAATATGTGTTTTGGGAACTTATTGTAAAAGTATGTACAGGATATGCATTTGTTATTGGTCTTTGTACAAAATTAGATTTTCCACTTTATTTGTCTAACGCTGACAAAGGTTATTTTAACGCTGACAAGTGTTAAATTGACGTTGTCAACAACATGTTAGTTTTGTGGTTTTTGATCTAATTATGCAGGCGTTGTTAGCATTGTACAATTGGATACAGAGTTGCTTACGGATTCTTGGAGCATTATTGGAGCATGTTTCAGTTTATGGATGATGGTTGGAATATTTATATTCCTATCTTGACATAAATTTTTATTACATGCATATTATTTGGCAACGTATGTATCATAGTTTAAGGGGAGGTTTAGGAACCCTTTAGGACTTTTTGGGTATTCATATAATACTCTTATCACAATTCTAGATTGTGTCCACTGGTGAGTATGAATTAGTTTACTAACTCATGAGGCACTGTAGCATGCAAAGTTGATATACTATGCACGCTACCAAGACTTTTTGGCCTAGAATTGGATATGGTCTGTTGGGAGACTTGGGTATGATTTTTATTAAGCTTACCTGGGAAGTTACAAAGGATTTTATAAGATAACTTCACTGTTAAGAACTTTGGTTAGCAAGGGACACTTGAGGACTGTTATGTCTATCTTGCTTAAGCAAGTGTGCATGATTGGACAGTGCTTGCCACCCTATAGCAATTTTCAGTTTATAGGTTATCTTCACTAGGATAAATCACTTTATTAAGGTCCTTTTTCATTTTTATTATTTTATTATTTATTTATTTTTGGACGTTGATAGATTTATTTCCAAACGCTGTTAGGACCAATTTAGACTTTGACATGGCTTTTTCCAACGTTGACAAGAATATAGCCGTTAGGCGTTGATAGGTTATTTTTGACCGCTGACATCCATTGGGTCCTACCTAGTTGTTATTTTTGACGAAAATTTGGGCCGTAATTTTGGAAGTTGGTAACTTTTTATTAATGCACAAGATAAGTTATTTTCTTTTCAAGATTTTCATCATTATATTTTGAAAATAACTACCTAATTTTTTACCAATCACATGTGCCTACCTCTCCTATATATTTGGCTCATTATTTTGAAACAGGGTAACTGCTTATTCTTGTCTAACTAAAATTTCACACATTATTCATATTTCATAATCTTTCACACAGCTTTCTACATCAATGGCGCCTACATTTAAACCGAGTGATTTGGTATTGGGGTTCAGAAGTCAGCATAATATAGTTGCCTATTTGAAGGCTGACCACACTCTGTTTCCTCAATATACTCAGATGGTGGAGTATATAAATGCATCCCCTATAAGGTATGCACTTTCTCATGCTCCTCTTATCCCTGTCACTCATATTAAGCAGTTTTGGAATACTGTCACTTCCTCAACGATTAATAATGTGACTACATTGACTGCTACAGTCCATGGGCGTTCATGGGTGGTTACTGAAGCCTTGGTTCGCCAGGCTTTGCATCTTAATGATGTAGATGGTATAACCACCCTACCCATTGGTGAGCTAGAACAAGGACTTCAAGCTTTGGGTTATCCTTTCCCTGAAGAGGGGTCTTTAAATAAATATTCAAAACAGGAATTTCCCCTAGCTTGGAAGTACTTAATACATGTCATACTTCAATGTTTGAGTCCCAAATGTACTACACATAATGAAATTAACAGATCTATTAGTAGTGCCATTGTGTGTATTGCTAATGGGCAAAAATATAATTTTTCTAAAATGATTTTTGATGGCATGTGTAAAAACAAGGGTAGCAAGATAACTCTGGCTTACCTAAGATTTTTACAAATGGTTTTTGATGAACAAAGGTATTGCAACAGGGATCATGATGATTTTTATAAGATCCCTGTGCAAAAGAAAGAAATTTTTGAAAAGATGAATTCGCCCCCTCACAGAGACTTACCTCTTACCCAAGCCATGCTTGCTGTTATTGCAGCAACACAACCTCCACCTGATCCACAACCACAACTTGATCCGTTACCTGAACCATCACCTTCACCTCAACATATGGAACTTGACCAAGATTCCTTCAACGCTGACACGTTAAATGTTGGAGTTGACACTTCAAATCCAAACGTTGACACCCTTCTACAACAAAACCAAACACCCCTTAACCTCCAAACTGAAACCCAATCCACATCATCTTCCTCACCCCCAGACTTTAGGATGGAAAAACTCCAAAGGACCATTGGAGTATTCTCCTATGGTGGTCCTAGCCATGTTGTAGAGAGAACCACCACCACAAGTGTGGTTGGTGATATGGGTGGGGCTAGGACTATTGGTACTAGCTTAGAAGCAGGCCAAGTCAGTCCTAACATCATTAAGACCCCATCCAAGCCCCATGACTCTATTTTGGGAGGCCAAATACCCATTCTAGAGGAGGGCAGCTTGGAACCCTATACAGTGTTAGAATTGAAGGCTGTCTGCATTAGCTTGCAAAAGCAAAATGCAGACCTTGTACATACTGTCTCTACCCAAGGCCTTGAACTCAAGCAATTGAGGGAGAGGATTGTTGTTTTGGAAGCTGCTGAGGCTAGGAGAAGGCATACAAGAGTCCTTTCTTCAGGGGAGGATTCTTACAAAGGGGAGGAAGCTGCTACTAAGCCAGTTAATTTAAGTGATAAAGGCTCAAATGAAGGAGAATCTTTGGGTATAGCTGAAGCTCTAACAGATTTGAAGAGGCAACCAGGTTTTGATGTTTCATTGGTTACCCCTACAAATTTGAATTTATCTTTTACTGAGATGATGGAGCAGTTCACAAGAAGCGCTGACAAGAGTAAGGTGAGCGTTGACAAGCAGATTTTTGACGCTGACAAGCCAAGTGCTGATAAGAGTAAGTTGGGTGTTGACACACAGGTTTTGGACGTTGATAGACCTGCAGGTATGGTTGATGTATTCCAGTCATCAGCTATCATCAAGGAGGTGTCTACACAGGTACCATCATCATCTTTACCCATCATTGATACATTAGATAGGGGTAAAGGAATCATGGTAGAAACAGTGGTTCCCAAGGATGCAGCTCAAGTAAAATTTGATTCAATGTTGGCTACACAACTTGAGAAAGATGATAGGATGAAGTAAATTGCTATTGAGAGTAAGAAAAGTAGTGATGATGAGAGTACAGATTCAAGTGTTATGATTATTGAAGAACCAGAAAGACTTGAATATGGTGATGTGTTGGCAAGGGAAAAACTTGCAGAGTTGAAGATGAAGGTGGATTATGATATGCCTGAAGTTGCCTAGATGTACTTTGCATGGGAAAATAAGATCATGGAGAATCTAGACATGTCTTTATCGATCAGATTTGGGGATTGGAGATTCTTCTCAGGATTCAAAGGGATTGTCAGGTAATCCTAAAGTATAAGGACAACAAAGTTTTCTCACAATCTAAGAGAGATAGAAGGGAGCTTTATTATATGTTGCTTAGATGTCATCAAGGGGGTTGGACTTTTCAGAAGTTGCAGGGATTGTCCTTTGATGAATTGGAGTATAAAGCTTATCCTATTTGGGCAAGAGTGCAAGAGATGAACACTATCAGACTTCTTTCAGATGAAAGAAAGGAAGAGCTTGCAGAAGAGATGCAGATTCAATAGGCTTTAATTGTACCAAGACCTAAGAAGAAGGGAGTTCCACTTGAGTTCCCTGGAAATATGGATAGAGTAAATCCTAGTGAAGCTGTTATTAGAAGGAGCATTAATCTCTCATCCTTGGAAGTTTCACATATGGTGGAAGTATTACCTCATGATTCCATAAACCCTATAGTTAGCTATGAAGAAGATGCAAGTGGGTTCTGGATGATTGGCAGATATGGGAAAGAGGTACATACTTTTACTACTCTTATGTCTTTGTTTGCAAGCTTGGATAGGGAAGACTTGGCATACCTTTGGAGGTTACTGCAGGCCAAGTATGAGACTGAAGCACCTACTTCAATCAATGGAATAAAGATTTGGTCAACATTCAAGAGGATGTGTGCACCAGATGAAGAAGATCTAGTTTGGAAGGATCTTGATGATATCAGTGGACTTCAATGGCGTCTATATTCAGCAGCTGGTGTGTATCATTTGAGTACTACAAAGTTTTCTGAGTATCTTCTTGTGGATGCTGCGTATCCTATGTCCAAAGAAGTTTTGGAGAAAATGATGACAACACAACTGGAAATTGACTACTCAAGTGACGTGGCCAAAGATTTAATTAGATATATTTATTTCCAGTATAATGCAATTTGTAAGAATCCTCCTAGTTCTTAGTTTTTATTCAGAAACTTGATCACTAGAGTAGATATCAAGTTTAGGGGAGGATTGTTGGGAATAAAATGTAGTCAAGACACTTGGACGCTGACAAGAGCAATTTGGACGTTGATAAGAAGAAATCAAGCGTTGACAGGAAGAAGTCAAGCGTTGATAAGAAGAAGTCAAGCACTGATAGAAGACTTAGTCTACACGTTTTATGTTTCTAGTATGTTTCTAGTAAAGATATGTTTGACAATGTATTTCCTATGTTTATCTTTACCAAGAATTGTTGATACGTAGACTCTTGTACAAGGTTCCTTAATCTATAAAAGGAGGCCTTTAGGTTTTAGTTTAACATACGTTTTACACTTTCATTGTACACAAGTTCGATTTATCAATCAAAGTGAAAGTTTGGTTTATCTTGTTTGTATGTTCTTGTTTGAGTATTAATTCCGCATAATACTTAAATTGTTTCATATATACAACAAAGTTTCTCTACGTGTTTAACTTGATTTAATCTCGTTTACACAAGCTAAATCGATCTAAGTTTGGGATCAACAGTCGTTACAATAATAACAAATGATTTTGTTGTATTACACATGAGACACCTTTCTTTAGATAAGTACTTAATCAACGACTTTGATCATTTTAGAAGCTAAACTCAGCGGGTATTATCGAAAGACAGCCGTCACACGAGCCCATTTCCACTATTCCAAACATGCTAGCTAATAATAGAGATGTGTTGATGACGGATCCAACAGAAACTTTCAATCATGCAGACTCTCAAGTCATAAGTTTCAAATAGTGTCACCATGCGGTATAGAGAAAAAAAAAGAGAGGGTCTAGATGGAGTAAAGACTAATCATGTAATTCATACTTGTAAAATCACACACGGGACAACGAGTGGAATGAAGATCAATAAATCTTAGATCTATATTGTCTAGGGTTGTAAGCCTTTTAAGAAAGATCCTCTAAGAGCGTATATTGATTTTAATACGAAGTGCTTTATTTCATTTGTTGTGCCATATAATGTTACTAATCATATACACGAGACATAAATAATTACTACGTATTCTAATTCCTATTAGGCATTAAATGTTTAAGCATTAAAGGCACTAAATAAATCAAGTCATGAAAGACTTGTGCATTGCTCATACTTTATAGGAATTCAAACGTTGTGATGTTTTCAATATAAGTCAGAATTATTCGCCTTTTAAAGAAATGGAAAGTTGTGTTGTTTTTCTAAGAACTAAAACGTTTTGTTGTTTTACAAAGATTTGAAAAGTTACGTTGGAATTACATTCATACTTTTAAAGCAGATATTTCATTCAAAACATATAATTGGTGATGAGGATGTTGAGTTTGCTCAAAAGAATTATGTCGATCTAATATGCCAGAAGATAGTTATGCAGATCAAGTCTACTCCAGAAAAACTTTCATAAATAATTGATTCAAAAAACCAATTTAAAATACGATTCTTGATTTGATCGATTTTTGTGAATGATATTTTAATCTGTGATTTGATGTGAATCGATTCGGATAGAAGAATCACACATGAAATACGATTTTTGACTATGTTTATTGGGTTAACTCGAGTTAAAAATGTGGTTAAACGTTTGAAAAACTGGAACTTTTGAAAATGAAAACTCGGGTTAAAGTAAAATAAAAATTTCAAGTCTAAATTTTTTATATATTTCAATTTTTTTCGAGTATATTACGCCTCATATCGCGTCCTTTGAAAAACTATGGAGCGGATCAAAAGGTCAACCAATTTCAGATAAAACAAAACGAGGTAATTTATGTGCAAAATTACCTTGAGTACGCGAAAAAACATATAAATCGAACATAGAACATCCTCGTACAAAATGAAACTTGGCGATAATTTAGTAGAGTCGCGCATTCGAGCACTAGGAAAAAAATAAAATAAGAAAAATATTTCGAGGAGTCCATATAGTGAAATTCGATTTTTTTACTCATTTGAGTAATTTAATCTATTACAAATTTATGTTCACTATATAAACTTTTTTGTAATTGTTCGAAATTAAATGACATAAATGTTACTTTAAACAAGTGATCATGATGATTAAAATAACAAATATAATTTTATACTATTTGTTTTAGACCTTTTGATGAAATCAATATAACAGATGACTTTACTAACCAGTAATTAATAGACGAGTACTTGCGACGAAAATTGTCTAACGGCATATAATTAACCGTATATTAATTGGTTTTGTGATCGAATTGGTAATTCGATGATCCGATCGGGTTGATCGGGTAGTCAAACCCGTGACCCAGTGTTTGAACGTAAGTACCGGTTGTCGAACCCGTGACCCATTGATCGAACCTTTGACTCGATAGTTGAACCCGTGACTCGGTTGTCTAATCTGTGACCCGATAATTTTGGAAAAATAAAGCTAACCCTATTATATGTAGTTTATATTATGGGTGAGCATTTTGAACCATCGACCCAGATCAAAGCGGACCGAATGTATTTTGAGCCGGTTCTCGGTGTATGATTATTGTCACATTTGATCTTTGATCCGGCCAATTTGGTCTAATTCAGTTCGGTCTTACTAAAAAACCTATTGATTATGTCAAATGACTAGATTGAATAAAAAACTTAATCGAACCGAATCGATTCAAACCAAATCATTTCGTTTTCAAGCTGATCCGATCTTGAGATCCGGTTTTAGACCAATACTTACGCTATAGACTTGTGTATTAAAGTAAATTTTAGTTAGTATTTGTGGTCAAGTGTATTTTACGTACAGTAGTATTTTAGAGTTGTTTTTTTAGATCCAGAGTGAAGAATATTTGGTGGGTATAGAAAATAAAAGTAATGGATATCTTAAAACGTGGACCAGCGAGGCAAAGCAAAGAGCAAAAAGATATTTCTTCCGTCCCAAAATTATAGTTCATGTTTCTTTTTTTGGTTGTCCCAAATTAATTGTCCATTTTTGATACTTCTAAAAATAGGTAGGAATTTTATATCGAGATTAGTAGATTACCCTTAATTGAAATCATAATTATAAACTTTAAAAATATTTTAAATTAATTGATCAAAGATAAAACGGTGTTTCTGAAAAAAAAAAAAAATAAGAGAGAGAAAACTTTAAAGTGATATTTTCTTAAATGTTGCTGACTAGTTATCGATCGACACAACCATCTTTTGATCCAACTTTTTGTCTCTTGTGGACATCAAAACCCATCTCAAAATCACATCTTTTTATACACACACATAACTTTTGAGTTTTGATCATACATACATAGTACACTAGTTTTAATTATGGCGGGACCGAAAAAGATTATCATAGACACTGACCCTGGCATCGGTACTTTTATTCTTAACCACTATCTTGAATTGATTATATGCATGAATGATTCTAATTTAATTTAATTTTATAAATATTATATAGATGATGCAATGGCGATATTTTTGGCGTTAAGATCACCGGAAATAGATGTCATTGGGATGACTACTATTTATGGCAATGTTTATACTTCTCTTGCCACCCGCAATGCTTTACATTTGGTATGTTACCATCTCCATTCATTAAACGTATTCTCATTTATAACAACTCATTTTCACTGTAATTAGTTGGAGGTTGCTGGAAGAACCGATATCCCCGTTGCACAAGGGTCTCATGTTAGTTATATGGTACGCTATCTTTCATTTCTATCTTATGTTATATGAATTCTTTTCATATAATTTAATTTATGAAATATACCTGATGGAGAAAGAAAAAACATGACGGCCCATGGGATCGACACCAAAGGCATATATCCCCAATACTATATATGTGTCTATGGGTGGGGTTATTCCTATCCTAGGTACTACTTCTCAAGATATTAGTTTGATTTGGTGAATAGTCAACAAATATATATCAACTTCTGCAAAGTATGGATGTTTCCGCTCGTTAAGTTGCTTCATTAACATCTAATCCCACCTAGATCAAAGTTAGGTTTAAGATAGTGATAACTGAATGCCTCCACGAATTTCTATTTTTTCTTCACATGTATGTGGTGGATTTATCAAACAGAAACAAAAAAATGGATACTGATCATGAATTCTGTTATCAGCTTAACGTTTTTTTGATGCTACTATACTCTTTGGTATACCTGAATGTTTATCATCTCTCCTTTTTCTCTGTGTGCCAAGAAAGCGACAAAGCTTCGGGTTGCAGATTTTGTACATGGTGTGGATGGGCTTGGAAACCAGAACTTCCCTCAGCCAAAGTCAAAACCAATTGAAAAAACAGCTGCTGAATATTTAGTCGAGCAGGCTAATCTTTATCCTGGAGAAGTGACTGTCGTGGCGTTGGGTCCCCTTACTAACATTGCCTTGGTCTTGTTCCAAACCTTTTTAATTATTGATATAAGTGATTACTACTTTATCAAAGCACCCCTAAATTGCTATTTTTAATCTATGTAGGCCATAGAATTGGACCCTGCGTTTACCAAAAACATTGGACAGATTGTTCTTCTTGGTGGTTCTTTTGCAGTAAACGGGAATGTGAATCCAGCTGCGGAAGCGAATGTACTTAACTCACTCTTACTGTTACTATTTTAATTTGATCTATTACTGATTTTTAGTATTAAACATTTTAATTTACATCTCAATTTTCGGGAATATGAAGATTTTTGGTGATCCAGAAGCTGCTGATATTGTATTTACTTGTGGAGCTGATGTTTTGGCGGTTGGGATCAATGTTACACATCAAGTTATTTTGAAAGGTACCCCTGTTTGTATGTTCTGTAACACTTTTGAACTATTTGATGCAGAGTCATTTTATTATTCGATGATTACTTCCAAATTATGTGGCAGTGTTCCCGTTTTGATGAGATTGTTAGAATGTGTGACAAAAGTACTTTTTGTAAATGCATCAATGTATGCAGATTTGTGCTATTCTCCTGCTTGTGGTGCACTTAAGTAGAATATAATTTTGAATGCTTAGAATATTTTTATATTGGCGTTTAACTGTTTGTGACGATAATGAGTATGCAACAAGAAGACTCAAATGTTATCTGCTACTTGTAGCCATGTAATATTAGATGTGCTATGTGTGGGACATCTCTTCCTTAACCATTGTATACCAGGTAAGGTATATTAAATACTGTTATGCGCAGAATTTACAAGGAAAAAACATATGCTTTTTTTGTAGATCATAACAGTAGTCTTAAGAATGAAAAATCAATTTGTAATAAGATGGAAATTACATTATTTATTATTTATACATGAAAAATTACATTAGTTCGTGAAGAAATTGGGGCCAAAATATCCCAGAGGGAAACCATGCGTTCTATAGTACATCTAGATAGAATTTAAAGCCTAAAAGATGAAACCAAACAAAATTGAATCTGATTATGTTATCTCCAAATAATTGCCTGTAATCCTGTATTACTATTAAAAACATCTCATATAAACTATATCCCAAGTATCACATATTTGGCCTATTTAGCCTTTATGTAGAGGTTTTGTTACCTATCAGAAAGTTTATTTCTGGGCGAACTACTCCATATGCGCTTTGGATGCACTAAGATTTTTTTTTCTCAAAGCAATTTAAAAAGGATTTTCTGGTCAGCTAAGAAGAGCTAATTTTTAATATCGTCAAGAATACATAAAGCCATGCTTATACACTTTACCATGGAATATTTTTAGTCTTATTCATAGCATTAAGAGAGAATCTACGCCTTCAAATGGCTTTCTGTGAGCTCTACTTCTTAATCCATGAAGAGGATACAAATGGGCACTGAATTTAACGCATTAAGCAGCTTGTTTCTATATAATTTTTTTATTATTTAAGATTCTGTAGCTGAATGGAAGTTCAAATATTTTGATGATCACTTATTTAGTTTACAAATTAATGGTTTCATCCATAAGATTACCATTAAATTTCGGAAAACTGCCTGCAAGTTGTAAAAGGTCAATTGTCAAACACAATTTAGTTGGGAGGAAAGTTGATCAGTGATTTTCATTTTCAAATAAAACTCCCACTGTTATTATGTAACCATTTTTTTCAGCATTAAATACATAAACTGATTCAGAGTATGGTAGAAATATCTGCTTTCACTTTGCTTTAGTGGATTTGGACATTAATCAAAAAGTCATTTATTATCCATCTAGGCATATAAGTTTTCTGTATTGATCTACTTTCAAAGTAATTTGGGCTAAAATTGGTTGGACGAACTATTTTTTTGTTTATGATGATCTAATTTGTTAGACCTCAGTACATCACACTACGATTTACGGTTTCTAATATGTTTGTAGATCACGAGCGTGACATCATGGCAGAGTCGGATGGTCTATTTGCTAATTATATGTGCAAAATCCTAGAATATTACTTTTGTTATCATCGTGATGCATATAGCATGAAAGGTATGTATTTCAAGATAACGAATTATTTAGTTTCTATAATGATACCTTTTGTATTAAAGTAGGCATTCAGTTCATCAGCTGATGTTAGTGAGGGTAAATTGATGTAGGTGTTTATCTTCACGATCCAACAGCACTCCTTGCAGCTGTTAATCCTTCACTAATGACATACACTGAAGGTGTTGTTAGAGTCCAGACAAGTGGCATCACAAGGGGCCTAACATTGTTTTATAACAAACAGAAAAGGTACATGACTTGATTTCTAGAACACACTGTGGAAGGGCAGTATGTTGATCTGTGCTGTTTTGGTTGTTATATAGCCAAGTGAAAACTCTTATTAACGGCGGAATTAGGCTAAACTTAGGATTTTAATACATATTTGGTGCAGAAATAATGAAATATGCGTCAATTATGATACTGTGCTGGTTCATTAGGCTTATACGTAGTATCATTTAAAGGCTGATTTAGTCCTAAATGGAAATACAACCATTTGAAAAGTATTGTGACTGAACAGAAACTTACAATCATAACCGTCAGTATTACTCAAAGCAAAGGCACACTTATTCCCCTGTTTCCTTTAGTTACTCCTAAAGTACAATTTCTGTTGCCAGATTTTAATCTAAATTAATTACTTGACAATATCATGTGCTATTGTTAAATCATGCATGCTTGTGACCTCCTTATATGTTCTTATTATGCTAGGTTTCATGAAGAGACTGAATGGTGCAATAAACCGACGGTGAAGGTGGCTGTTACTGTTGATGCTCCTGCAGTTGTTAAATTGGTTATGGATCGCCTTATGCATTCATAACCACCTCATTATACATCAAAGTTGTTCACAGATGGTTACACCTATTTATTTTAAAAACGTTTTACCCTATTTATTTTAAAAACATTTTGTTCATAACTCTTTTCTACCAAGTATAATGACAGTTAGATTCAATTCCACTTTTTGGTAAATCAACATGTTAAACATTCTCATAAATTGAAAACGTAATGCGCGGAGAACGCAGTTAACCATCTCAGGCCTCATTGTTAATTTATTAATCTAACAGATAACTTCTAACATTTCTGAACCAGTAAAATTTGTTACTCAGTATATTTATATGTTGAAATATGGTGTGTATATAATGATTCTAAAGTTTGTTACAGTATCATGTAGATGGTTTTGCTAACGCCGATTCTAAAGAGTTGTATCAGAGTTGCATTTGCGTCTCGCCACCCTTGTTCTTACAGGTCAGGTCTTCTATAGATCTGCCCCAACTCCCCCACTCTTATGGTATGAGAGCCTGGTTTGTTGTGAGAGTATTTTTGCGAGAACCTTGTTTTGATTGTTTTGAGCAACAACATTTTCACTTTGCCAGTTTAGGGTAGCTTCTGCGGGACTAACAGTATTTGCGAGTCCTGTGGGACCAATAGTCGTTGGATTTTTTATCTTCCAGTCATGCTTGGTTCGACTATCAAGATGCTCAAATGCAGTAAGGGCTGGAACTCTTGTTCATATTCTTTTGAATACGAATTGAAGAGGGTGTTGTTATTGGGAATACTGGTGACGAGATTGTTTCTTTATCTTTATTTGGTTGTGGCTCTTTATCTTTATTTAGTAATCAAATTTCCCTGAGGGTTCTCCAAAAAGTCTAACTATCGGGTCACCGTCTTCATATCTCTTTCTGAGTCTTTGTTGTGAAGATTTTCGTTTCTTAGGGACATCATCATCATCAACCTTTTGAGCTTCATCTAAACAACTTTCGCAATTGCATACATCCCACCAGATGTGTTTGATTTCTTGAACAGGCTCACTGGTTGCGGTTTGACAAGGTTCTGATGGTATGATCATGTGGATTCATGTTGAAAACACATTAGGTGCCTTTGGTTGTGAGAATCTGATCTCCACAAGACCATTATCATGTCTAACAAATTCTAGAGCTGAGTTCGAGCGAACGGGAGCTTGATGGATTTGTTCGTAATTTGTTACCCACTTTTCTGGGAGCAATTTGAGTATCTCGTCTCGAGATAACTGTTTAGGTATATACGTACACGTTGGAGTTGCATTTGCGTCTATGTCTATAAACAACGCATTACCTGCATCATCTTGTCCTGGAACCAAAATGTCTAACGAGTGGTTTTGAACTCGATAAGCCATTTGATAATGGAACGTGGCTCGGAAGGTGTTCACTTGAAGTGTACCTCCAATCTGGATATGCGCCTTGAGGGTTGTGAATAGTGAAGGGTCATTGAGAGGCATGTTAAAATTTGGATAAAACGTGACAAAATTGCTATGCGTTCAAAGTGTTTATATTGTTACAAGCATGCTGATATTCTGCAAACCTTGTATCAAGCAAGGCTATTCGAGAATATGCAGGAAGTCATTTTCTGCCATGAAAGGTTAATGCTAACCTTATAGCACCAAAATGGATATGTGTGTACCTTTATGCTAAACAATGACGAGGAAGGTCGGAAGGCAATGACAGAGGTACCAAATGTTCTATCTGGGATGCTGGTAAGTGATTTGAATTGAATTTCGATGTTTTGGACAAATTCTCTTATTTGTTTGTGCGGATTGGATCCAGTTAGCTGTTTGACTCTTTTTGTGATAGAATTAGAGGATTTGGTGAAAACTCGGGAAGGGTTTACCAGTGGCATTTCACTGACCGGGATCCTCGAATCATCAGAACTATTGGAGATTTCATACAGTTGATCTATTTTAGATGTTGAGGACTGGCGGAAACTGGACGAGGTCAAGCGGTTGAAAAGGTTATGTGACTCATGATTATAAGAATTATAGGCTTTCTCCTTTTATTCTATACTCTCCAGGAGGAAACAACTGCGACCACCTTCTTTGACTTACATATCCTGCAACGGCCCTGATAGAATAAAGGGGTAGAGAACTATAACACTTAAAATTATATACGTCAGACATTTAAGCTAAATTCTAATTTTCTGTTGTGACAGATCAACACTAAGGTTGTAGTCACAGAGCATACGATAAAGAATTTACTATAAAGGAAATAGTAAGGTAAGGGTGAGGGTGATGGTGAGTGCGCCTGGTGGCTCTAATACCCTAAGGGTGGGGGAGTTGTGGCAAATCTATATAACATAAGGGTGGGGTGATGGTGAGGCTACATATAACATGCGCGCATCAGAGCAAAGAAAGTTAAAAGCCTCCACCAGCAAAGACCCAACCCCTTCGCAAGAATCCAAACCTACTACAGCAACAACCCAGTCTAAAGTTCACGATGTCCTTCCATTTGAGCGGGTAAACCTTGTCTCAACATTCCTACAATCCCTCACACAGACCGAAACCCCCAGTACTCTCATTCATAGCTCCTGTCATCCACTCTCAACATAAGTCTGAAGACGTGGATAATGTTGAAGAATTTGAACATTTGTTCATGGCAGAGAACCAGAATATGAAGAATCAACAGTATGGTTTGATTCAGATGACTACGGAGAGAACCAAGCACCCCAAACAAGTTCCACGTATTTCCCACAGTCTGACATACATTAAGCAGTACTTCACATTCGATGACCTTCATCAAAGTGGCGTGAAAGAAGTATAGAGATGCTAACATGGTGTTCGTCAAAACTGCAATATTATACCATTGACATAGTCAGCTTAGGAGAAGGGGTAGACCTAAGCTTAGGTGGGAGGACAAAATCAAGTCTGATATGATGGAGATTCTTTTGTCCGAGGACATGACCACAGATAAGAGCGCGTGAAGGGCTAAAATTAGTATAGGGGCTAGGTGTTGGTCTTGGTGTGGGTTTTGGTTTTCCTTGTGCCGGTGTGGTTTCTTGTTGTTGCTTGCTTTGTTGCCTCTGTTCTCTTATGGTTTGAGCTTCTTGCCTAGTTTATTTGTTTCTTTATCTTTCTGGCTAGGTGTTGCTTTTCCCGTGTGCTTGCCTTTGTTTATCGTGCCTTGGGTGTTTTGGTGTTGTTCTTTTGTTTTGTGGACCGTACTCTTCTTATCTTTTGCATGTTAGGCCCTTTTATGTTAGGGTTCCTTGTGTGGTTCGCTTCTTTACCCTGCCTGTACTTTGCCCTTTCTTGTTAGGCTTTTTGCTCTCTATTTGGCTTTATAACCGTTTGTATATTTGTTATGTGAGTGCTTCTCTTGCCCTTTAGCTTTTGTAGATCCTTTCTGCTTGTGTGTGTCTCTTGCCTTTTCGTTTCTTGTTTGCCTGCTTTATTTGTTTTTGTTTTTTGTCTTAGGTTTGTGTTGTACTTTGCTTGTTTTATTTTTTTTGCAGGGTCTTTTTCCATTGTATTTTAGAATACAATAGACTTTATTCATATATTTATTTAAAAAAAATAAATTAAAAAAATAAAAATAAAAATAAATAAATAATAAGCCGGAGGTCTTCTTGGAAGCAGGCTCCTTACCCGAAGGTTGCCCAAGGGTAGGGGTACGTTCTGTCTACATTTCACCTCGCCCATACCCTGCTCTGGCGGGATTGGGTATCATTTGTTGTTGTTGTTATTGTTGTGTGACATAGTCAGCAAGCGGTTCCTTACTCGGATCCAAGGGCGCCTACGAGATTGGTACCTTAGTCTTAGAGAATATCGCCAGCTACAGTTGCAGCAGCCAGCATCCCTAGAAGCTTTTATAGGCACCATATACTCCGAGTTCATTGGCAGCCCTTATGAACACACTACCCATGCTAGGGAATAATTTCTCAAGATGAAGTGTTGCTCCTTTCAAAATAAAGATTTAGAAAAACATTATGATTGTATGTCTCAACGATTTTATTGTTTTAACGGAGTCGATGATGTCAATCTAAAGCAAGTCTTCCTAAACTCTTTTCTGGAATCCCTTGCTAATGAAGCATATCTGGCATTGGAAGTAGGAAATGTCACAATAGCTCAATCATCTATTGGCGAACTATGCCATTTGATCATGAATGCCTTAGCCAAGCTTTGCGACCAGAAAAAGTTTTTTGCCGAACTTGAAAGTACGGGAAAACGCCTCGAGTCAGCCTGCCATGACAAGTACATGAAAATTAAATGCAAAGATAAGTCATCATGTGACCGTACCCATACAAAAAGGAAATTCCATTCTAAACGATTTTCAAGCATCTCTAGAAAACCCCGTTTTTCTCAACAAAGAAGCAAGAAATGGAAGTTCATAAAGAGAAAGAAGCAATATGGCAAGACTTCACTTCAGATAGGTGCTTTATATGCCAAAAGAAAGGTCATTTTGCAAAGAAACTATTCAGATAAGAAAAAATCTCAAGCGCTTATACAAGCCTTAAATCAGGTTGAACCAGTCTATATTTCTGATCTAGAGTCGCTTTAGTCTTTGGATGATGAACCGGGAGATTCGGTCTTATGCACTATCACCTATTTAGATTTCTCTTATGATGACGACTCTGACTGAGATTCACTAACTAGTGATTCTGATTTTGGGATTCATATGATAAATCCAATTCCACATGTTCTACCAATACAAGAAGAACAACCATTACCACTAGCCAAAATCCACCTCTTTACGGACGCATATGCAAAGCCAATCTCGGTTATTGCATTTTTTGACACAGGCACATTAGTTTCTATCCTGAACCCTAATATCCTACCAGACCACTATTGGAGACCTCACCATCAGAGCTTTATTGCCGCTAATGAGGAAAGATATAGCATTGACAAAATAAGTGTCCTTATTAACATTCACCTATTTCCAAAGTGTGTAATCAAAAGAAGGCTATTAGGATCAAGCTCACATGGGAAAGACCTCTTGATTGGTTTTGACATCCTACACAAACTACCAAATTTACGGTGGACAGGTGCATGTCTTTATTACAAAAGCTTTTTCAACCCATGGACAACCATGCATCACCTTTTTGTTACAAGTGCCACTCCACCAATTGCTGATATGAACTGTATCAAGCATCAGCTTATACAAACCTCATGTGCTTCATCCCATACTGAATTCCTAACGAAAACCCCTCACCTTTGTGGTTGAATCCCTGGTTTTTTTGTCTCACTCCCTTTCAAGCAAAACGAAGATGTCAACCCTACCAAAGCTATTCACCCTGGAATGAACCCAGACCATTATCAGCTTGCGCAAGAAGAATGTAATCAACTGGTTACCCAAGGCATCATTGAACCCACTACCTCGCCATGGGCATGTGAAGCCTTTTATGTCAATAAAAGGAGTGAACAAGTTCGTGGAAAGCTTAGGTTGGTCATTAATTATCAACCATTAAATCACTTCTTAGCTGATGACAAGTTCCCACTCCTACAAAAGATGTTGTTATTCCAACACCTGGAAAACGTTAAAGTCCTATCTAAGTTTTATCTTAAGTCAGGGTTTTGTCAACTGGGAATTAAACCCGAAGATAGACCAAAACCCGGGTTTTGTATACCCGATCATCACTACCAGTGGAAGGTAATGCCGTTTGGTTAAAAACATGCTCCCTCGGCCTTTCAAAAAGGAAATGGTAACCATTTTGAGCTGATCCTTGCCAACACATTGGTTTACATCGATGATATTCTCTTGTTCTCCCAGATGACCAGTCCCATGCAGAGTTACTCTCAAAGTTTTATTATCTAGGCACACAATATGGGATAATGCTATCTGAAAAGAAGATGGAAGTTGGTGTAACTAAAATTCATTTTCTTGGTATGAAGATCTCAGATGGCAAGTACTAGCCTCAAGCACATCTTGCTCAAGAGCTGTTGAAGTTTACGGATGAATTATCTTCGCAAAAAATGATTCAACAATTTCTAGGGTTAGTCAACTACATGGCTGATTTCCTGCCAACGCTATCAAATCACACCGCCTGGTTGTTCCCTATGTTAAAAAAGAATCCTCCACAGTGGACGTCACAACAAACGGATGTAGTGAAAGCTATCAAGTTGCTAGCTGAAAAGATGCCTCCACTAAAGATTCCCATCACATCCGAAAAAAGAATCCTGTAGACAGATGCTAGTGATGAGTGTTGGGGAGCTGTTCTACTTGTTCTAGATAGCAATAATAAAAGACACGTATGTGGTATAAGAGTGGCACGTTTAAGCCTTCTGAACAGCATTATCACTCTGCATTCAAAGAAATCCTTATAGTCAAAAGAGGCATTGAGAAGTTCCAATTCCATCTAATCGGACACGAATTCTACGTAGAAATGGACATGTACTCCTTTCTACGTATGCTACAATTCAGACGGAAGATGCTCCGTCATGCACAAGTATTGAAATGGGCAAATTGGTTCTCACAGTGGAAGTTCACAGTAAAACATATCAAACGAACATAGAATATACTTGCAGAATTTCTCTCTCGTCCAAATGCGTATAAAACAGAGGCAGAACCCCCAAAACAAGTAAGCCAAGTCCAAAAACACACTCCTAACCTTCTCTCAATGGTTCTTTCAGTCACTTCCTAAAGTGATCAAGGACCCTTCTCCACCCCTACACCACCACCCTTTGTCCTCAACCTGCCAGAAGAAATAACAGAAGCAATTGCAGATTTAACCTTTGAAAAAAGGTCTAAATTATGCTACAAAACAGTTCTCACTGTCCTTATACAAAAAGCATGGTTTGTGCATAAACGGTCTCGAATTTCACCCAGATTACCATTTTCTTAATGTGTTTCATATTCATGACCTCCTGAACTTTCCCAAGGAAGCATTATGCTTTTTCTACTACCTCTTTGAAAGCTTCGTGATTGGCGTCTTCTTTAATAGAGAAAAAACTATGTCATATGTTGTCAAAATCTAATTCAATGATGTTCACCCTCGTTCCAAGCATTTACTTACCATGCTACAATGGTTTGTTCCTCATTACCAGTGGACACGATGGTTGACAGTAACCAGCAAAGGGAAGTAGGCACTAGTAATGTTTCAAACACCAGGATCTTTCCTACCACCCAAAGCTGTTAACGATGAAGGTTCACTTGTTTATCACTCAGGATCATGCTTCGTTCATGATTGGTACGAGTTCAATCCAACCAGCAAAAAGTGTGAAAGGAAGTACCGAAACATTTACGCAGATGCAAGAAAGTTAATGGCGAGAGCAAATGGCATCAACCTTGACACAATCCCAACTTTCATTAGGTGGAACATGATGACATGGAGTGATGACCATCCAAATTCTTATAAATGGTGTAGAAACTAGAAAGGGGGGGGGGGGGGGTTGAATAGTTTCTTAAATTTGCTTGTTAGAGTTTGGTTTTAAATAATCCTTTTTCAAAAAACTTAAGCTTAAGTATTTATGTGAAACCTACTTATACGCAATATGAACAAGGTATAGTGAAACTAACTAATAATCACAAGTATAAAGAATAATGAATGTAACTAAACTAATAATCACAAGTATAAAGAATAAAGAATGTAAAGAGATAAGGGAAGGAAAGATCAAACCAAACACCAAAGATTTATAGTGGTTCGGCAACGAAGCTCACTCCTCGTTCCTACTCCACTCCTCGAGTACTCCTTACTCGAGAATTCACTAATCAACAAGCTCCTTAAGGTGGAGAAACCGTACACAACGTCGCTTAACCAATTTCCGACTCTAAGCTAAAAGTCGAGCCCTAATCTTAGCTAGGACCAATCTACATCAATATACTTTGAGGGCTAAGTATTAACCCTAATACATACAAAACTTCCAAATAGACACAACTACTTGGATCTTCACAACAATGACACAACAATGAATACATAAGTTTGGATCTTCAATGGATCTTTGAGGTAGACACAACACTTCAACAATGATAGTGTTCTTCTCTTTGCACTTTGAGAGGAAAAGATGGGAGGAGAAAGATTCACTTCTAAACAAGTAGTAATCAAACAAATTATCAAGGATTTGAGTGATTTAAGAAGTATGTAAGAATCTGAAAGTTTATGTGCAAAAGAGGTGGATTGAAAGTCTGAGAATGGTCCACTATTTATAAGACAAATGTCCAACGACTATATCTGCCCGCGGTTCTTTATTGCAGCCCGCGGTTCCTTATCAATAAGGAACCGCCGTAGGCGCTAAGAAACCACCGACGTAGAGTCCGCTCCCTTTTTTCTTTTAGTGGGTTGGATCGAATCTGGGGATTAAAATATCCTGAAAGGATATTCCAAACCAAGATAGAATATGCCATTTTCAAATTTCAAATTTTCAAATAATTAATTTAATAAAACATTTTCTTAGAAAGAAAGTTTAATAATAAAACTTTGTCACACTTAATAAAAAGTGAGTTTTAAGAAAAGATTAAATCCTTGATCACTTAATTAGTATAATTACTTGTTTGTTCATACCTTAAGTGATAATGGTTGAAATGAAAAATACTTAAACTCAAGAATTCGTTTTTCATTGTTTTCGTAAATGCTTGTTTTTACATATTGTCGTAATAAAAACAAAGAGAGACCGAAAAATGCAAGTAACGTTTTTAGGCATCATTGCATTAACAATCTCCCCCTTTTTTATTCCGACAATCCATAAACTCAATCATCTAATAAAACAAGATTTTAGAAGACGAGTTTATCATTTCTCCCCCTTTGTCGAAGCAAAAAGGTTGCAAAAGTCTTTGAAGAAGAAAAGAACCGGACTTTGCAAATACTCCCCCTTGGTCCTTACATCCCCTTGCTTGGGGCACCAAGAAATCGAAATAAGGTGACAAGCTACATAGAACGGTTAGTAGAAGAAAAGAGACACCCAACAAGATATAGCAAAGATCACAAAAAAAAAGAAACAAAAGATCAAAGATAAGTCTTGTTAAAAGAAAACATGATAAAAGATACAAGGAAATAAATCATACAAAGATGTATGAGACACAACCACAAGCCAAAATAAAAAGCATAAATCGAATCATAGTTAAGCTAGAACTCTAAGATTTGCTTGAACTAGATGTCTTGAAGATAAGCAACCAATGCTTAGATAAAAGACAAGGTAGTGGCGGAAGGAGGTGGTGGTGGCTTGGTAGAGATCTCATAGTTGTAGAAAAGAGTAGGTTTAACTAAGAGACTCTTGATGTAATTCAACTCCTCATAGATGTGAGCCATAGCAAGATGTTGATATTGACAACATTGGCAATATGTTCCATGATGCATGACATTATCATGTGAAGGAGGTAGAACACTAAAGGCTAGAGATGGAAGATAAGAAGTTCCAAAATCACCATTCTTAGAAGGAGAAGAGATGGGATTTTGAGTGTTCTTGGGTGAATTGGGGTTGAAAGCAATTGGAGAGAATGAAAGAGAATCAAAGCTTTCATATGGGGAATAAGACATTTTGATTTGAGAAAGAATGCAAAATGCTTAAGGTTATATAGAGAAAGTCCAAGATAATTTGGGGGTGGTCAAAGGGTTGAAACAAAGATTCCAAAAAGTGTTGGAACAAATTTGGAGTTTCATGAATACCCGAAAAATAAGGTACTGGGCGCAGTTCTTTAACTCAGCCAAGGGTTCCTTATCACTAGGGAACCACAGTTTCAATAAAGAACCGCCCACAGTGGGTTGAGTTTGGTGATGAGGGAGGATTTTCCAATTCAGCAAATCCTATTTTTCTAGTCTAACTAATTATGGGGATATGCTAAGAAGCAAAGATAGACAAAGAAAACACACAAGAGTTCACCAAATAAGGTTTTGACCAAAATACATAGATTTTTTTAATAAAATCAATGTAGGAGGTGTGTAGAACTAGACACAAGGTCATGACACAATGATCCTCCATAGTTCTCTTTTGTTCTTGCTATATTTGAGAGACCCATACATATGAATTATGTAAGCTCATTATGAATAGCAAGAAGCTTTGAAAAAAGTTTTTAGATTGAATTAACAATGCAAAAACATTTCTCGACTATTTTCATAAAAGCTTTGAGAATTTTGAAAAAGAAGAGAAGTTTTCCAAAAAGAGTTTATTAAACTTAAGAACTCAAAGAAAGAAAAGACTCAAAAGATAAAAGATAATAAGAATGCACAATTAAGGAATATGTTCCATTAAGCCTAGACCTAAAGGCAAGTAATTAAAAGGTTCCCTCTTAAGTGGCTTAGTGAAGATATCGGCTAAGTTTTCTAATGAGGGTACCTGCTCAATCGAAATGTTCCCCTTTTGAACATTATCCCTAAGAAAATGGTGGCGAATCTCTATGTGCTTAGTTCGCGAATGTTGCACGAGATTCTTGATAAGGTCTATTGCACCCTTGTTGTCGCACATGATGGGAACATCATCAAGAGAAATCCGTGAATCAACAAGCGCTTGCTTCATCCATAGAGCTTGTTGACAAGATTTACCGGAACTCACATACTCGGCTACCGTGGTGGATATAGCAAGAGCGGTTTGTTTCTTGGAGAACCAAGAAGTTAAACAACAACCCATGAAGGTACAAACTCCACTAGTTCTTTTCCGGTCCACATAGCCTCCCGCATGATCCTAGTCCGCGTAGACAATGGTTTCTATGTCGGTCCCTTTAGGATACAATAATCCTAAATGTATAGTGCCCTTAATGTATCGGAAGATACGCTTAACCGCTTCAAGGTGAGATGTTTTGGAAGCCTCTTGGAAGCGAGCACAAAGGAAAACACTAAACATAATATCCGGTCGACTTGCCGTTTGGTACAACAAACTACCAATCATACCTCTATATTTGGTGTTGTCTACCGACTCACAATCATCATCTACGGTGAGTTTAGTATCCGAGGCCATAGGGGTCTTCATAGGTCTAGAGTCTTCTAATCCAAATTTCTTTAGCATTTCTTTAACATACTTAGATTGATTATAGAAAATACCATCGTCCATTTGTTTAATTTGGAGTCCTAAAAAGAAGTTAAGTTCTCCGATCATACTCATTTCAAACTCGTCATGCATGATTTTCGCAAAGTCATCACACAATGATTGACAAGTTGAACCAAATATAATGTCATCAACATATATTTGTACGATAATGAGGTGAGAGCCTTTCTTCTTTGTAAAGAGTGTATTGTCTACCATCCCCATGGTATACTCATGTTTTACAAGAAACGCTTTAAGTCTATCATGCCAAGCTTTGGGTGATTGTTTGAGACCATAAAGAGCTTTCTTAAGCTTGTAAACATGATCCGGTTTCTCAAAATCAATGAAGCCGGGAGGTTGAGCCACATATACCTCCTCATTGATCAAACCGTTAAGAAATGCACTCTTTACATCTATTTGTTGAAGCTTAAAGTCTAAAGCACAAGCCTAATCTAATAAGATTCTAATGGATTCTAATCTAGCTACAGGTGCGTATGTCTCGTCATAATCAATACCTTCTTGTTGATTATAGCCTTGAGCTACAAGTCTAGCCTTTACGAGACACAACACCATTCTCATATAACTTATTCCTATATACCCATTTGGTTCCTATGATGGTCTAACTTCTAGGCGGAGGAACAAGTTCCCAAACGTCCTTAGCAATGAATTGATTCAATTCTTCTTGCATAGCGATGACCCAACTCTCATCCGTCAAAGCTTTTTGAACATTCTTTGGTTCAATCAAGGAGACGAAACAAAAGAAGTTACTTTGATTTTGGACTTTAGATCTTAGGGTCCTTTGATTTAATTCGCCTATGACATTATCAAGAGCATGATCCTTAGACTCCTTAATTTTTACTCCCTTTTAAACACTAAGGTCTTCAACTCCTATGTTTCTAACATCTTTGGCATTAACTATGTCTATTTCATCTAAGTCATCATCTACCGAAGGTGGTGTCTTAGATGAAGGTGGGGTTTCATCAAATGTCACGTTAAGTGATTCTTCAATTACACCCGAGGTTCTATTGAGGACTATGTAGGCTTTACTAGTTTGAGAATAACCTAAAAAGATACCTTCGTAAGACTTTGGGTCAAACTTAGTAAGGTAGTCTTTGGTGTTTAGAATGAAGCACTTTCTTCCAAACACCCTAAAGTATTCCAATGAGGGCATCTTACCTTTAAGAATCTCATAGGGGGTCATTCCTAGAAAAGTTCGAATAAGAATTCGGTTGAGAATGTAAGTCGATGTGTCTACGACATTGCGCCAAAATTTTTGAGGCAAAGATTGCTCATTTAACATCGTCCTCCTCATCTCTTGGATGGTCCTATTCTTCCTTTCAACTACCCCATTTGATTGTGGAGTGCGAGGAGCCGAGAAGTTATGGGTAATACCATGAGCTTCACAAAAGGCACCAAATTGCACTTCATTATCAAATTCCCTACCATGATCTGTCCTAATAGAGACAATTGAACATCCTAGTTGATTTTGAATTCTTCGACTAAAGGTTTCGAAGAGATCGAAAGCTTCATTCTTAGACGCCAAAAATCTAGTCCAAGTGAATCTAGAGTAGTCGTCAACTATAACTAGGGTATAAAGGTTACCTACATAACTCCGTATGGCGGAAGGTCTAAAGAGATACATATGTAGGAGCTCTAAACACCGAGAGGTCGAAACCAAATTCTTGGCTTTGTGACTTGAGTGAACTTGCTTCCCAATTTTGCAAGCATCACAAAAGTGACTATCAAACTTCATCTTGGGGAGGTGTCTTACCAACTCCTTAGATACTAAAGATTGAATTAAACGCATATTATCGTGACCTAATCTCCTATGCTAAAGAGTAGAACTAACATCTAAAGTCGCTAGACATAAGTTGTCCTTTGACTTCCTATTAACCTTCATGACATAAAGCCCATGCTTTCTAACACCTTTTCCAATGACTTTTCCATCTTTTATGATTTCACTATCATATTCCGAAAAGATGACCTTACACTTATTGTCACAAATTTGACCTATACTTAGAAGGTTAAAACCTAAGTTTCTACGTGCTCTACGTTTTCTATAGTCATAGATTCAAGAGAGACCGTACCTTTGCCAATGATATTACCACGTCTATTACTAGCGAATGTAACGTTACCTCCATCATATGATTTGTAGTGTGAGAACAAACTTCGTTTACCCGTCATGTCTTTAGAACAACCACTATCCTTAATCCACTCTTCGGGCTCTAGGTCGATGCCCAAGCATATCTAGGTAACAACACACAAGATCAAACATTGATCCCTAATATCTCATGGGTCCAAAATTGTTAGTTCCAAACATCCCTTGCATTTGGTTGGGATGCATGAATGAAGGAGACATTCCCCATGGGGAAAAGTATTGTTGTTGAAAATTATTCCAATTCATATGGCCATTTTGTTGTCCATAGTTTCTCCTAGGTGTCTTTGATCTTGATTTAGTATCATTATTATTCCTCCTAGGGGTTGGTTTAGCATGATCATCTTTTTTTGGCGTAGGTGTTCTACTTCTAGGTTTAGATTCATTTCGTACTCTTGGAGGAGTAGATGTTTGTCTAGATAAGTTTCTAGTTCCCATTAGAGGTTTACTCAAGGGCTTGTAGAATTTATCTAGAGTAGACTTTTGAATTACAAGTACTTTGACCTTGTTAATAAGAATATGTTTTGGTCCTTCACCTAAAATAGACTTTTCAGAAAGTTTAGGATTTTCACAAAAATCATCTTCTGGACGCGGTTCCATAGCTCCATCGGCGGTTCCATAACGATAAGGAACCTCCCCATATATTGGAGCACCGCGTACAGGGGACTATTTTTCTGAAAACCTAACTTGTTTTGGTTCACTAGTTGATGCTTCATTAGTGTTATATCCTAACCCAAGTTTTTCCTTAGAACGAATTTGTTTGTTTAACATATCATCAAGAGCATTAGTACCTCTCATGAACTTTTCAAGTCTAATGGAGGTGCTCTTAAGGTTTTCATTTTCTTGCCTAAGGTTTTCACATTTTAAGCATCCTAGGTCTATTTCTTTATTTTTCTCAAGCTTAGCTAATTTTTCTTTTAGCTCATTAATCTCGTTTACAAGCTTAGTTCTAGTTGATTTTAGCACTTTGTTATTTTCAATAAATTTTTAGACTAAGCTTATGTAAGTTATTGTATTGGCCTTCTAATTCACTATCATCTTGAGAAGAACTATTATTGCTATAATACTCGGTTTCGGAAAGTACCTCTTTAGAAGTGTGAGCCATGAGACACTTCTCATCTTTGGGGTTGTCATCAATATCTTCACCGCTATCGCTCCATAACCTCAAACGAACGCCGTGTGGTTCTTGTCGCGTTAAGGCTTAGGACAATCACCAATGAAATGATTTGGATCATGAAATTAAAGTTTTTACCCAATTAAAAAGATTCGTTTAAGTATGTCTCTTCGAATTGAAAAAGGAGTTTAGTGTGCGACTCATTCGTTCTTTGGTGAAACAAAAGTTGTGTCGTTGTAGTATTAAAAAGTGCAAAGACGTAAATGTAAATGACGTAAAAGTAAAATGGCGTTAAAGTAAAAGGCGTTAAAATAAATCTAAGTCTAATTAAAAGAAAGGGTGCAATATTAAAACTTTGAAAAGTAAATAACAAGAAATTAAGTGACTTAAAATTAAAGCGTGACGAGAATTAAAATTAGACAAAGTATTAAAATGAGAACTTAAAAATTCAACAAGACGAAACAAGTAAAAAATTACCCTAATCGGAATGTATTCCGATCAGATGATGATCAGAATGTAGACTCACCACCTAATCGGAATGTGGGCTTACCTCCTGATCGGAATATAGATCGGAAACACCACGATCGGAATGCTGTCACTTGTTTTGATCGGAATAACCAAACTAACCCATATCGGAATGTGTAGTGGACTCAGATCGGAATAATGATCGGAATTGCCAATCGGAATACTGTCACTTACCTCTGATCGGAATACCAAACTTACCTTTGATCGGAATACTCACAAACCCTCCAATTGGAATATCATAAACCCTTTTCCGACCAAGCAATGGAGTGCTGGTCGGAATGTGAAACCCTTTTCCGATCACTATGATCGAAATACAGAGGAAATAACACGAAATAAGCTAGAACTAATAAGCTATAAACAAATAAGCACACACCTAAAATCATAAGCAAACACGTATAAGAAAAAACTACTAAACTGAAATTTAAAGACTTTGGAAAACACAAGATAAGACAAAGTTTACGAAAACAAATTTTATATAAAAATAACTTTTATAAAAACTTAAGAAACTTTAAGATGAAAACAAATAAGCTATAAAATCAATAATCCAAAACAATCAAAATCATAAAAACATAACCTTTAATCAAATAAGCAAGACAATAAGCATGTAAACAAAGATTAAAGCATAGAAAGAAAGGTAGAATGAGAGATAAAAACAAGAAAATTAAAGAACACTTACTTGGAAATTAAAGGTATTAAAAGTGCAAGACAATGTATTTAAATTGACATGAAAAGTAAATGTGCAAGTAATTAAAAGGTGGAAGAACTAGTGTCACTCTAGCCAACAAGAGTAAAAATGAAATGCTAATGGCCTATTTATAGAAGAGATTAGGGAGGTGCTTAGGAAGCTTCCTCCCCTCCTTCATTTCTTCTTAATTGCACCATTAAGTCCTTCCCTTCTTAATCTTTTGTTAAACTTGGACTTTAATGACTTTTGGCTTGGGATTTCTTTAAACTCGTCTTTTAATTCTTCAATAAATAAGAATTGAGTTCTTCGGCTTTTAGTAAACTTCCGTCTTTTGACTTTTTCTTCGATAAATCTTCAGAATTGGTCTTGGACTTCCGTTCTTTTTGCACTCTTGACTTCTTGACTTCGTCTTTCATCTTTTTCTTCAATAAAACCCCGTAAATGCCCGTGTTTTCTCCACTTTTCACCTTTTCGTCCTAAATCACAACAAAAACACAAACCACGCATAATTCCGACATAAATGACATAAAATACACGTTTTGGCTCAGTTATTATTGTAATTAAGTGGTAAAAAGGATGGGTGTTTACACACCTATCAAATCCCCTACACTTGACTATTGCAATGTCCTCATGCAATGCATTAGTTACAAAGCACGTTTACATTTTTCATCAAAATCAATCCACCTTGGCCTTTATTAAAGGGATATAAAATTATAAACATTCAAAGTAAAGAAATCAAAAACATACCTTGGGTTTTGAAAATGTATGAATAATCATCATCCTCAAGTTTTCACTTTCTCCAAACCAAGCTTAAAAACGAGATCATTGTTATTATAAGTTAGCAAACTAACACGAACTCATGTGGGCCAATTATTCACTTAGACTCCCTTATTCCTAGAGGTATCTCTTATATTTTATTATTGTCTTGAATGATCACGAGGATGCATTGTTGACTTATTTCGATAGTTATTTAGGCCGAAAATAAAGTGAACGATTTAATCAATAGTTAGCTAAAGGACAAAATCTTTTAAAACTGCTTCTCGGGACCTTATAAAGTTCATATCTTGGCATAACTCGCTTCACGATTTGAGACCTTTCTCGGACCGATATTTGGCAGCGACTTCATACTTCAAACCTTGAGAGACGTTCATGAAATTATGGTCTTCTCTTCATAATGGAATTTCTTCACTTGAAGTTTTGAGAGATTCATACTTGGATCACGACTTATTCATTTTTCTCCAATCATTATTTTGGACTTTGATATACAACGATCCCCCTCCTTTTATGACTTGGATATATTTATCCTCATACCTTGCTAGGGTCTTTTCGGATACACTTCTCCATGACTTTTGGGGAGTTTTTGCTATTCGTCGTGTGTCTCGATCCTTCATATGATTTTCGATAAATGATTCTTCACATCACTTTGGATCTTTAGCAACAAATTATTGCCCTCATGTCTTGTTAGGACCTTTTTGGACTCGCCAATCTTCGCATCCCGCTTCAATAAGTTATGCCTTGGCTATGAACTCTAATCCATACCGAGCAACTTTTAAACGATCTTGGGCTAGAAGCTAAGTAACTTTTTAAATCGTACAACCTTATTTATTGCAGATAAATTTATTAGCAAGCGATGGGAGAATAGGCTTATAATTAACTCACATAAATTCCCGAAAGAATACCAAACTTATAATTGGCTCTATCATCTCTCGTTCTCCACAGTTTAAAATCTCAAGGAATGAGACTCGTGGATGCTTAGCCTATTAAATCAAAGTTTTGGGTTTTCGAGTCGCCTATAGGATCTTGCAAACTCTTAGACTTTTTCAAGTTGAGAAATCGCATTTTAAAGTTCCCTTGATAAACGACTCTCTAGGATCAATTATAGGAACTTGCGAAAAGTTCTTGTTCTTAACCCGTGAGAGTTAAGACTTTCGTGTTTTATAGCTCCCTATATAAAAGCCTAGCAAAACTTGACTTAAACACGTTAAGGATACTAGCTAGAGTAAACTCGGGTTGAGTCAAAAGATTCACAACGTTTGAAAATTAAAACCACTTTATTAAAAATTTATTCTAGTAAAGTAAGAAAATAACTATACAAAGGGAAAAACTAATAGGCCAAAATAGATCAAAAATTTTGAAAAATATCGAAAAATTGATTTTCCGGTTAAAATGAGGACAAATACAAGGAAAAGGCCACTTAACTTCGATAGAAGTTCCCCCTACACTTAACATAAACATTGTCCTCAATGTTTAAGCATGTGGGAGTAAACTCCCCTACACTTAGGTTATTGTGCACTTTGTTTAAATCTTGATAAGGAAAGGACAACTAAAGAGATTTCTATTTAAATATTGAGAAAATATAAAATAGTGAATCGAAAAGAGTTTAGGATAGAACCGGGAAGAAGTGAACACGGAATCACGGATCGTCAAGAATCATCAAGAGTGTGTCTTTGAAGCTCGAATCCCTGATTAGAAGAGGAGAGGAAATAGCAAACACCAACGGGTCTCCCCTACACTTAGGATAAAGAAAGCGAAAAGATAGATACATGGGTTGCCTCCCAAGAAGCGCTTGATTTTTGTTAACCGAGTCGTGAGCCTGACTCGACCTTGATTATCAACGGAAGAAGCATGAAATATATCCACCAGGATCAAAGACATAGTTTTCATCCATCAAATAGCACAGGCTTAAGGCGAACAAGGCAAGCCAAAGAAGAGTAGGCAAGGTTCCCTTAAGCAAAGATGGAGCACTTTGGAAGCAAGGGTGAAGTGGTGCAAGCAGATTTCCATAAGTTCCAAAGATATTTCCTTTTATTTCATCAGGTGGATACTGAGATGGCTGCAGAATATCGATACCGGGGTCGAACACCTTTTCCTTTAAGGGAAAATAGCACTCAGGCTTAGCAGAATTTGAAGAAGATCCGCGAAGAAGCACAACCTCGTACTCAGAAGGGGGACAAAGAGGTGTTAAATCATATGTGCTGCGGATATTGGTGTCGACCGGTTTCTTCTCCTTTGAAAGAATGTTCTTCAAATCCAAAGTAGGATCAAGACGATAATCTTCAACGTCCAAAGGAGGAGCATCACTCTCATGAGGGAAGTAAGTGTTGAGAAACGTAGAGAAGTCTTCCTCAAATGAGTAATCATCCAAAGTAGGATCGAGTGATGGCGGTGGAGGATCTTCATCATGTGAAGAATCACTCGAAAGAGTATCGGCCTCATCAAAATCATCATATGTGGGAAGATCGGGATACTCAGAAGTAAGGTCATCATAATCATCCGAATCTGAGCTAGAAACATCATCATAAGCATCAAAGACCGGTGGAGAATCATAAATGGGAGAACCGTCCAAATTGGATAGAGAATCATCCACATCATCTTGAAAAAAGTTGATTATCAATGCACGAATCGAATAGAGGATTGTTGTAGATGACAAAATCATCGAGCACATTAATCATATTCACCGATTCTCGTCCATAGGATTTGCTTGTAAGCTTCCCCATTTTAAAAACTTGTGAATCATTCCCGACTCTTAAGATTAACTCACCTTCGGCAACATCAACTAAAGCTCGTCCGACTCTCAAGAATGGCCGACCAAGTATTAAAGGAATACGAGGGTCCATTTCATAATCAACAACGATAAAATCGACCGGGAAAGTAAATGTGCCAACTTTAATAAACACGTCTTCGGCAATACCAACGGGGTAAGCGAGAGTGCGATTTGCAAGTTTAAGAGTCATCTTTGTTGGAGTGAGGTCGGGCAATGAGAGTGTTTTCCAAACACTCAATGGCATCAGATTAATACTGGCCCCGAGATCAGCTAGGGCAGTAAATTCTTCGGTTTTGTTGAAAATGCACGGCAACATAAAACGACCGGGATCTCCAAGCTTTTCCGGAAGTTCTTTAAGAATAACTGCAGAGCAGTTTTCATTTAAGCGTGTGTTGGCGAGCTCAATCAACTTCTCCTTCTTGTTAAGCAATTCCTTGAATGCTTTGACAAATTTCTGCATGTGGACAAGTGCTTCGAGAAAGCTAATGTTGAAGTTCATTTGAGAGATCATCTTCACATAGCTCGACACTTGACAATCATTCTTGGTTAGCTCGTTGGTCTTGCCTAAGCGAGAAGGATAAGGGATATTGGGTTTGGGTGGTGAAGGTGAAGGCGTAGCAGGTAAACGTTGAGATGTTAAAGGGTCCTTCCTAGGAACATCGCCATGACGAGGTGGAGACGGTAATGGTGCACTAATACTTGGTGTAGGAGGAGTAGGGATAAATGGTGGTGGAGGAGGTGTAGATGATGGGGGCGGGATAAGTGGATCGACAATGGTAATTCCACTACGGGCAGTAATAGCACTCACATTAGCTCGCGGATTGGTGACGGTGTTTGGAGGTAGAGAACTTGAAGTAGAAGGTTGAGCTGCGGGCAAGAAACTAGCCAACATATTCTTTAAATCATTTGTTTGAGTGCTGAAGGAGGATTGAATATTATCTCGAAGCTCAGATCTTATTTCATTCCCTTGCTTGGTAATATCTCCTTTTAGATTGATAATTTGGCTCTGTAGATTCTTGATTTGCTCACCTTGGGTTCTCATTATGGCTTCAACATCGGGGTTAATGGGTGGGGCTTGTTGAGCGGGTGGGTTATAAGGATTAGAAGCTCTTGGTGGGATTTGGTTGCTTCTATTGTATTTGTTGGCGGGGTTTTGGTTTTGAGGAGAAAAACCGGGTGAAAGGTAATTGTTGGACCGGTAACTCAGCAAATTTCTATCCCCTTGAGGTCGAGCTTGGTAATTTTCCGGTGAATAATTACCATAAGCAGCATACACATTTTCCGGATTTCCTTGTGTAGAAGGACAATCAGTGTATGAGTGAGGATCGCCGCATGTTTCACAAGAAGGTGCAACCGCTTTAACTTGTTGTTGTTGTTGGTTTGAAGCGAGAAGCAAGATACTTTTGCTCATTTCAGTCATCATGCGGGTGAGTTCGGTCATATCAGGGTTTGCTGAAGTAGAAGAGACATTGACTCTCGGGTTGTTCCTTGAAGAAGCAGAGGAATCCCAGTTTTTGTGGTGAGTAGTCGTGTTCTCAATAAGATCTCTACACTCCTCGGGTCTCCTTTTCATGAATGTGCCATCGGCGGCTGCATTAATCGTATCACGATCTCGAAAAGTCAATCCGTTGTAGAAAGTATCAATCAATGTGACTGGAAGCATGTTGTGGTTTGGACAACGATCAATCAAGACATTATATCTTTCCCAAGCATCAAAAAGAGATTCATCGGGGTCTTGCATGAAACCGCTGATTTGATTGCGAAGGCTCGTGACCATGGATGGTGGAAAGTAGCGCGACAAAAAGCGTTGAGTCATGTCATCCCAAGTACGAATAAAATTCTTCGGGAGACGATCAAACCATTTCTCGGCATGATGTGATAAAGTATGTGGGAAGAGTTGAAGGCGAAGTACATCCATTGTGGCACCAGGCAACTTCATGCTTTGGGTGATTGTAATGAACTTGTCGAGGTGTTTGTTGGCATCATCATCAGGCATTCCGGCGAATGGATTAGTTTGCACTTGCTGAATCATGTGGTGCTTCAACGAAAACTCCGGAGCCGTGATTTGCATCGGCGCAATCGGTCCTCCTCGTCCAAACATGGTAGGTTGACAAAGTTCCTCCATTGTCCAAAGATCGGGCTGTGGAAGAACATTGTTGTTATTGTTGAGGTGCGGTGGATTCTTGTTGTTGTTAATACCTGACATACTTAAATCTTCTCGAGTCTCGGGCTCTTGATAATTAGAAGATTTAGTATGCATACACCTACAAAGGCAAAAGAAAACAATACCAAACACAAGGACAATATATATACACAATAAAAATAAAATCTTTTTGGATTTTTTTTTTTTGAAAATTTTAATTTTTATGGATTTTTAACAATTTTTTAATTTTTATGGTTTTTTGAATTTTTTAAGCAAGAAAAATAACGCTCACAAGTGAACGGATCCCAAAAAGCAACGCGTCTCTCACAGAAAACCGTTAATCTTTACGAAAAGAGCCGGCAGCGGCGCCATTTGAAATTAAAGTTTTTGCCCAATTAAAAAGATTCGTTTAAGTATGTCTCTTAGAATTGAAAAAGGAGTTTAGTGTGCGACTCAGTCGTTCTTTGGTGAAACAAAAGTTGTGTCGCTGTATTATTAAAAAGTGCAAAGACGTAAATGTAAATGACGTAAAAGTAAAATGGCGTTAAAGTAAAGGGCGTTAAAATAAATCTAAGTCTAATTAAAAGAAAGGGTGCAATATTAAAACTTTGAAAAGTAAATAACAAGAAATTAAGTGACTTAAAATTAAAGCGTGACGAGAATTAAAATTAGACAAAGTATTAAAATGAGAACTTAAAAATTCAACAAGACGAAAAAAGTAAAAAATTACCCTAATCGGAATGTATTCCGATCAGATGATGATCGAAATGTAGACTCCCCACCTAATCGGAATGTGGGCTTACCTCCTGATCGGAATATAGATCGGAAACACCACGATCGGAATGCTGTCACTTGTTCTGATCAGAATAACCAAACTAACCCAGATCGGAATGTGTAGTGGACTCAGATCGAAATAATGATCGGAATTGCCAATCGGAATACTGTCACTTACCTCTGATCGGAATACCAAACTTACCTTTGATCGGAATACTCACAAACCCTCCAATCAGAATATCATAAACCCTTTTCCGACCAAGCAATGGAGTGCTGGTCGGAATGTGAAACCCTTTTCCGATCACTATGATCGGAATACGGAGGAAATAACACGAAATAAGCTAGAACTAAGAAGATATAAACAAATAAGCACACACCTAAAATCCTAAGCAAACACGTATAAGAAAAAGCTACTAAACTGAAATTTAAAGACTTTTGAAAACACAAAATAAGACAAAGTTTACGAAAACAAATTTTATATAAAAATAACTTTTATAAAAACTTAAGAAACTTTAAGATGAAAACAAATAAGCTATAAAATCAATAATCCAAAACAATCAAAAGCATAAAAACATAACCTTTAATCAAATAAGCAAGACAATAAGCATGTAAACAAAGATTAAAGCATAGAAAGAAAGGTAGAATGAGAGATAAAAACAAGAAAATTAAAGAACACTTACTTGGAAATTAAAGGTATTAAAAGTGCAAGACAATGTATTTAAATTGACATGAAAAGTAAATGTGCAAGTAATTAAAAGGTGGAAGAACTAGTGTCACTCTAGCCAACAAGAGTAAAAATGAAATGCTAATGGCCTATTTATAGGAGAGATTAGGGAGGTGCTTAGGAAGCTTCCTCCCCTCCTTCATTTCTTCTTAATTGCACCATTAAGTCCTTCCCTTCTTAATCTTTTGTTAAACTTGGACTTTAATGACTTTTGTCTTGGGATTTCTTTAAACTCGTCTTTTAATTCTTCAATAAATAAGACTTGAGTTCTTCGGCTTTTAGTAAACTTCCGTCTTTTGACTTTTTCTTCGATAAATCTTCAGAATTGGTCTTGGACTTCCGTTCTTTTTGCACTCTTGACTTCTTGACTTCGTCTTTCATCTTTTTCTTCAATAAAAGCCCGTAAATTCCCGTGTTTTTTCCACTTTTCACCTTTTCGTCCTAAATCACAACAAAAACACAAACCACGCATAATTCTGACATAAATGACATAAAATACACGTTTTGGCCCGGTTATTATTGTAATTAAGTGGTAAAAAGGATGGGTGTTTACACACCTATCAGATCACTACATCTAAAGCATTTCCTATCACCTTTATCGTCTTTGGCAAATCGGTTTTTGGAGAAGGGTTTCTTGTCGTTGTTTGGTTGCCTCACGTATTGACCTCATCTTTTGAAGAACTTCTTAAAGTCTCTAACCGCCAAGGCATATTCCTCATCATCACTATCCGAGGAACTTTCATGATCACTTTGTGCCTTCTTGGCTTTAAGTGCAAGAGACTTTCTTTCACTCTTAGTTTTCACCATTTCCGGTCCTTAAAAATTATCATCTCATGAACCTTCAAGTTACCAGTGAGTTCATCGAGTGATAATTTGGCGAGATCCTTTGATTCTTCAATCGCCATGACTTTAGCTCTCCATTTTGGATGCAACGCCCTAAGAAACTTCCTAACATTGTTCTTGCTAGAAAAACCTTCATCAAGTGCTTTTAGACTATTAATAATAGTGTTAAATCTAGCAAATGCACTATCTATGGTTTCATCTTCTAAGATGACAAATTGTTCATATTGTTGAACAAGAAGATCGATTTTACTTTCTTTGACATGGCTATTATCTTGGTGGGTTACTAAAAGAGTATTCCAAATGTCTTTAGCGGTTTCACACATAAAAATCCTTTCCTACTCTTTTTTTGGTAAAGCATTTTAAATCACCATTTTAGCCTAATTATTTTTAGCAAGTTTTAGTATCATCATTAGCTTTATCAAAAGTAACTTTCTCCTTACTTTTAGAAACTTCATTATATTGAAATGGTAAAAAGTCACCATTGGTAATAACATACCAAAGATCCAAATCTTTTGATTTCACATAAGTCTCAAACCTATTTTGCCAATAAATAAAACTATCATTTTCAAAAAGAGGTGGTCTTTGCATGGATTGCCCTTCTAGATACTTGTTGGAATCCATAGATCGATTCAAGTTTTAAAATAAAATATATTTTAAAAAGCCTTGAGCAACCACGCTCTAATACCAATTGTAGAAACTAGAAGGGGGTTGAATATTTTCTTAAATTTGCTTGTTAGAGTTTGGTTTAAAAAAATGCTTTTTCAAAAAACTTAAGCTTGAGTATTTATGTGAAACCTACTTATACACAATATGAACAAGGTATAGTGCAACTGACTAATAATCAGAAGTATAAAGAATAATGAATGTAACCAAACTAATAATCACAAATATAAAGAATAAAGAATGTAAAGAGATAAGAGAAGCAAAGATCAAACCAAACACCAAGGATTTATAGTGGTTCGGCAACGAAGCTCACTCCTCGTTCCTACTCTACTCCTCGAGTACTCCTTACTCGAGAGTTTACTAATCAACAAGCTCCTTAAGGTGGAGAAATCGTACACAACGTCGCTTAACCAATTTCCGACTCTAAGCTAAAAGTCGAGCCCTAATCTTAGCTAGGACCAATCTACACCAACATTCTTTGAGGACTAAGTATTAACCCTAATACATACACAACTTCCAAATAGACACAACTACTTGCATCTTCACAATAATGACACAACAATGAATAAATAAGTTTAGATCTTCAATGGATCTTTGAGGTAGACATAACACTTCAACAATGATAGTGTTCTTGTCTTAGCACTTTGAGAGGAAAAGATGGGAGGAGAAAGATTCACTTCTAAACAAGTAGTAATCAAACAAATGATCAAGGATTTGAGTGATTTAAGAAGTATGTAAGAATCTGAAAGTTTATGTGCTAAAGAGGTGGATTGAAAGTCTGAGAATGGTCCACTATTTATAAGAAAAATGTCCAACGGCTGTATCTGCCCCGCGGTTCTTTATTGCAGCCCGCGGTTCTTTATTGCAGCCCGCGGTTCCTTATCAATAAGGAACCGCCGTAGGCACTAAGGAACCGCCGGCGTAGAGTCCGCTCCCTTTTGTCTTTTAGTGGGTTGGATTGAATCTGGGGATTAAAATATACTAAAAGGATATTTCAAACCAAGATAGAATATGCCATTTTCAAATTTCAAATTTTCAAATAATTAATTTAATAAAACATTTTCTTAAAAAGAAAGTTTAATAATAAAACTTTGTCACACTTAATAAAAAGTGAGTTTTAAGAAAAGATTAAATCCTTGGTCACTTAATTAGTATAATTACTTGTTTGTTCATACCTTAAGTGATAATGGTTGAAATGAAAAATACTTGACCTCAAGAATTCGTTTTTCATTGTTTTCGTAAATGCTTGTTTTTACATATTGTCGCAATCAAAACAAAGCGAGGCCGAAAATGCAAGTAATGTTTTTAGGCATCATTGCATTAACAAATGGGTTGAAGCAAATCCCCATTGGCTCAGTGACAACCTCAACAGTGAAGTAGAAACAACGACCGACGAAGGTGCTAACCCATATTCATCAGATGATGCAAGATCTTACGACAGTTCATTTGGTTCAGTCTCATTTGGTTAAGTGGTAGATGCACTTTTTGATCCATTCGAAGACGATCCAACCCATCTTGATGCACGCAGAAGTCTATGAAGAAGACTAAAGATTTGATGTTTAGAATAATGTTTTATTAAGTGTGTTTCAATTTGAAGTCTGTTTTATATATCAAGTGTTTTCTAGTATGAGATAAGGTCTTATAATGTAAGCACTTAGGTCATACGACAATAATGTGTATAAGTAAGAATGTTTGTACTATAAGCTTATATGTTGTACTTAATCAAGGCTATATATAGCCATGTATCTTGCCATTCTAGGGCATAAGAAGTTGAAATAATATAAGTGTGTTTTCTTATATCTCCCTCCACAATCTTCTCTGTAGTACCTATAAAATTTCTTATATTCCCTTGTTCTTACAGGTCTTCTATAGATATGCCACAACTCCCCCACCCTTATGGTATCAGAGACAAAGGTTTTTTTGTTAGGAATTAAGTATTATAGTTCTCTATCCCTTTATTCTATCAGGGTCGTTGCAGGATATGTAGGTCGACAAATGTGGTTGCAGTTGTTTCCTCCGGGAGAGTATACGATAAAAGGAGAAAGCCTATAATTCTTAAAAACATGATTCACGATAACCTTTTCAACCGCTCAACCTCATCTAGTTTCCGCCAGTCCTCAGCATCTATAATAGATCAATTGTATGAAATCTCATATAGTTGTGACGATTCCAGGATCCCGATCAGTGAAATGCCACTAGTAAACCCTTACCGAGTTTTCACCAAACCCTCTAATTCCGTCACAAAAAGAGTCAAACAGCTTATTGGATCCAATCCGCACAAAAAAATAAAAGAATTTGTCCAAAAATCAAAATTCGATTCACATCAGTTACCAGCATCCTAGATAGAACATTTGGTACCTCTATCATTGCCTTCCGACTTCCTCTTCATTGTTTAGCACAAGGGTACACACATATCCATTTTGGTGGTATAAGGTTAGCGTTAACCTTTCATGGCAGAAAAATACTTCCTGCATATTCTCGAATAACCTTGCTTGATACAAGCTGTAAATGCAAGTGATGCCTAAAAACATTATTAGTGTTAACTAATCTTTCTTAGTTTTGATCACAACAAACTATACAACACATTTAGTGTAAAACACAAAACAAATTATTTAACTAACACTATCATCAAGGTAATAATCATATCACCAACTGATAGGTGTGTAAACACCCATCCTTTTTACCACTTAATTACAATAATAACCGAGCCAAAACGTGTATTTTATGTCATTTATGTCGGAATTATGCGTGGTTTGTGTTTTTGTTGTGATTTAGGACGAAAAGGTGAAAAGTGGAGAAAACACGGGCATTCACGGGCTTTTATCGAAGAAAAAGATGAAAGACGAAGTCAAGAAGTCAAGAGTGCAAAAAGAACGGAAGTCTAAGACCAATTCTGAAGATTTATCGAAGAAAAAGTCAAAAGACGGAAGTTTACTAAAAGCCGAAGAACTCAAGTCTAATTTATTGAAGAATTACAAGACGAGTTCAAAGAAATCCCTAGACAAAGTCATTAAAGTCCAAGTATTAAGAAGATTAACAAAGGATTAAGAAGATCAAGGACTTAAGTGTGCAATTAAGGAAAGATAAAAGAGGGGAGGAAGCTTCCTAAGCACTCCCTAATCCTCCCCTATAAACAGATTAGATTAGTATACATTTTCTCTTGTTGGATAGCTTGACAAACTATTTCTTCCATTTTAATTACCTTGCACATTTTATTACCTTGTCATTTAATTTCATGTCCATTTACATTAATTGTCTTGCACCTTAAATACATTTAATTTCAAGTAAGTTTCCTTTTAATTCTTGCCAATCTTTACTTTTTCTTGTTAATCTCCTATCTACCTTTCTTGTTTGATCTTTTATCTTTATGCTTCATGTTCATGTTCATGTTATTGAGTTTTTATTGATTTGATTAAAGTGGGTTTTGATTAGTTTGATTATTATTGTTAGTTTGATTGATTTGGTTTGTTTGATTGTCATTAGTTGATCATTTGTTATTAGTTTGCTTAATCTTTTGGTTTGATTTTGCTTGATCTTGTTTAGATTCGTGTTTATCTTTGTATCCCTTGTTCTTCGCTTGTCTGTTCATCTGTTTTCCCAGGAAACGTTCCGGATCAAGCCCAGCAAAACATTCCGAGTGAAGGGTTTGTGCAAGTTTATTCCGGATCAAGGGTGTTCATCCGGAATATTGGACATTCTGGATCAGAAGAGTTTATTCGGAATAATTTATTATTCCGGATCAAACCGTTCATCCGGAATATTAGACAATCCGGATCAGCCTTTCATTCCGAATCAACCAAACATTCCGGATCAAGCTAAAAGTTCCGGATCAACAGAACATTCCGAATCAAGGAGACATTCCGGATCAAGGACCTTTATTCGGAATAATTAATTATTCCGGATCAAAGACTTCATCCGGAATATCCAACATTCCGGATCAAGGACCAGTAAGGAAAATATTCCGGATCAAGGCATTATTCCGGATCAAGCTTAAGTATTCCGAATCAAGACTTTATTCCGGATAAGTGACATATTCCGGATAAAGGATTTATTCCGGATCAAGGGTTTTGGTCAATATTCCGAGTGAAGAAGAACATTCCGAACGAAGGTGACATTCCGGATGAATGTTTATTCCGAATGAAGGATTATTCCGGATAAGCTGTGTTCAGGTTATTTTTAGTTTCTGTTTTTGATTTTTATTTTCAAGCTTTACTTTTTCCGCCTTTTTCCTTAGTCGCACTTAAAGATTACTTGCCCTAGACTTCTTTTAGCTTTGCCTTAGTTTAAGTTTTAGTTGCGATTTAAGTTTGCCTTAGATAGATTTAAGTTTGCGTTATTTACTTTTAGTGCCTTTTAATTTTAGTCACGCTTTTAATTTCTCACCATTTATTTTTAAATTAGATTTAGATTTACTTTAACGTCATTTTACATTAAAGTTTTGCACACTTTATTTTAAAACAACCAAAAATATTTGTTTCACCAAAAACAATAGAGTCGTACTTTGAACCGGAAATCAATTCGAGAAGATACCAAGAAACGAACTTTTCCAACTAGTAAAATCTCTATATTAAAATGGCGCCGCTGCCGGCTCTTTTCATAAAGATTAACGGTTTTCTGTGAGAGACGCGTTGCTTTTTGGGATCCGTTCACTTGTGAGCGTTATTTTTCTTGCTTAAAATTTCAAAAAACCATAAAAATTAAAAAATTGTTAAAAATCCAAAAAAATTTAAAATTTCAAAAATCCAAAAAGATTTTATCTTTATTGTGTATATATATTCTCTTTGTGTTTGGTATTGTTTTCTTTTGTCTTTGTAGGTGTATGCGTACTAGATCTTCTAATTATCAAGAGCCCGAGACTCGTGAAGATTTAAGTATGGCAGGTGTTAACAACAACAATAATCCACCGCACCTCAACAATAACAACAACAATGTTCTTCCACAACCCGATCTTCGGACAATGGAGGAGCTTTGTCAACCTACCATGTTTGGACGAGGAGGACCGATTGCGCCGATGCAAATCACGGCTCCGGAGTTTTCGTTGAAGCACCACATGATTCAGCAAGTGCAAACTAATCCATTCGCCGGAATGCCTGATGATGATGCCAACAAACACCTCGACAAGTTCATTACAATCACCCAAAGCATGAAGTTGCCCGGTGCCACAATGGATGTTCTTCGCCTACAACTCTTCCCACATACTTTATCACATCACGCCGAGAAATGGTTTGATCGTCTCCCGAAGAATTCCATTCATACTTGGGATGACATGACTCAACGCTTTTTGTCGCGCTACTTTCCACCATCCATGGTCACGAGCCTTCGCAATCAAATCAGCGGTTTCATGCAAGAACCCGATGAATCTCTCTTTGATGCTTGGGAAAGATATAGTGTCTTAATCAATCGTTGTCCAAACCACAACATGCTCCCTGTGACCTTAATTGATACTTTCTACAACGGTTTGACTTTTCAAGATCGTGATACGATTAATGCAGCCGCCGGTGGCACATTTATGAAAAGGAGACCCGAGGAGTGTAGAGAGCTTATTGAGAACATGACTACTCACCACAAAAACTGGGATTCCTCCGCTTCTTCAAGGAACAACCCGAGAGTCAATGTTTCTTCTACTTCAGCAAACCCCGACATGACTGAATTCACCCGCATGATGACTGAAATGAACAAAAATATCTTGCTTCTCGCTACAAACCAACAACATCAAGTTAAAGCGGTTGCCAATCCTTATGAAACATGCGGCAATCCTAACTCATGCACTGATTGTCCTTCTACTCAAGGAAATCCGGAAAATGTGTATGCAGCTTATGGTAATTATTCACCGGAAAATTACCAAGCTCGACCTCAAGGGGATCGAAATTTGCTGAGTTACCGATCAAACAACTACCTTTCACCCGGTTTTTCTCCTCAAAACCAAAACCAAAACAACAACTACAATAGAAGCAACCAAATCCCACCTAGAGCTTCTAATCCTTATCACCCACCCGCTCAACAAAACCCACCCATCAATCAAGATATTGAAGCTTTAATAAGAACCCCTCAACATCTCAACCTTTACCTGCTACACCTACACCTTCCACCTATAACCCCAACATCCCATATCCTTCTCGCTTAGGCAAGACCAAAATGCACACAAAGGATGACATTCAAGTGTCGAATTATTTGAAGATGATCTCTCAAATGACTTTCAACATTAGCCTTGTTGAAGCACTTATCCACATGCCGAAATTTGTCAAAGCATTCAAGGAATTGCTTAACAAGAAGGAGAAGTTGATTGAGCTCGCCAACACACGCTTAAATGAAAACTATTCTTCAGTTATTCTTAAAGAACTTCTGGAAAAACTTGGAGATCCCGGTCGTTTTGTGTTTCCTTGCATCTTTAACAAAACCGAAGAATTTACTGCCCTTGCTGATCTCGGGGCCAGTATTAATCTTATGCCTTTGAGTGTTTGGAAAACACTATCATTACTCGACCTTACTCCAACAAAGATGACTCTTGAGCTAGCCAATCGCACTCTCGCTTACCCCGTTGGTATTGCCGAAGATGTGTTCATTAAGGTTGGCACCTTCACTTTTCCGGTCGACTTTGTGGTTGTTGATTATGAAATGGACCCTCGTATTCCTTTAATACTTGGTCGGCCACTCTTGAGAACCGGAAGAGCTCTAGTTGATGTTGCCGAAGGTGAGCTCATCTTAAGAGTCAGGGATGATGCACAAGTTTTTGAAATGGGAAAGCTTACAAGCAAATCCTTTGGACGAGAATCTGCGAATATGATTAATGTGCTCGATGATTTTGTCATCAACAACAATCCTCTATTCGAGTCTTGCATTGATAATCCACTGTTTCAAGATGATGTGGATGATTCTCTCTCCAATTTGGAACCTTCTCGCATATATGATTCTCCACCGATCTTTGATGCTTATGATGATGATTCTAGCTCAGATACGGATGATTTTGATGATTGTACTTCCGAGTATCCCGACATGCCCACATATGATGATTTTGATGAGGCTGATACTCTTTCGAGTGATTCTTCACATGATGAAGATCCTCCGCCATCACTTAATCCTACTTTGGATGATTACTCATTTGAGGAAGACTTCTCTACATTTCTTAATACTTACTTCCCTCATGAGAGTGATGCTCCTCCTTTAGACTTTGATGATTATCGTCTTGATCCTACTTTGGATTTGAAGAAAATTCTTTCAAAGAAGAAGCAACCAGACGACACCACCATCCGCAGCACATATGATTTAACACCTCTTTGTCCACCTTCTGAGGATGAGGTTGTGCATTTTCTTTGCGGATCATCTTCACATTCTGCTGAGCCTGAGTGCTATTTTCCCCTAAAGGAAAAGGTGTTCGACCCCGGTATCGATATTCTTCAGCCATCTCAATATCCGTCTGATGAAATAAAAGGAAATATCTTTGGAACTTATGGAAATCTGCTTGCACCACTTCACCCTTGCTACCACCGTGCTCCGTCTTTGCTTAAGGGAACCTTGCCTATTCTTCTTTGGCTTGCCTTGTTCGCCTTAAGCTTGTGCTATTTGATGGACGAAAACTATGTCTTTGATCCCGGTGGATATGTTTCATGCTTCTTCCTATGATAATCAAGGTCGAGTCAGGCTCACGACTCGATGATAAAAAATAAAGCGTTTCTTGGGAGGCAACCCATGTATCTATCTTTTAGCTTTCTTTATCCTAAGTGTAGGGGAGACCCGTTGGTGTTTGCTATTTCCTCTCTTCTTATAATCAGGGATTCGAGCGCTCAATGATCCACTCTTGATGATTCTTGACGACCCGTGATTCCGTGTTCCCTTCTTCCCGGTTCTATCCTAAACTCTTTTTGATTCACTATTTTATATTTTCTCAATATTAAAATAGGAATCTCTTTAGTTGTCTCTTCCTTAGCAAGATTTAAACAACGTGCACAATGTCCTAAGTGTAGGGGAGTTTACTCCCACATGCTTAAACATTGAGGACAATGTTTATATTAAGTGTAGGGGGGACTTCTATCGAAGTTAAGTGGCCTTTTCCTTGTATTTGTCCTCATTTTAACCGGAAAATCAATTTTTCGACATTTTTCAAAATTTTTGATCTATTTTGGCCTTTTAGTTTCCCTTTGTATAGTTATTTTCTTTCTTTGTTAGAATAAATTTTTAATAAAGTGGTTTTAATTTTCAAACGTTGTGAATCTTTTGACTCAACCCAAGTTTACTTATCTAAGTTTACTCTAGCTAGTATCCTTAACGTGTTTAACTCAAGTTTTGCTAGGCTTTTATATAGGGAGCTATAAAACGCGAAAGTCTTAACTCTCACGGGTTAAGAACAAGAACTTTTCGCAAGTTCTTATAATTGATCCTAGAGAGTCGTTTATCAAGGGAACTTTAAAACGCGATTTCTAAACTTGAAAAAGTCTAAGAATTTGCAAGATCCTATAGACGACTCGAAAACCCAAAACTTTGATTTAATAGGCTAAGCATCCACGAGTCTCATTCCTTGAGATTTTAAACTGTGGAGAACGAGAGATGATAGAGTCAATTATAAGTTTGGTATTCTTTCGTGAATTTATGTGAGTTAATTATAAGCCTATTCTCCCATCACTTGCTAATAAATTTATCTGCAATAAATAAGGTTGTACGATTTGAAAAGTTACTTAGCTTCTAGCCCAAGATCGTTTAAAAGTTGCTCGGTATGGATTAGGGTTCATAGCCAAGGCATAACTTATTGAAGCGGGATGGGAAGATTGGCGAGTCCAAAAAGGTCCTAACAAGGCATGAGGGTTACATTTTGTTGCTAAAGATCCAAAAGTGATGTGAAGAATCATTTATCGAAAATCATTATGAAGGATCGAGACACACGACGAAAAGCAAATACTCCCCAAAAGTCATGGAGAAGTCTATCTAAAAAGACCCTAGCAAGGTATGAGGATAAATAGATCCAAGTCGCAAAAGGAGGCGGATCGTTGTATATCAAAGTCCAAAATAAAGATTGGAGAAAAATGAAAAAGTCGTGGTCCAAATATGAAGAATCTCTCAAAACTTCAAGTGAAGAAATTCCTATTATGAAGAGAAGGCTATTATTTCATGAACGTCTCTCAAGGTTTGAAGTATGAAGTCGCTGCCAAATATCGGTCCGAGAAAGGGCTCAAATCGCGAAGCGAGTTATGCCAAGATATGAACTTTATGAGGTCCCGAGAAGCAGTTTTAAAAGATTTTGTCCTTTAGCTAACTATTGATTAAATCGTCCCACTTTATTTTTAGCCTAATAACTATCGAAATAAGTCAACAATGCATCCTCGTGATCATTTAAGACAATAATAAAATATAAGAGATACACCTAGGAATAAGGGAGTCTAAGTGAATAATTGGCCCACATGAGTTCGTGTTAGTTTGCTAATTTATAATAACAATGATCTCGTTTTTAAGCTTAGTTTGGAGAAAGTGAAAACTTGAGGATGATGATTATTCATGACATTTCCAAAACCCAAGGTATGATTTTGATTTCTTTACTTTGAATGTTTATAATTTTCTATCTCTTTAATAAAGGCCAACATGGATTGATTTTGATGAAAAATGTAAACGTGCTTTGTAACTAATGCATTGCATGAGGACATTGCAATGGTCAAGTGTAGGGGATTTAATAGGTGTGTAAACACCCATCCTTTTTACAAATTAATTACAATAATAACCGAGCCAAAACGTGTATTTTATGTCATTTATGTCGGAATTATGCATGGTTTGTGTTTTTGTTGTGATTTAGGACGAAAAGGTGAAAAGTGGAGAAAACACGGGCATTCACGGGCTTTTATCGAAGAAAAAGACGAAAGACGAAGTCAAGAGTGCAAAAAGAACGGAAGTCCAAGACCAATTCTGACGATTTATCGAAGAAAAAGTCAAAAGACGGAAGTTTACTAAAAGCCGAAGAACTCAAGTTCCTATTTATTGAAGAATTACAAGACGAGTTCAAAGAAATCTCGAGACAAAGTCATTAAAGTCCAAGTATTAAGAAGATTAACAAAGGATTAAGAAGATCAAGGACTTAAGTGTGCAATTAAGGAAAGATGAAAGAGGGGAGGAAGCTTCCTAAGCACTCCCTAATCCTCCCCTATAAATAGATTAGATTAGTTTACATTTTCTCTTGTTGGATAGTTTGACAAACTATTTCTTCCATTTTAATTACCTTGCACATTTAACTACCTTGTCATTTAATTTCATGTCCATTTACATTAATTGTCTTGCACCTTAAATACATTTAATTTCAAGTAAGTTTCCTTTTAATTCTTGCCAATCTTTACTTTTTCTTGTTAATCTCCTATCTACCTTTCTTGTTTGATCTTTTATCTTTATGCTTCATGTTCATGTTCATGTTATTGAGTTTTGATTGATTTGATTAAAGTGGGTTTTGATTAGTTTGACTATTGTTGTTAGTTTGATTGATTTAGTTTGTTTGATTATCATTAGTTGATCATTTGTTATTAGTTTGCTTAATCTTTTGCTTTGATTTTGCTTGATCTTGTTTAGATTCGTGTTTATCTTTGTATCCCTTGTTCTTCACTTGTCTGTTCATCTATTTTCCCAGGAAACGTTCCGGATCAAGCCCATCAAAACATTCCGAGTGAAGGGTTTGTGCAAGTTTATTCCAGATCAAGGGTGTTCATCTGGAATATTGGACATTCCGGATCAAAAGAGTTTATTCAGAATAATTTATTATTCCGGATCAAACCGTTCGTCCGGAATATTAGAATTCCGGATCAGCCTTTCATTCCGAATCAACCAAACATTCCGGATCAAGCTAATAGTTCCGGATCAATAGAACATTCCGAATCAAAGAGACATTCCGGATCAAGGACCTTTATTCGGAATAATTAATTATTCCGGATCAAAGACTTCATCCGGAATATCCAACATTCCGGATTAAGGACCAGCAAGGAAAATATTCCGGATCAAGGCATTATTCCGGATCAAGCTTAAGTATTCCGAATCAAGACTTTATTCCAGATAAGTGACATATTCCGGATAAAGGATTTATTCCGGATCAAGGGTTTTGGTCAATATTCCGAGTGAAGAAGAACATTCCGAACGAAGGTGATATTCCGGATGAATGTTTATTTCGAACGAAGGATTATTCCGGATAAGCTGTGTTCAGGTTATTTTTAGTTTCTGTTTTTGATTTTTATTTTCAAGCTTTACTTTTTCCGCCTTTTTCCTTAGTCGCACTTTAAGATTACTTTCCCTAGATTTATTTTAGCTTTACCTTAGTTTAAGTTTTAGTTGCGATTTAAGTTTGCCTTAGATAGATTTAAGTTTGCGTTATTTACTTTTAGTGCCTTTTAATTTTAGTCACGCTTTTAATTTCTCGCCATTTATTTTTAAATTTGATTTAGATTTACTTCAACGTCATTTTACATTAAAGTTTTGCACATTTTATTTTAAAACAACCAAAAATATTTGTTTCACCAAAAACAATAGAGTCGTACTTTGAACCGGAAATCAATTCGAGAAGATACCGAGAAACGAACTTTTCCAACTAGTAAAATCTCTATATTACCAACTTTTCTTAATCATACTTAGTGATCATTAAAGTGATTATCCTTAAAACTCACTTTTGTTAATATGGCAAAAGATTTTTAATAAACTTTCTTTTTAAGAAAATATTTTATTAAAATGGAAAATGTAAATTTGAAAATGGCATATTCCATATGCCATAAGAATATCCTTTGAAGGTTTAAAAAACCTCAGATATTCCTACCCCACTAAAAGACAAAAAAGGGAGCGGACTCTACTGGGCGGTACCTTTAATAGCTAGGCGGTTCCTTAGCGATATGGAACCTCCGGCTAGATAAGGATCCGCGCCCAGCTAGCCATTTGACTTTGTCTTATATAAATAGTGGATCGAATCTCACTTTCCAATAAGCCTCTTTGACGTTTTTCTCATCCCCCTTTCTCTTTTCTATAGCATAATCATTAGTAAATGATCACTTAATGTGTTAAGTATGTTTACATATGATTATCCTCTTGATCCCCTCCTTTACCTTGTCTAATGAGAAGATCACTCACTCACTAGTGTTGTGATAAAGATGAATCAATGAATTAGTCATGTTCATCATGTTAGCCTTTTTGTGAAGATTGGTTCTACTTTGAGATTAGAACTCGACATCTTACCTTATGTCGTTAAATTATGAAGTAGGCAACATTGTGTAGATTGGTCCTAGCTAATGAATAGGTCTCGACATTAAGCTTAGTGTCGGAAAATAATGTAAGCGACGATGTAAGGCTTTCTCCGCCAAGAAGGGAGCTTGTGGATATAGTGGAAATCTCGAGTAGGTGTACTCAAGGAGTGGAGTAGAAACGAGGATAGAGCCTTGTTGTCGAACCACTATAAATCTTGGTGTCTTGTCACTAGGTTGTCTCTTTCCTTACTCTTTACTTATTTCATTATCATTATACTTACCTATTACCATTACTAATGCATTTGAATTGAACCTAATCATTATGCAACTTAGTTTCAAGTAAAAGATAGTTTTGATACACACTTAATTCAAAGTAATTTAAATTAGGTGACTAATAGAAGAGAAACTATTCAACCCCCCCTTCTAGTTTCTACAATTGGTATCAGAGCGATGGTCACTCAAGATCTTTGAAGTATATTGTACTTTAAAACTTGGATCGATCCATTGTCTCCTCAGATTAGAAGGTCAAGTTGTACTAAAGTTTCTCTTTGGTCAAAACTAGTTTTTCTTGGAAAATAGGTCTTTTAATTGGTAATATTGCATCCCTCTTAGATTAGTAGCCCTTATGCATTTTAGATCTACTCTTGAAATGTATCTACTAGTTTGCATCTTGCTTTGTGTAGGTACTCATGAAGTTCAATCATTTAATTGGTTGTGTATTGAGTTACTTGCACTTGTAGAAGACTCATCTTCATTGATCTTCAACATCTTTGAATGATGATATCAAGATGATTGGGAATGATACTAGTCCTTGAAGACTTAGTACTCATCATAGTCATTGTTGGGAATTGCATTGATTCCTTGATGGATTGGATTGCTCTTTGTGGCCAAGGTACACTTTCGTTCTTCCGCACACCCTTTGATCTTTCTTTTGATCATTACTTGACTATGTGCTTGATCTTGGCATCCTTGTATTGACATTTGTTTGTGGTTTGTGATTCTTTTCTTTTATCCTCTCAAACCTTCATTGCTTGGATACTTGACTCACTATGGTGATGTAGAGTGAGTTAGTAGTAGCTTAAAGTATCAAGGATGATTTCCATGGTTTGCACCCATACGGTTAGTAGGCCCTTTGTGGGAGAGAAAGTGAATTAATACCTTGCTCATATTTTGGTTTAAACTAAGACTATTATTGAAAGTGATCTTAGTCTATGCATCAATATTTGCTTTGTGTTCATTCATTATTGATGTCAAAAATTGATGTAGTGTTTTTACACACCTTTAGGAAAAGGAGGTAAAATAGGGCAAGTATCGAGTGTCGGTTTAGGAAAACCGAGCACTAATGACCCTTAAGAAAGTTCAAGTTCGTTTCCTAAGGAGGCACGTGTGTTGTGTAATGAATTGATTAATTTGATGATTTTATTGTTATGAGAAAAGAAAAGAGAAATAAGAGAGAAATGACGGTTACGAAGACGGATCGAGCTAAGACGAAAGGATCGTTCACGTAAAACCGTAAAAAACTACAAAATTAAAAAAATTAAACCTAAAAATCAATTAAAAGCTAAAAGTAGTCTAAAATAATATAAATAAGAATAAAAATCCAATAAAAATATTTTAGAACCTTTTATTAATTAAATATTCAATTTTAAATGCTAATTAAAGCCCTAAAATTAAATATAATTAATCAAAATGTCCAAAATATTATTTTATTGAACAAATAACTTACTTATATAATCTAAAGACTAAAAAGTATTTTTCCTAATTTTTAAAAACTATTTTTCTATTTTTAAATCACTAAAAACTATTTTAAGACTAAAATAATTATAAAAAATAATAAAATAATGCTAAAAATAATTTACCAATTTTAAAAATCCTAATTTACTCTAATGAACAGAAGAAAATTGAAAAAGTTTGAAAAATATTAAATTTTTCACTAAAAGACAAAAACAGTTTAATAAAAACCCTAATTAAACTAATTTAATTCTAAAGAATAATTTAAAAGTGAACAGTGAAAACTTTTTTAACTAAAAATCTTAAAATAATATTCTAAGTCTAAGAAAAATGTTTAAACTGAAAAATATGTATTTTTGGCACTAAATGCCAAAAACAGAAATAATAAAAGTATTTAAAATAGCTATAAATCCTAAAAAATACCAAATGAATAGTAATAAAAATTCTATTTAATCAGAAAAATCAAAAATAAAATTAGAAAAATATAGAAACAAGTTTGAAGCTCTAAATCCAAGTTTAGTGCACTAAAGACAAAAAATCAAGATTACTGATAGTGACATGTTGCTGGTTTTGTCTTGTTGCTTGGCAGTACCAACTTTAGTGCTACCAGTGGGAAGTTTGTTCCCACTGCTAGTGCAAAAATTTGGTCAGGAGACCTAAGAGCTTAGGAAAGCCCTAATGCTTGGTTTTCTTTGGACCACAAGGCACCCCCACACCAATTGGGTTGTGGGGAGTCTGAGTAAACACAAAAAATTATAAGTTCTTAGCAAGAATCACGCAGAAATGCACCACAAAGTTTCTGATTAAGCAATGAAGTTGTCTGATGAACAGTGACAATAGATTACATGCACAAATCCGAATTTCAATGGCTCAAATCTTGCACATAAGCCAACCAAATGTCATGTAAGCAATTCACAACCCTTAAATGCCCTAATATCTAGCAGCTTATCAAGATTGATGGCAAAATTCACACAAGAACATGCACAAAAAGGCAGTGACTGATTTTTTGCTATTTTCTCAAAATTTTGACATGCAATTTGGTTTAAAACCTTCCCAAACTGAAAGCTAACTACGTATCTCACCTAATACTAACCTAAGGAGTGTGATTAACAGGTTTTAAGCCAATATTAAAATCATTCAACCCTACTTAAGCCTTAATCCAAACACACCTTTATATTTCTGAAAATGATTTTTACAAACCAAATCACATCAAACTTGCACAAATCTGCTTGACCTAGCTTCTAACATGCATATTACACTAGCATGAGCATAATCAAACCAATCAAACAGTCACCTAAACACTTAACCAACTTTTTCACAAAGTCACAAAAATCACACAAAATCTGAAAATTTGAAAACTCAAAAAGGAAATGAGGATGCTACCTAGAGGGACCTACATCTAGGTCCCTCAGTGACTGCTATGTCACCTCCCACAAGCTGGTGGCTTGTGCTGAAATTTGCTGAGGAGCTTATGAAGGCAAGAAGGTGATGATGATGATACCCTTGTCCTTGTTTGAACCTGCACAGTCACCACCAAACAAGCACACACAATCCAAGCCCCAATGAGCTAAGCCCACAAGCTGGTGTCAAGAGCTTGTGGGACTAGCTTATGGAACAGTAAGATTATAACCAAAAAAAATAAACAGAAACTTTCTGAAAAACTGATTTTCTTCAAATATCTTTTTCAAACTTCCAAACCAACACCTAGAACTTAGAACATGTTTTAAAACAAGAATAATTTAAGAAAAACAAGAATATTACTCCACTTTCACTTCATAACATGCTTGGATTTCTGAGATTAACAAAACCTTTTCAAAACCTTTTTGAAACTTGAAACACCAAGTGTTTACACAATTTAAAATGGAACACAGCTTAGCTTTCAACACACACACAAATTTTAATAACTATAAAAAGGAATTAAATTGCTTCAACAAACACCAAACTTTTATATTACTAAAAAGGCATTACAAATGTGAAAGCTAAAAACTAGAACAACTCTAAAATGAGACACATACGTCTCATTTATACTAGCTAATAGAACAATGTATAACCCTAAACCCTAATACATGGATTTCCTAAAATGTCCTTGGTCAAAAAGTCTTGATTCCTGGTCTTTGAGGCTTCACGTGAATGATGGTGATGTGCCAGCTGTTAAAACTTCATCTTGGCTGTTAAAATGTCCTTGGGGTCCAAGTAGTGCATCTCAGATGTTTAAATTGTCCCCTCCTAGGGTTTTGTGGAAAGTGACTTGAGCAGGGGTGGGACGAATGGGGTCTATGGTTCACATGGGAATGTTTGGTGAGTTGGGATGGGATGAGAGTGACCCCAATTAGTAATCTGGATAGTTGTGCTTAAACCCCTTTGATTTGAGGGATAAATGGGATTAGGGTTTATGAGATTATGGGGGTAGCAGGGGTGGGTTTAATCTAAAAAGGGGGTTAAAGGTTTTTAAATTAAGTGTTAAGTGGGAAAACTTGGAGGGTTTGACTGGTTTTAACCAGGTTTATTTAATAAACCTGGTGGTGGGTTGTGGTTTACGGGTTTGGACTGGGTTTGGGTATGGATAATGGGTAGGGTCGGGTTTTGATGAGGTGTCATGGTGTGAGTGGAGGAGTGGGTTTGGTTGTCTGGGCAGAAAAGGCCCCCAAGGTTTCTTTCTTCTTTCACTTTGTATAAACAGCAACAAACTTCATTTCCCTTTATAAACAAGTTTGGCAACTTGTCATTTTAGGCACAAGTAATTTTCATACTTTAAAACAAGGGCTTCTTATGCATATTCTTCATTCTCCAAGGACTTCTCTTGTAAATACTTGATAATTTAGGGACCCAAATGCAATAAATGAGATTTGCAAGGGTATAAATTGACAAGTCTTCAATTCTTCAGGGGCCAAACTTGTATAATCTTCAAACTTCAAGGACCAATTTGGAAAATCATGATTCGGGTCCGGTTCATTGTACGGCTTCGTTTCCCGTGTTCGTTTTGAATGATTCTTGTGATCTTTTTGTCATTTCCTCAATATCCGTACCTAAAATACACAAGCAACAAACACGAGCATATATTTGGCATATTCAATGATATTTTATGCATTTTAAGCCCGATTTGGACGATGAGACTATGTATAAAAGCAGTCTCATCACTCCCCCATACTAAACCATTGTCGTGCCCTCACGCAATGCTAGAATAAAGTATCGTAGTATCTCCAAAATTCATTTTATTTACTTTATTGGAATGATAAACTAGCTATACTACTACTATTACTACAACTTGCGTTTTAGACATAATGTATGATTTTCATCGCAAAATGGGACGTTTAGGTTCATAGAATAAGAACACATGAATGCTTCGTTAGAAATAATTTCGTCGTCCTCGATTTTCACCTTAATTCCATGCCAAGCGTGCAACGAGATCATTGTCATTATAAGTTAGTAATGCTAACACTACTCATATGCCCTAATCACGTACTTATTCTCCCATTATTCCTAAGTTGTATCTCTTATATTTTATTTTGTCTTGAATGTTTCACGAGGATACATTGTTTGACTTATGCGATAATAGAGATTTAGGTCTAAAAATAGAGTCCTAACGGTGTAACTAAGACCATCAAATCAATAACCCCTCCCAATAGACAACGATGTTAAAAAATTAAGTTGACAAGAAGAATCGATAAACACGGTTTTATAACGGTTTTAAACATGAGACTTATTACCAAGACTTTTATACGCCCCCTAACGGAAGGGCCTTATTATCTTTGGTTTACCTCCATATTTTATTCAACTTCGCCATGAAGCTTTTATTATGACTTCGGTCTTGCCTTGCCTTTTATTATCCGCCTCATCGGTGGTTTTATTAGCCAAAGACGTATATCCTCACGCTAAAGCGAATTTTGGATCTTTAAAGCTTCGAAGATTAAGGCTTGATTCACTTTCAATTTTGCATAGATTTTTCGGCCTTGTGGGGCTTCAAATTGTTTGCTAGATTTAGGTGAGCACTTAAAATCTTATTATTGGGTGAAGCTTTCGATTATTCGGGTGCCAATACTTCAAAACCGTGACGCTGGCGATACCTTAATGTCTTCCCAATTTAATTACACAGAAGCTACTAGAAAAGACTAGAAACCCAACAATCCTAACTAAACCGCTAAGTCAATATTTATTAAGCAAAATAATATTTACATGCGAAGGGAGAATAAGCAAACAATGAGAACACATGAGTTTTTGAAAGAATACGAGTACTCTACGTTTAGCATAGTAACTTATAATTAACCCTATCATTTCTCGTCCTCATTTAAGAGACTTAGCCTAATGTGTAGTTAAGGAATCAAAGCTAAGTGCTCAACACGCACGGTCGAGTCAAAAATTACTCTTATTCTCGCCATCGGAAAATCTACATTCGTGTCTTCAAACACTTATGAAACATGAGAAAATTTTTAAAATTTTGCCATTTTTAGCCTTATTTTGCAACAAAAACGATAACAAAAAGATAAACTTTGGAAAGCGTGAAGGTTTGGCAAGGCAAGTATCTATTCACCCCCCTATACTAAAGTTAAACATTGTCCTCAATGTTTCGAGTCTAGGGGTGCAAAACACCCCCATACTAGAGACGTAGTCGAATGCCTAATCTAGCATGGAAAGGGTGTAACCAATAAATTAATAGCCGTTTATGAAGTGTGCTAATAACCTAAGGTTAGAACATCAAAAGGATATATCATTTGGATATTGAGAAAGTCTTCAAAGCAAACGATCGAGTGCTCCCATAAACGAACACGAGAGGCTCCAATCGTGAAGATCATGATCTAAAAACCACAATGCACAAACAACCACGGAACAAAGGTTGTAAGGGCACAAATCCCCTCACATTAACTAATTAGAAAGCAATAATATGTACATGGATAAGCATGGGTCTCCCCCACGAGGCACCTTGTTTTTGATAACCAAGTCAAAAGCTCGACTCGAATCCCCCATAAATGTGATCATTTAGGGATAATCATGGTGTGGTCAATTTTTAGTGGGGCTTACATGATAAACAAGGCCCAAAAACAACCGGTATTAAGGACTAAGTCCTTTGATGGTGCAAAATACCGGGATCGAAGATGGCGTTCTCGTTTTCATTGGAAAAACAAATCAACGCCACTTCATTGTGTGCCAACAAAAACCCAAAGAGTTTCAAGAAAATAGGAGAGAAGAAATAGAAGGGTGGGACAATGGGTAAGTCACTAAAAACATGAGCTACTCGAGGTAGACTCGCACCAATCAAATGAAAAGATTTTCCATTTATTGCATCGGTGGAAGACCGAGATTTCCCTTTATAAGCAATTCCGGGATCAAATATCTCGTCCTCGGTGGAGAAAGGGGAGGGAACATAAGGGGATTCCCCCACACTAAGTCCACACAAAGCATCGTCAAAAGGAGAAGACGAGATTGTAGCACTCAAAACACGAAGTGATGACGGAGTTAGAGTTGTAGAAAAATCTTTTAAATTCAATTCAAAATCTATTCCTTTTTCATCTTTTAAACTCTCCTTATGAAAACCCGACTTAATTATGTAAAAAATATTTGGCGTTTCTAAAGCAATATTAGTCACACTAAAAATTCTTACATTTGAAAACCGTTTTAGTAAAGGTGGTGGTAAGTTCTCAAAATGTTTGTTAGCAAAGAAAACTCCCCCATCGGGATCAACACATTCATCATCCGAAGAATCATTCGTGATTGGAATCGTAGGCTTAACACTCTTAACCTCCACCGGCGGAGGGGACGAAAAATCGTTTTTATCATCAACTCCTAAAACTCTTTTTGAAATCTTTTTGCAAATGTTTTTGATGGGACTAACATTGTTCAAAGACGTGATAGAATACACATGAGAAAGTGTGGAGTTTTGAGTTGCATTAATGACGAGTTCTTCCTCATTGAAACGAAGAGTGATTATCCTTGCATGCACATCGATAAGTGCTCTCGAGGTATCCAAAAATGATCGACCTAAAATTAACGGAACTTTAGGATCGATAGGAATGTCAACAACAATAAAGTCTACGGGATAGTAGAACTTTCCAACTTTCACGAAGACGTCCTCGGCTACTCCACAAGCTAAAATCGTAGAATGATCGGCCATCTCGATTGACATTCTTGAAGGAGTGAGATTGGGAAGATTGAGCGATTTAAAAATCTCAAGAGGCATCAAATTAATACTAGCACCAAGATCGGCCAAGGCGTAGCATTCTTCCATGTCTTGTATAGCACATGGGATTAAAAACTTGCCGGGATCACCGACTTTTTGAGGTATGCGGCTTAGAAAAACCGATGAACAACTAGACGATTTTTGCAATTTTTCTTTGTTATTCAACATACTTTTGAAGTTCGCGGCAAATCGAGGCATCATGACTAAGGCGTCGGCAAAACTTATATTAAAATGCAAGTCACGAAACATTTTCATAAAAAGTTCAAATTGATAATTATTTCGTTCTTGTGCCTTTTCCTTGTCTCATCTTGAAGGGTATGGTAAAGGTGGTGTGGGTTGGGGCATAGGCATAGGCATCGGCCTTGGAATCTCGGGTTCCATGATGGGTATTGGTTCAACCGTAGGTGTGGTTTGAGCGGTACTTCGTGGGCTTGGAATTTGCTCCTTTTCGACCACCACCTCGGGCTCTTTCTCTTTTTCCTTCTCCATAGAAGTACTTGGACGAGAAATGGGTTCTTTGAAAGTTTTACCACTACGAGTAGTAATAACCTTCAATTCTCCTTTCGGGTTCACGATGGTATCACTAGGAAGACCACCCGAAGAAGAGGGCTTACACATGATAGCTTCAAACATTTTTCCCATTCGGTCTTCAAACTTAGATTGCCTAGCATCCGCTTTTAACAATTCTTGCTTAATCTCATGTTGACCTTGCTCCATTTTTTGTTGATTTTGTTGGAGTCTTTGAACATTTCCTTCCATTTTATTAGCATGAGTTTTAAGTTCATTAGCAAGTTCGTTTTTAAGCTCGTTTTTCAACTCGGATCTTAAGCTAACCATTTCACGTTGCATATTGTCAAACTTAGCATCGTTTGCCTTTGCATAATTCAAAAACTCTCCTTGAAGATTTTTGGTGTGATCATTTTGAAAACCTTGTGTGGTAGTTTGAAAATCACGGTTTTGGTTTTGATTTGAAATTTGCCCATTTCCACTTTGATAATTACCCTTGTTGTAGTTCCTTTGATTGCCTTGATAATTACCACCTTGGTTGTTGTTGCGATAGTTATTAGCATTTTGATTTGGTGGAGCTTGATTTTGGCGGGAACCTTGGCCGTTTTGGTTATAAGTTCCCGTGGCTATATAAGCACTCGAAGTGTTACCATCCGCGGTAATGCACTCGGAAAGATCATGAGCTCCACCACACGACAAACAACTCTTAGAAACTGCTTTAACCGAAGCGGAATTCGAAGCTTCTTGAGCTTTCCAATGGGACATAAGGTTAGCAAATCTATCAAAAAACCGATTTTCTTCATTTGCCTCATCATGTAAAGCATTAATGCTACGAGACGATGACGAGCCCAATTTGGCAACACTCGGTGTGTTACGAGGGCTATAAACCTTAGACCTATTCTCAATTATGACCAAAGCTTCTTCAACCGTTTTACACAAAAAATTACCACCCGCGGCGGCATTTAAATAATCTCTTTCATGATCGTTAAGTCCATTGTAAAACGTGTCTATTTGGTGCAAGTCGGAAAAACCGTGATGAGGACATTCATGTAACATCTCTTTAAACCTATTCCAAGCCGTTGAAAAACTTTCATTTGATTCTTGTGAAAATTTAGAAATCTCATTTTTCAAATGCGTAGTCTTAGAGGGCGGAAAAAATTGGTTCACAAACTTTGAAACGAGATCCTTCCACGTCAATATAGAATTGGGTGGCTCTTTCTCTAACCAAATTTTAGCGGGCCCCGCTAAGAAATACGAAAAAAGCATCATCTTAATCGAGTCATTCGAGACATCCTTAAATTTGCAAGTGGCGGTAAGACGATTAAATTGGCGGATATGGTTGTGGGGATTGTCCTTCTCATCACCACGGAATTTGTTGTTTTGGATCATCGACAACAAACCCGTTTTCACCTCAAAATTCTCCGCAAGGATTGCGGGAATCACAATAGCTTCTCCATAACCCTCGGTGGGTGCTTGAAGTAACTCCATCATAGTTCGATTCACCATGGTTGGTGCTTCTCGTACAATGGGTTCGTCAATAGGAGACTCCTCACTAGAATGAGTTGGAGTAGGAGTTTTGTTCTTTCGTATACGTGCACGTTTTGCTTGATTTCGAGTTAGCATAAACGTCACGTACAACGAGGAGACGAGCAAAGAAGATTCTTTTTGGTGTTTTGTATTTTTCAATTTTTTTGTGGTTTCTGATTGTATTAACTTTTTTGGAAATTGGTGAATGTATTAAGTAGACACAAATCTACAAATCTCCTCCTTAATCAAATCTCTCGATTAAAGAAGCCTCAAGGAATGAAAACGATCACGTGGAGTGAACGCCTTCGATGACTTTAGAACGATGGTGGAACACCAAATCGTTCAAGAGGGTTTAATCAATAGAAACCAAGAAAATATATATGATATGTAATAATACTTTGGGCGGCAAAACCCTCGATTAGCTCTCAAAATCAAATACGCACAAGCAAGCGGAGGAAACGAGGCAGCGCGAAGCACTTAAGAGCCTTTTTCCTTTAGGTCGTGAAATACAACCGCCTTATACCCACCTTATAGTTTGTATTTTTCTAAATCGAGCTTCACGAAAGTATTTTTCTATTTTTGCCTTTTTTTCTTTGGTTTGAGATTCGAATACAATGATTGGGTAATGACCTCCCAACTCAAGGTTGTGATTTCTCACGTATTTGGATTACTTGTGAATTTATTGTTCTACGTATACAATATAGTAATAGTATTCACACAAAAACCGAAAACCGATAATACGTATTAGTAGAGTGCTACTAATAGAAATACTAATTATGGTTATATAAAAACAACAATTGTTCAACCTAAACACAACACGCCTCCCCGGCAGCGGCGCCAAAAATTGAGGTAGTGTTTTTACACACCTTTAGGAAAAGGAGGTAAAATAGGGCAAGTATCGAGTGTCGGTTTAGGAAAACCGAGCACTAATGACCCTTAAGAAAGTTCAAGTTCGTTTCCTAAGGAGGCACGTGTGTTGTGTAATGAATTGATTAATTTGATGATTTTATTGTTATGAGAAAAGAAAAGAGAAATAAGAGAGAAATGACAGTTACGAAGACGGATCGAGCGAAGACGAAAGGATCGTTCACGTAAAACCGTAAAAAACTACAAAATTAAAAATTTTAAACCTAAAAATCAATTAAAAGCTAAAAGTAGTCTAAAATAATATAAATAAGAATAAAAATCCAATAAAAATATTTTAAAACCTTTTATTAATTAAATATTCAATTTTAAATGCTAATTAAAGCCCTAAAATTAAATATAGTTAATCAAAATGTCCAAAATATTATTTTATTGAACAAATAACTTACTTATATTATTAGAAAATTGAAAAAGTTTGAAAAATATTAAATTTTTCACTAAAAGACAAAAACAGTTTAATAAAAACCCTAATTAAACTAATTTAATTCTAAAAAATAACTTAAAAGTGAACAGTGAAAACTTTTTTAACTAAAAATCTTAAAATAATATTCTAAGTCTAAGAAAAATGTTTAAACTAAAAAATATGTATTTTTGGCACTAAATGCCAAAAACAGAAATAATAAAAGTATTTAAAATAGCTATAAATCCTAAAAAATACCAAATGAACAGTAATAAAAATTCTATTTAATCAGAAAAATCAAAAATAAAATTAGAAAAATATAGAAACAAGTTTGAAGCTCTAATTCCAAGTTTAGTGCACTAAAGACAAAAAATCAAGATTACTGATAGTGACATGTTGTTGGTTTTGTCTTGTTGCTTGGCAGTACCAACTTTAGTGCTACCAGTGGGAAGTTTGTTCCCACTGCTAGTGTAAAAATTTGGTCAGGAGACCTAAGAGCTTAGGAAAGCCCTAATGCTTGGTTTTCTTTGGACCACAAGGCACCCCCACACCAATTGGGTTGTGGGGAGTCTGAGTAAACACAAAAAATTATAAGTTCTTAGCAAGAATCACACAGAAATGCACCACAAAGTTTCTGATTAAGCAATGAAGTTGTCTGATGAACAGTGACAATAGATTACATGCACAAATCCGAATTTCAATGGCTCAAATCTTGCACATAAGCCAACCAAATGTCATGTAAGCAATTCACAACCCTTAAATGCCCTAATATCTAGCAGCTTATCAAGATTGATGGCAAAATTCACACAAGAACATGCACTAAAAGGCAGTGACTGATTCTTTTGCTATTTTCTCAAAATTTTGACATGCAATTTAGTTTAAAACCTTCCCAAACTGAAAGCTAACTACTTATCTCACCTAATACTAACCTAAGGAGTGTGATTAACAGGTTTTAAGCCAATATTAAAATCATTCAACCCTACTTAAGCCTTAATCCAAACACACCTTTATATTTCTGAAAATGATTTTTACAAACCAAATCACATCAAACTTGCACAAATCTGCTTGACCTAGCTTCTAACATGCATATTACACTAGCATGAGCATAATCAAACCAATCAAACAGTCACTTAAACACTTAACCAACTTTTTCACAAAGTCACAAAAATCACACAAAATCTGAAAATTTGAAAACTCAAAAAGGAAATGAGGATGCTACCTAGAGGGACCTACATCCAGGTCCCTCCGTGACTGCTATGTCACCTCCCACAAGCTGGTGGCTTGTGCTGAACTTTGCTGAGGAGCTTATGAAGGTAAGAAGGTGATGATGATGATACCCTTGTCCTTGTTTGAACCTGCACAGTCACCACCAAACAAGCACACACAATCCAAGCCCCAATGAGCTAAGCCCACAAGCTGGTGTCAAGAGCTTGTGGGACTAGCTTATGGAACAGTAAGATTATAACCAAAAAAAATAAACAGAAACTTTCTGAAAAACTGATTTTCTTCGAATATCTTTTTCAAACTTCCAAACCAACACCTAGAACTTAGAACACGTTTTAAAACAAGAATAATTTCAGAAAAACAAGAATATTACTGCACTTTCACTTCATAACATGCTTGGATTTCTGAGATTAACAAAACCTTTTCAAAACCTTTTTGAAACTTGAAACACTAAGTGTTTACACAATTTAAAATGGAACACAGCTTAGCTTTCAACACACACACAACTTTTAATAACTATAAAAAGGAATTAAATTGCTCCAACAAACACCAAACTTTTATATTACTAAAAAGGCATTACAAATGTGAAAGCTAAAAACTGGAACAACTCTAAAATGAGACACATACGTCTCATTTATACTAGCTAATAGAACAATGTAGAACCCTAAACCCTAATACATGGATTTCCTAAAATGTCCTTGGTCAAAAGTCTTGATTCCTGGTCTTTGAGGCTTCACGTGAATGATGGTGATTTGCCAGCTGTTAAAACTTCATCTTGGCTGTTAAAATGTCCTTGGGGTCCAAGTAGTGCATCTCAGACGTTTAAATTGTCCCCTCCTAGGGTTTTGTGGAAAGTGACTTGAGCAGGGGTGGGACGAATGGGGTCCATGGTTCACATGGGAATGTTTGGTGAGTTGGGATGGGATGAGAGTGACCCCAATTAGTAATCTGGATAGTTGTGCTTAAAACCCCTTTGATTTGAGGGATAAATAGGATTAGGGTTTAGGAGATTATGGGGGTAGCAGGGGTGGGTTTAATCTAAAAAGGGGGTTAAAGGTTTTTAAATTAAGTGTTAAGTGGGAAAACTTGGAGGGTTTGACTGGTTTTGACCAGGTTTATTTAATAAACCTGGTGGTGGGTTGTGGGTTACGGGTTTGGACTGGGTTTGGGTATGGATAATGGGTAGGGTCGGGTTTTGATGAGGTGTCATGGTGTGAGTGGAGGAGTGGGTTTGGTTGTCTGGGCAGAAAAGGCCCCCAAGGTTTCTTTCTTCTTTCACTTTGTATAAACAACAACAAACTTCATATCCCTTTATAAACAAGTTTGGCAACTTGTCATTTTAGGCACAAGTAATTTTCATACTTTAAAACAAGGGCTTCTTATGCAAATTCTTCATTCTCCAAGGACTTCTCTTGTAAATACTTGATAATTTAGGGACCCAAATGCAATAAATGAGATTTGCAAGGGTATAAATTGACAAGTCTTCAATTCTTCAGGGGCCAAACTTGTACAATCTTTAAACTTCAAGGACCAATTTGGAAAATCATGATTCGGGTCCGGTTCATTGTGCGGCTTCGTTTCCCGTGTTCGTTTTTGAATGATTCTTGTGATCTTTTTGTCATTTCCTCAATATCCGTACCTAAAATACACAAGCAACAAACACGAGCATATATTTGGCATATTCAATGATATTTTATGCATTTTAAGCCCGATTTAGACGATGAGACTATGTATAAAAGCAATCTCATCAATTACCAAAGCCGTTTAACATCTCGCAGGAAAGGCACGTCTTAAACCACTATATATGACACAAGCTCTTCGTCTCCACGATTTAAAGATTGTCATTAATCCCTTGAGCATTGATCTTAGTCCTGATTCACTTCCCTTGACTTCTCTCCACTTTGCTTTTTCGCTACGAGTAGTCGTTTGTCCGTTTCGGTTCTTTTCGATCTCGATTCAACTCGTAATCCTTCATTAAGGCATATTGCTTACTGTTATGATGATCCAATGATATTCTAAAAGGTTTAAGATATAATTTTAAGTATTTTAGAAAACTTGGTTTTCAAAATTTTGGCGTGTTTCATTGATAAAAACCAGCCTTTGCAGGCGGTTCTTTATCTCTGGCGGCTCAAACCCGCGGTTCTTTATCGATAAGGTACCACAGGCAGTAAAGTTTGTCAGAGCGCCAGTTTTATTAAAATAACCTTTTTCAAACCAAACCCTCTCTCCTCCAAAAAACACAAACCGACGGGTTTCACCTTTTACACCATTGTTGAAGCTTCAAAAATCGTCAATCACTTAAATTAATTGATTCCAAGTTGTGGGTTTCACTCATCCTTCATCAAACATCAATTAATTGTAAGTACTTTCTTTCAATTTCATCTATTTTGTTCTAGGGTTCATCCTTTCATAATTGGGGATTTTTAAAATTGAAATTGAATTAGAACCTTAATAGGAATATGGGTTGACGTGGTTATTTTACTTTGATTCCTTAGGTTCATATTCATTAAGATTTCACTAAAACCCACTTGTAGAAAAAATCCGAATTTTGGCTAAATGATTTTGGTTAAAAGATGGAATTGAGATGAACCCATGAACAAATAGGTAGTTGCATTGTTAATGCTTACCTAAAAACCTTGTTTTGAAAAACCAATGCTCTAGTCCATTGTTGATCCAACATAGTTCATATGTTCTTGGTTAATAATGGAATAGATACATTGTGAACATGAGAATGATATGGATTCAATCCTTTGTTTGTCAAGAAATTGATATAACACATTATCATATTTTTGAGTTTTAATCTTATTTTTCATATCAGTGATTGGAAAAATATTGTCTTATGTTTATATTAGGTACTAATCATGCCTTCTCAATACCAAAAGGATCATCAACTCACTAGAGAATACATGCCAAACATTTCCCAAACCTTTGTTTCCACTCAACTTCGAAACTCCTTTTCATCCCTTTCTACTCGTTGTTTCCATGAGGGTAGAGTTGTTGATGAGGGAATAACGGGTTATGACTATATCCAATCTATGTTTGAGCTTTCGGGGTTTGATTGCTTGCTCAACATAGAAGAAGATATTTACCCCTTGTTTCTTCTAGAATTCTTTAGCACTTACTCCATGTTTGAATACAATGGGGAAATCTTCATTCGATTCTTGTTGAATGATCAAATGATTCAATACTCTCTTGAAAATTTTGGTGAAATTCTTGGTGTGCCATATGAAGGCACTTGTCGTTTCACGGATAAATGGAGACTTGATGCTCTCTTGGAATCCTACGATAAACCTCCAAATGACCACACCGAAATTGATCCGGAGTTTATCCTTGACATCATTTCGAAAGAGCGTGATGGAAACGTTGTGAGAAGCCTTCATTCTAATGTGAGAAATGTGAATCGCTATGAAGTGCTCTCTAGCGACCTTAAGGATTTTATGGTCCAATGGGTAAATATCCTTAGGGAGAATGTATTTTGTCTTGGTGGAAACCGATATCATATCCCGGCTTGTATGGTGCATATGTTGTGTTGCATCTTTATATCAACCAAGTACAGTTTGGCATTCTGTATCGCTCGACGAATAAATTATGCCCTTTCAAAGCCCAAAACAAACCTTCCCTATGCTATGCTTCTTACTCGCCTTTTCAAAAGGGTTGCTCATGACTTTCCCCACCTCTACCTTTCTCGCTTTCACCCGGTTCATCGGGTTATCTTGCCTATTGAAGAGGTATATGCAAGAAATCCTAGAAGTGATCGAGGTTCGCGAAAATCCGATCATCAAGAGATAGATGATGAGGACACCTATATGCCAACAAGTGATGGTGATGGCATAGGTTCTAGTTCTCACTTCAAATCTTCGAGTAATTCCCACCCATCCTCAAACTCATTCGTGGATGGACTTGAAGACTTAGCTCCTCCACGTCATTATTCCTCTAGTGAAGTACCGGAAGATCTCAATATGGAGCATCTCTACCGTGGAAATCTTAGGACTCGAGGTGAATTGCATGAACATCGGGTTGAGTCAAGGAAGGGATTCAAGTATTTGGGAAATATGATCAAGGGATTGGGCAAAAAAAGAAGGTGAAGACTTTGAAGTATTTCAAAAAATACATGTTGGTAAACATGTAATGTTGGACAATTTTTTTTGGATGTGTATTAACTAAATTCTACTTGTTTGGATTATTTTTCCTAAATGATTGTCTATGCCATTGTGATTATGATTTGCATAGCTTTGTGCATCCTATGTGTTAGTTAGCTTCCTAGATTTTGGTAAAAATCTGGGCTAACCAAAGTTTGAGGAAGTACCAGAGCCTCGGTTCTATCCTTAGATCATGTTTATATATGCGATTTGGTGGTCTAATTTATTTCTTTGTGTCTCGCTACATTCATTTTTGTCTGATTTGTTAAAATTTTTTTGTCACGTCATGCTTATTGTTTTGTCCAAACTGTCCAATTCTTTCTCGGTTTCATCATAATATCATTGTTGTCTTTTGGTCCACATCAGATTTTCAGACATATCCTTGTTCAAATTGCTGGTTACAAGAAGTCAAAACTGCATATTTAATTAAATCTGGTATTGTTGGTGACTGGGTTTTGATGAAGTTTCTTTTTTATTCTGGGCTTTTATTGCTGTATAGGATGATGAAGTTACCTAGAAACATGGTCAGATTCATTTTCCCAGATTTTCAGGAACAAGTACACTTTTGGATTTCTGCTTCTTGGTACGATCGCATGGATTGCGATGGAGTGTTTTTGTCACATTCCGATGGGTTCGACATACCCATTGCGATGGGACTCATTCCGATGAGTCACATTGCGATGGGTGGTCGGATCTGTCGCAATGGCATAGACACGACGTCATGCTGCCCATTTGTTCTCAATATTGCGATGGCTGGTAACCATTGCGATGGGTACCATTGCGATGGGTACCATCGTAATGGGTTCCATCGTAATATGACTTAAGACTTTTTGGACTGCGATGGAAAATAACTGTGACTTTACGATGGACTGTTTAATTATTGCGATACAAAGTCTTGACAACTTGACTCGTTTAACACATGACCCGGGGCCAAATTTATGACCAAAACGAACCCATCTCAACCGAGTCAACTCGGTCATTACCGAGTTGACTCAGTTAAACTCACTGAGTTAACTTGACAGCACACCTTATATCACCAACAACTCCATCATACACTAATCCTAGTCCCATCGTCACCTAACCCATCTAAATCAGAACATGACTGAAAAAATTAATTTTTTTTTAGATCTCAGATAAAAAATTTCGTGGTTGCTCATGCAAGTCAAGATCTAATAAGATCTTTTCACGAACAATTTTTCTTCACTGATCCGTGTTTGGTGTTAAACCACTTTTCATTTACGAAATCAATCAAGGATTTATAACAACAATCTGTTATAATCCATTTTTTTGGTTTCGAATTAACCAGACCAAACCCACATGCAATTACTACAACCTTACCCGAGACCATCCTTATGATCTTGAAGAAAATAAAAATCTTGAAGGTTCATCACAGGTTTGTTGCAACCTGATTCGATTCAGGTTTGATGATTTCGAGAAGGATGCGAGTTTGACTTGTGTTAATGGTTGCGTTTATTTGATTCATGGGTTTGATTTCCTGGTGTGAAGAGTTTCCAGAATACAAGGTTTAGATGAAGATTATGAGGGGACAGATGTTGATTAGATGGGGATGGTGATTTGGAGGGGACGGAGGTTACAAGGCTGGGAGATGAATGGATGTTTTTAGGGTGGAATTATCTAAGATGTGAGATTAGGTCTAATCTGTGAGTGAAATTAGGTTGTGAGTATTTTATACCACATGAACCGGGTTGGTAACTTGGACCGGGTTTGATGGCCTGGGTGATGTTGGTAACACAAATGCAACGTGTGGACTTTTCACCACAAATGTTCAAACAAGTGTCTGCCAACATGCCACGCCTCTCAATACTTAGTTTTGTGGACCGGGTATTGATTTTGGGTATTTTAAACACGGCTATGGGCCGTATGTTTTAAAACTCAATATACACGAAATTTCATTTCAAAATTAATTATTTTGAATAAAATTTTGTGGATTTTGTCGGGATTTAAATGTGACAAAGTGACGCGACAAAATGAAGAGACAAATGTGACAAGAATTTATTTTGACGAGACCAAGAAAAATGGGCGATTTTTTTTAGTGGCTACAGATTTTGTTTGATCGGGTATTAATTACGTGACGTTGAAGACGGATTTTTCGAAGGCGTGTATTTATTTTATCTTTTACTAGATAACTTGCTAGTGCTTAATCCTAGAATGAAGACTTGGTTATCTGGTTTCCGGGTTCGGGGTGGATGGTTGATGACTCGGATAACTATCACTTAAAGGGGTTACATTGTTGTACTCAGTGTCACGCGCTTAGTCGACGTGGATAATTTCAAGAGGTGTTGTGCTTATAGACTTCTTCAGTGATGCATTGAGTACTTAGAGATTTCTCCACCGTTCTTCATTCAACAATAGTGCAAGCTTAAGTCACAAGATCGAAGGATTTTTATTCAGCTTCATGTTTGATGTATCTGGTTCATTCTTTCAGTGGTCGCTTCAAATTGCTTTCACGTGGGATGGTAAAGGTGGCCATGGAGAGTTTATGAGAAGAGATTTTCGATCAACAGCTGATTCTCACAAAATATATAATTCAGCTTATTTATTATTCTCACGAGATTTCAGGTTCATGTGCGTACAATTTATTGATGGTTCCGAGTTTCGAAACCATCAAGGGGGAAGAAGAAGACACATTGAACGCACAACGAGTACACGTGATGAAATTCATACCTTCTTTTGATTTGAAGATATTCCGGGATGACATTTGTCATAGCCACAGAGAAAATCAGTGTTTTAACTCGTGTCGTTATCAATCTCCAAACGGTACACTACTGATTCGAGGTTTAATTGTTTGATTGTTGCAATTAAACATCACCATTATCCTATATGCATTCCCGGGACTTAATTGACTCTGGTGCATCTCCGGAAGAAGACATGTGCATTTCCGGGATTTGATTGACTCTGGTGTTACGATGTCAACTTCATGAATGGGATAAAGTGTCCACTTCAGTATTTGAGCTTCATAATTGGGATTGATTTACCTTCTTCAACTATGTGGGGGAAGAAGTGTCTTGATTCTTTCTGGTATGCATAACTTGAACTCTTAGGGGGAAGAAAAATTCAGAAGAATTATTCAAGCGTGAGAAGAGAAGTTGTTGATCTACTTGGTGTACCCCTTACCTTCAATCCCTCTTAGCAATATTATCATGTTATATGATGGGATTTGCTTGTTAGATTCCGCTGTGCGCTTAATCATTCTAAGCTTTATTGAAAGCTTTGAAGTTGCTTACGAGGATTGTCGATTTAGGGGGAAGCTATTTAAAATGCTTCTACATCAATTTTACGTGGCATGAATTAGGGGGAAGCTAATTCAGAAGCTTCTCCTTAACCAGAAGTGTATGGGTTACTTAGCTCGTGCCGTTACAGTATTTCTTCTACAAGTTACTTTAAAGATGAGTCGTTTTGAAGACGAAGGCCTCAGAAGACTTCATCAGCATTGGATGCTTCAAGAAAGCTCTTATTCTTAATCATTTTGTACTTGTTAGGAAGAATATTGTAAGGAATTCTACACGTCGTCCCATGGGGGAAGATTGTTGGAAACTCACTTTATGTGACGACATTTAAGAATTCCCGTTAGTTATCATATTCACGCACATTTAGACTAGACTAGGCTCGTTGTAAAGTTTAGGTTGTGTGCGTGACTATATATACCCCTCCTTAGCTTCCAAGGAGGGGTGTTGATTGTCATTTTGTTATTTTCTAAATACATTTTCATTCACTTTCAACCTCTCCTCTCTCTCTCTAAGCCATCAATGGCTTCCACCACCATTTACCACCACATTAGACCACCGGATCATATTTAGCTTTTCTATATTAACCTATGAATCTATGAAGTGGGTTGATGTTTTCTAGTGAGAGAAACTAGAGAGAGAAAGTGAGAGAAAATGTGTGTCTTCTTTATTAAGTGAAAGTTTCAAATGAACAACAACCAACCCCTTTCCATGGTGGAAAGGGGTATTTATACTTCCAAGCAACATTGGGCTTGGGCCGGTCCATGACAAGCCCATGGACCGGTTCTTACTTAACTTAATAAGTAACAATTAACTATTTGTTAACTACGAGCTATTACAACATAAATCATATTGTGGAGTGACCGATACTTCTAATATACGTTAAAACGTATTTCTAACAATCTCCCCCTAAGGGAGGTCACTCCACGTTACAAAGTTCTAAACCTAGCATACTATACTAAGTCTTCGTTCTTTAGCTCGTAGTCTTTTCTTCTTTTCTTTCTTTTGTTGTGAATATGTTGGTTTGATCTTTTTGGCTTTGGCTTGAGAGCATTGTTCTTTTGGCCTTTCACGTGCGATCTTTGCCTACTTGTGAATTTTGCCTCCTCGTGACTCCATGTTCCACACACTTATGTCTTTTTGTTGAATTCTCGAAAGTTTCAGAGTTTGTTACAGCGGAAGACTTCATCTTGTACTTTCTTGAATTTTTGCTGAACTTTGATGCAGAAAGACATAAGCATGTGGGAACGACTTCTACAGGTACACCGCAACACCACCGTCTTTAACTGGTACACAGCAACGCCACCATCTTCAACAGGTACACAGCAACGCCACCGTCTTTAACAGGTACACAGCAACGACACGAATAAAATGGATTTGAACATTTTATTCTAATTCGGTAGCATTTTACCTCCGGTCGGTGAAGGCCGTTGGACGATATTAGATATCGTACCCGTGCCGGATAGTTTCAATTAAGTAACTTCCTGACAGGATTTCGCGGGTAAACCCGTTCTCTTTATTCGACCGTCCAAAGCTGACTGCGAACATAAAGAGTGAATCACTTGGATAATTTATCCTTGTGATTTGAAGCCGTCAATTCATGAAACCTGGAACAAGTGAATTTCAATTAAGATTTTCACCATCGTTGCTTTCCAGTTGTCACGAGCTCAATTCATAAAGAATGTTGCACGTCACCTACCAAGTGCTGTTTGATGTTAACACTAGAAGGATTTCCACTCGTCACTGTGATCAATAAAGAGTCACTCTGAGTGTTCTGGCAAGATCATATGATAATGCGTAGAGGCCTGGAACGAGTTTAAGTTCAATTAAGAATTAAACCACTGTTTCTTTCCAGTTTTTCACAAGATTGGTTCTAAAAGAACCGCACGTGTAACCTACCATGAGCTTGTTTGATGTTGGCTCAAGCAGGATTTCCATCTTCATTGTAATACTTGCGTATTACTCGGATGTTCTGGCAATATTACAGGAATACTGCGTAGGACTCATGAAAATCTCTTACTTTTCACAGTGTGTGAGAAAGCAAGGAATAAATGGAAAGTGTCCTAATGAGACTTTTGATGATCTCTTGGCTCTAGACTCGATTGTGCGTTTTGATTTAGTGAGCGATGGCTGGAGAGGAGTGCCACCTTTTCAATACCAGTCTATTCGGAGTGAATAAACCAATAGATAACGTGTTGATCTCCGTGTGATTAAAACAAATACCTTTTGAGAGATATTTGAGTTAGTTGGGAAGGGTTGTGCATTGCATCACTGGGTCCATGATGTCTTTCTTCAATACCGAGAATCATTAGCAAAAATGACCTCAATAGCATATGTATTGACCCGGTTTCTGCCTAAAGTTGTAAGGAGGGCTTCTTTCTTTACACCCTTTATCTTTACAATTCTTTTTCATTCTTCAACCCCTTCAATGCTTACCAATAGTTCATCACTAGCACCTTGTTGTGATTGTTCCAGTGCTAGCTTAAGTACTTGGTCGGCATTCAGCTACGTTCACATTCTTTCTTCATCTTTCCTAGGACTTCTAATTCTATCTAGGGAATTGTCCTTGGGAAGATTCCATCGGCTCTGATGAATCATTGGACTAAACCTATTCCTACCACCCTTTTGTCACCACATTCGTCGTAAATTAAGCGTGTTTTGGGAAGGAATTGCCACCATGAAAAATCATTGAAAATCACTTAAGGTACTTGTGATATTGAAATCAAAAGTTTTGTACCTTAGGTGTTTTGTACATCAAAAACACTCCCCCTTAACACGTGCTTTACACATATTAATGTTGGATAATCGTTAAGTCTTTTTCATCTTTTAGCCAAGTATCATTTAAATCTCCTTAATCCCATTTTCTCCCCTTATCCAAAATGTTAACCATTAATATTTGGGATATTGAATGGATTAACCGGTCTTTGGGTAAAAATGAAATCGATGTTTGGCCATAGAACATGTTCATGCTCCCCCTTAAGTTAATAAGGGATAGTTGTAGTGCTTTAGTATGATATATTTTGAAAGATTTAGAATCTCGTGAGAAATTCTTGAAAAATTATCATACTTTAACACTACATCAAGCCGTACAAGCATAATATTCACAAATATACATATTCACAATTGAAAACCAATATAAAGTGGACCTGAAATGTACGATCCACTAGATGGATCGTTGCAGTAGCTTGTGGTGCACTAGATATGGTCTACCACCAACGAATCTTTCCAAACTCCTCATCAATCTACGTTCACGGAGCTTTTGATCAATCTTCTTGATCACATAATTCGCCATCTGCCGATAACCCTTATGCCAGTCCTCGGTCATCTCTGGTAAAGTCCCACCTGAATTAAGATGCTCCAATTTTCCTCTGACTTGTAGAAGAGTCTCATCACTGTACTTATAAAGCTCACCCACCCTCATAAACTTCATTAAACCTCGACTGTTCAAGTAGAAAATGCCGCAATTCGGGACAGAAATGCCGGTATAGGGACATCTATCTACATGTTGAGGTAACACTTGATTCACTGGACGGGTTAGGTTAAGCTTCCTTTGATAGCTTTCGACTCCCAACTGAAGATCTTCAACTCGTTTCTTGATAACAACACTTCGTGTGAACATACGAAGTGCTGTATTCAAGGCAATGAGGTCTTCACGAGGAATATGTGTTAGTTGATCTCGGGTCATCAGAAGCAACATATCTTCGATATCCTCAAGGGGAATGATAGAAAAATCTCCCTGCTGGATTTTGTATTCTCTGTCATCCTCCCTTTTCAAGCGAATCTCCGTCACATGATAATAGCCATTCTTGGCTTCAGTTTTCAAACCTAAGATGCTGGAGATGCGGATATCGGATCTAACGTTACTCCCTGAATTGACTAGACAGCAGCCCCTGTACGCCCTTCGAACTCGTTCGTTCTAGTGTGATGCACCTATGACAGCATACATATCATAATTACGATTTACCTTTGGGACCCAGAGTCGGTTTACCTTTTCCTCGATAAAGGGTATTGTCCCCCAGTTGGCAGCTTTCAGCAAGGTCAGGGAGGTTGCGTACTTTGATGACCCCTTCAGAAGATACACAAGATCATTGGTGACGAAGAAGTCGAGAGCAATCTGATTATCTTGAGTAGGATCAAGTGGAGGTGGGGCTCTTTCTGATTCATGAAGACCTGGTCGTTGAACGGTGTTCAGAGCTTTCAGGATCTCATCGGCATAATACTCGAACTCCATTTGGGTTAACCGGGTTTTGGCGCAAAGTCTCTTATCCTTCAGCGCTTTCTTCACCAAAGATGGAGTAACCGAAGTCTTATACTCATGAACAAGAAATGCACATAAGTCAATCGGACTGCGGATACGGAGATACAAAACATCTTTGTCAGCGTCTGTGATCGGATCATATTGCGCCGCTGCCGTGATCCAAGCCTGTGGTGGTGCAGTCTCGTCAATCTCCAACGTGTCTGCCCAGTCCCTTGTGCTTGGAACAGTAGATTGTGGTTCTTGTTGTAGAGGAGTGGAGACGTGAACATCTGCTTGTTCTGATTCAGGCATCTCGGCAGTGTCATGAGCGGGTGAGTGTTGTGCAGCTTCAGGTTCAGTTACCGATTCTGCAATCACAGGAGCAACAACAACAGGACTAATAGGGTTAGTGGTAACAGGTATAGATACAGCAATAGAAGTACCGGGAATCGATGACGCTGTAGTAGCATTCACATCGTGGCGCCACTTAGATCGTCTTGATTCCGTTGATGTTGATTTGTCCTTCTGCGCTGCATCTTTCTTGGACTTGGTTCCAGACTTAGCAGGTTTCTTTGGGCTGGTAACCTTATCCCCCTCTTTAGGCTGTTTACCCCCATCATCATCCTCATCGTTATCCTCGTTGCTCCCCCTAGCACTCTCCTCATGACCATCACCACCATCATCGCCATCATCATCATCATCATCATCATCATCATCCTCATCATCATCACCATCATCGTCATCGTCATCATCCTTTTCTTCTTCTTCTCCTTCTTCTTCCTCTTTTCACCAGTACCCTCCTCTTCTTCACTTTCTTCCCTTTCTTCTTCAGGCAGAATGTGGTATGGTACTACACTCCCGAACGTTTTAAATAACCTATCATCCTCCATGATAGCGTCATTCAGGGATTTGTAAAGAGCCCGTTGAATCCTAGATTTATCAAACGATCCAAGTTCCCTCATACGAGCTTTGAGGATCTTCTTCAATTCAAAATCCGTCAAGTCATAAGAAATCTTGTAGGCGGATTCTGAAGGATTGGATGACTTGATCATCAAGTTATCAGCAGCTAGTGTCTTCAACTCATCACGTAGTTTAGGCATAAGGGATTCAACGGATTCTTTCACTCTCTGCTCAATAGAAGCTTCAAGAGCTTCTTTCTGCTCTTTATAGTTATCCTTAATAACTCGAAGTCTCGTAATTCGTGCTGCATGCCTATCAGCTTCAGCCTTTTTGACCCGAGCAAGTTCTTTTGCATGAGCTTTACGTGTAAATTCCATATCTGCAGTGAACTTAGCAATCATCTCTTCTTGAGCTTTCTTAGATGCTTCTTCACTTTGCACTCTTCGAAGTAGCTCTTGGCAAAGATTATCCATCTCTCTTTTTTGATTATCCGTGTGTTTGTCCAACATCTCTGCCATGACGAATGCAGCCATTGAAGATGTTCCAGAGCTACTTTGGGAAGGTTGAAGAGGCTCGGTTGTTACTACGGTACTAAGGATGGGAGTTATCGGTGGAGGAAGAAATGGTGTTGAAACCGGTCGGGTTGGTAAGGGTTGTATTGGTGGAGGTTGAGTTACTAAAGGTTGAGTTACTAACGGTTGAGTAGACACCATGATTGTAGGAGCACCGGACTCCTTTTCAACACTTGCTGAAACGGGGGGGGGGGGGGGGGGGTGGTAGTCTCCTTCGAAGTAGAATACTTTTCAGGTGATCCAAACTCAAAAACATCCTCTGGCTCCTCGTACTCTTCTTCAATATTTACCCGTGCACCCGAACCACTACCACCCGTATCTCTCCTACTCTTTTCGAGAGCTATCTTCATTGCTTTTCTCTCAGCCTTGTTAAGAGTAGGATCATCAACATCTTCTTCATCGTGGAGAACTAACTCATCAGCCGTACCCTTTCCCTTCTTAACTGCAGTCTTCTTCTTTTTGGATTTGGGTTCAGGTAAAGCTGTTTGCTTCCGTTTACCTTTGCTCTTAACCGTGGTAGATGAGTCTTCACCTGCTAGAATGCTTGCTCGTTGATTCTCAATTTCTTGTAGCAAGTTCTTGTAATCATCAGATGCGATAATCTCATCGATCAGAAGATGACTGGGAATGGGACCAGGAATAACCGTATTCGAATGAGTCTCCTGCCTTAAGTCTACCAAATCATCATCATCTATCGTGTGGTGACAACTACCTGCACGCTTATCAATAGATGCATCGTTTTCCATAAAGTAATGTATGATCAGCTTAATGAACCTAGGTTACTGGTAACTTTTAACCTTACCCTTCGTGTTTGTGAAGAGTTGAAAAGTAAACTCCTCCCATAGCAATGATGCATAATCAATACCCATACCTTTGAACATACCATAAAACATCTTGATGATTGGCGGACGAACAGCATCAAACCCAGTTGTTTTGGGTGTGAAACATCGGCTTAGAATCCCAAAAATAGCTTTCCATGGTTGACCAACTTTGGCAGTAGTAAACTCAGACACGGTTCGTATGTCAAGACATCCAATGGCAGTGAACATTTCCATGATCTGGTCCTTAGTCGGGTTGGCTGAGTATGATAGGCCTTTGAGTGTCGGCCGAAATCCAAAGATCTTCCTGAAGTCTGACACAGTAAGCGTCTGCTGCTTGTTGTCCAAGGAAAATGTGATTTTGTTCGACGTTCTCTCTTTGGTAGCCCAGAACTCGTAAAGGTAGTCATAGGGCACTGAAGCACTTCTCCTTAGCGCATGCTTTAGATGAGATTTATCAAGTATGGCTGTACCTACCTTAAATCCATTATGGGTAGAATGAGATACCTCCTTCAAACGGAAGTTGTTTGGAAGAAACTTTAGAGTCTTGGCTTCGGCAATGGCGGTGGCTCTGGTGTCTTGTATTTGTTGTACTGTAGGGTTAGTCATCGTCTCTGCTTAAGATAAAACACGAAAGTTGAAACATACAAATATGAATATCATTATGAGTTTAAACCTAAGCATTGAACATATGACCTAATCCCTTAAGCTTGTAAAACACTCAAACATCTTCTACTTGGAATAAACATTCAATTCGGAATAATTTCCTATCCGGAATAAGCCTCCTATTCTGAATAATGTTCCTATACGGAATAAACCTCCTAACCGGAATAAACCTCCTATTCGAAATAATGTTCTTATACGGAATAATTATTCTATGCGGAATATTTGGTCTATTCGGAAAGATAGTCCTATGCGGAATAAATTTTCTATTCGGAAAGATCAATCCATGCGGAATAAAATTTCTATTCGGAATAAAAATCCTATTCGGAAAGATTTCTCTATGCGGAATAAAAAAACTTATTCGGAAAGTTTTGGCCTATGCGGAATAAAAGACTTATTCGGAAACTTTTGGCCTATGCGGAATAAAAGTTCTATTCGGAAAGATTTCTCTTATGCGGAATAAAATTCTTATTCGGAAAGATTTGGCCTATGCGGAATATTCATTCTATTCAGAAAAATTGCTCCTATGCGGAATGTTCATTCTATTCGGAAAAAGTGCTCCTATGCGGAATGTTCATTCTATTCGGAAAAAGTGCTCTTATGCGGAAAGATCATTCTATTCGGAAAAATGCTCTTATGCGGAAAGATCATTCTATTCGGAAAATGCTCTTACACGGAAAGATCATCCTACTCGGAAAGATTAAACAGTTACGATTTGTTTCTATTTAGGCACTAATTCGTTTGATTCAAGAGGTCTAAAGGCCAAATCAGTTCATTTTGAGCTATTCCGAATAAATCCCAGGCAAAACCCCCAATTTAATTAAACCCTAATTTAAGCAGAAACTTAAATTGATTGATTCTGATTAAAAAGAGATAATTAACTTGAATTAAATGAATGTTAATCCGATTTAATACCTTTTGAAGATCTTGATCTAAAAGATTGAATGAAAGAAATTGTTTGTGTGTTCGTGTGTTTGTTAATGGCGGGCACAGGGGAAACAGATGAATGATTGAAAGAAGAAAACGGGGGGTGATGATTGACTAGGTCAAATTTTTAACAATTTTGTAACATGGTCATATTTAACCCCTCACTTTTTCTTTTTACTACAATCAACATTCTTTTGTTTACCAAGTTTTAATACTTGTCATTTTTGACCCTATCTTATATTAAATTCCCGAGCCTTAGTGATTAACCTATCTTAACACACGCACAAATCTATTCATGACAAACTTATAAGCAACAACAAGACAAATGCCAAAGCAAACCAACCATTAACCATTGAGCTTTTTGAGTTTCCTTGAAAACTTTTGAAGATCTTTTTGATGTGAAAGATGATGTAACATTTTCTCCCCCTTAAACGATGACCCGTTTTCTATTTAAAGAGCTGTAGTCATTGTTTAACGAGGCACATGATGATGAAAAACATTTTCCAATTGATGTTTTGAAAAGATCGATTCGTGGTGGAAATAAGATTTCTCTTATATTGACAAATTAATGCACTGAGACGTACACTAATTTGTGTTAGACCAAGTTGTAAAGTAAACTTGATCCCTTTGCATGATTTGGCTTGTAAATCATGCCCGAGAAAATTAATTCCCGTTGTGAGCCAACGTTTTCCAAAGAAATACGTGACTTTAATATGAAAACCGGGTTGCAGTCAGAAATAACTACAAGCCATGATGGGCATGTTTTAAAAATGTACAACTTTTATACGGACTCTATTTATGGCACCGTGTCAATATTAATCGACATTTCTAAGGCCGTAAATATTACCGTACTAAAAGACATGCCCGTTTTAAAAACGAAAAAATATTTTTGGTTTTTCTTGATTTTATAATTTTTATGGTTTTTGTAGGTTTTATATTTTTTATGGTTTTTCTTGGTTTTATATTTTTGTATTTTTCTTTTGTGGTTTATATATTTACTATAATATACATGATCACGAACAAAGGATACTCTGAATAGTTTACCACCACTATTCAGCTGATTCTTCTGCCAACTCTTTGAGAGTCGCTGGAGTGAATGATTTCATGCCAAGCTTGTCGATCAAAAACTCGATTCGTCCTCGATCTAAGGCTTTGGTGAACATATCCGCCAGCTGGTACTCAATAGTGACAAAATACAGCTCGATCACTCCGTTCTCCACCTGCTCCTTAATGAAATGGTAGCGAATGTCTATGTGCTTGGCCCGGGAGTGTTGAACATAGTTGCAGCAAAGGGCAATGGCGCTCTTGTTGTCACAATACATCGGGATTTTGTTGAATCCCAAACCGTAGTCAGTTAATTGTGATCTCATCCAAAGGACTTGAGCACAACAACCGGACATGGCGATTTATTCAACCTCCGTGCTAGAAATTGCAGCGCTTTTCTGCCTTTTTGAAGACCAACTGATCAATCTATCTCCAAGGAGTTGCACAGATCCAGAAGTGCTACGCCTCGTGTCTTGACATCCATCATGATCGGCATCTGCGTATGATATTAAAGCAATAGAGGAATCTTTCGGATACCATAGACCACGATGAAGTGTTCCTTTTAGATACCGAAAGATCCTTTTCACAACATGTAGGTGCTTTTCGGTAGGCCGAGCCTGATACCGGGCACACATGCATACAGCAAATTGCAAATCAGGCCTGCTAGCAGTCAGATATAGAAGGGTGCCGATCATCCCACGGTAAAGTTTTGGATCGACAATAGTCCCATTCCTATCTTCATCTAACTTGGATTTCTCCACCATTGGAGTGTCCACGGGGTCACAATTTTCAAAGTTATATTTCTTAAGAGATTCTAGAGCATATTTGGATTGATTAATAAAGATGCCTCTGGGATTCTAAGAAATCTGTAATCCTAAGAAAAATGAAAATTTTCCCATCATCGACATCTGAAAGCGTGTGGACATTATCTTCTCAAAGCGATTTGACAATTCTATGTTAGTGGCAGCAAATATTATATCATCAACATAAATTTGTACCAGAATCATGTCGTTGCCTTCCTTGAGAGTGAATAGAGTAGGGTCCACCTTGCCTTTGGAGAAGCCTTCCGAAATGAGATATGTTGGGAGATCATACCACGCGCGTGGAGCTTGTTTCAACCCGTAGAGAGCCTTCTTAAGCTTGTACACATGATTAGGAAACTCCGTGCTAACGAACCCATCCGGCTGACTAACATAGACTTCTTCCCTTAGTTCACCGTTCAAAAATGCCGTCTTCACATCCATTTGATAGACGATCATGTTCATATGAGCAGCATACGCAAGGAATAGTCTAATTGCCTCCAATCTGGCCACAGGAGCAAAAGATTCTTCAAAGTCTATACCCAAGGCTTGTTTATATCCTCTAGCAACCAATCTAGCCTTATTCTTTAATACTGCACCCATCTCATCAAGTTTAACCTTATAAACCCACAACAAAGTAAGGATGTTGGCCTTGTCAGGGAGAGGAACTAATTCCCATACTTCAAGTCTTTGAAATTCATTTAGTTCCTCTTGTATAGCTTCAATCCAAGATGATTGAGTCATAGCATGTTGCCAGTTTTTAGGTTCAACTTCGGAGAGAAATGCATCAAAGTAGCAATAGAGTGCACCCTCTTGTAATTGATGGCGTGTAGAGACTGGTCGATCTAGATTTCCAATAACATTCCTAATAGGGTGATCTTTTGTCCATTTGGTGCTATGTTTTTCAATCCTAGGTGGTCTGGAGTGAACAATAGAAGGAGCTTATTCTCAGGTAGACGCGGCTGAAGGGTTTTCAGGTATCGCTACACCAAAGAAAGGAAGCTCTTTCAGGTGAGCATATTCCAAGTCGTGATCAATATAATCCTCTTCCACATCATTAGGCACAAGTAGGGGTGACGATTCAGGTGTAGTTTGAGAATCACTTGGTGAAGGTGCATCCGGTTCAATGTGAATTGAAGATGCATTAGATAAAGCTTCATTTGTAGGAGCAATAACTTCAGGGATTGGAGCTATCACTACAGGTGCTGGAACTTCATCATTTGGGGGATCAACGAATTCGTCAAACAACGGTTGAAACAGTTTATCCCACTCGGGCCTTGTTGGTGGTAAAAATGATGTAGAAGTAGGATTATTGGGAACTAATCCGGAACTAATAGCACCGGTTCCCATCTCATGAAGCGCGGGTTCAGAGCTGTGTTGCTCAGAAGCCATCGCTGTCAGCTCATCGAAATCTGCGTCCATAGTTTCTACAATCTTGCCAAGACGACGGTTGTAAATTCGGTATGCTTTCTTGGACGGTGAGTAACCAATGAAAATACCTATATCGGCTTTCGGTTGAAGCTTACCCAAGTTCTCACTATTAATGTTTGGATAACAAAGAGCACCAAACACATGAAAAAATGAAACATCGGGTTTACGGTCATGTAGAAGCTCATAAGGTGTTTTTCCATGGCGTTTCCGAATGATAGAACGGTTTTGGGTGAAACATGCAGTAGATATAGTCTCTGCCCACAAGAATAATGGAGCGTTCGCATAAATAAGCATAGTCCTAGCAGCTTCCATAAGTGTACGATTTCGTCTTTCAACGACACCGTTTTGTTGTGGAGTGCGTGCAGCGGATGTTTCATGTGAGATACCAACTCCTTCATAGTAATCACGAAGAGTCTGGTTGACGAACTCTGTTCCACAGTACGAATACGGCGGACAGTAGTATTCAAACGTACCTGAATGAATTTCAGAAAAGTGATGATAGCCTTCGGTGCTTCATCCTTTGTACGTAGAAATCTAACCCATGTAAACCTGGAGAAATCATCCACAATAACCAGCATGAATTTCTTACCGCTCACACTTTTAGTTCTCATTGGCCCACAAAGATCCGTATGCAAAAGATGAAGTTTTTCTTGATTGGTGTCTTCAGCCTTGGGCCTGTATGATTTCTTGGTACTTTTCCCCCTTGAACACGCGGAACATAAATGGTCCTTGTGAAATTTAAGCTTTGGAAGACCACAAACTAATTCATTTTTAGCCAGATGATTAATAGCATCAAAGTTGAGATGAGATAATCTGCGATGCCATAACCAAGACTTGGTCTTAGATGCCTTAGAGAGAAGAATACTGGAGAGGCGGCCATCATGTCTTGTAGGGACAACGTATAAAGATTTGCACCACGAGAACCCTTCAACAAATCTTTTCCTTCCAAGTTGCGGATGAAACATGTATGTTGTCGAAAAGCAACCTCTAGGTTGGAATCATAAAATTGTCCTACTGAAAATAAGTTATGACCAAGACCTTCTACATAGTATACCCTTGAAATCATAACGTTTCCAATCTGATATTCACCATACCCCATTATCTTTGCTATATGATCATTCCCGAATTTAACCGTACCAAGAAACTTGCTGACGAAATTTCGGAGCATCGAGCGATCTCCGGTCATATGCTTTGAACAACCGGAGTCCAAATACCAGAGGATGATTTGGACCACCTGAAAATATCACCACACGAAGACAATGTAGAGGTATCGGAATCTGAGTGTTCCTTGTTATTAGCAGGTACAGATTTAATAATCTTAGATTTGCTAACTTTAGGTTTCTTAGATTTCCTAGCCTTCTTCTTCCTAGTTGGTGGTGTAGATTCTAGTTGGCTTAAATCCTGTGGTATTTCTTCACTGATAGGCACTATAGTGGGGGCTGACCTAATTAAAGGGCGCTATTTCCATACTTGAGTTCGAGTGTTCCTAACTAAAGGACGCTCAGACCTAACCTCAATGGATGCATTCCTAGTTAAAGGGCACATTTTTCCATCTAATGTAAAGGTCCTACTAGTGGGACGCCATTGCCATCCAACTTGGGCACGAATTCTACCCGTTGGCTTCCATTCAAGACCATTCCTAATGGCATTAATTTCATTCACATGATCAATAAGACATAAATCATGACGTTGGGAAAACATACATTCATTACAATTCCAACAATTCAAATTAGAATTCATGAATAGTTTAGGCTTCTGCATAGGCGCAGAGCTTTTAGTCTTAACATGATTCTTCTTATTTAAAACTGAACTAACATTCCTATGGTGATCTTCTACTTTCTTTTTTTGGCACTACTAGTGGAGGGCTTGATCTTATCTTTCTTGAGTGGCGATCCTTTAGCCTTAGTAGTCTCTTTTAATCCTGTAGAAGGCAAAGTGGGAACATTAGCAACAGATTTTAAAGGTGCCTTACTTGATTGTGCCAGTGACGGTCTTGCTCCTGGAGTCTTATTGAATGGAGTTACAGCAATGGGCCTATTAGTAAGTAGTGCAGAACCTGGTTTACCTATGTATTGCAAATATGCTAAGCAATATTGAACTCGCTTAATATATTCATGAGCCGAATAATAGTAGCTACTTGAGGGATCTAAGGCATAAAGATCGTCTAAAATATCCCTAACAAGATCTACATGCTTAATGGCATTCCTCATATAATCATCGTAGGTAACCGGGTTTCTCTTATGAAGCGGGTTCTTATAAAGCACTACTGACTTGGTTGTTGGAGCACTAGTGGACGGTGCAGAGTCGGTAGCTAAGTTATCAACAACTTCTTGTCGGGTGAGAAGAAGTGTCTCCTTTAACTCGGCCAAAACCATATTTTTGTCAATGAGCAGGATGTTCAAGTCAGAGATTTCCTCTCACTTTTGGTTCAGTTGTTCAACATAAGATTGTTGTTGTGCCGCATTAAAAGCGAAGCGTTCTTCTAGTGAACCATAAAGAGCGGATAGTCCCTGTCTTGTCCGATCCATCTCCCCTAGAACAGACGAAAGTCTAATTTCTAAGACCTGGTTTTTAGACTCTGCAGCCTCTAGTTCCAATTTTAGTGTTTCATTTGATGACACATCTCTCTTCAATCTCATAATCTATTCCTCTAATGCCTTAACAATTGCAATCATCTTGTCACTCGTCTCAACACCGTTTTCACAACCATTTGATATCAAAAGATCCTCATTTTGAGTTTGTTGTTTTAATTCTAAAGATATACAATGTTGTTCTAGTTGATTAAAGCGTTTTGATAGTAAATTGTAAGAATCTTGTAGCTTTAAAAACTCAGCGTTAGATTCGTGACAAGAATGATTAACTACCTCATTTACAGTATCAGCAACATTTACAGAGAGATCACAAACATCATCACAAATATCATCACAAATATTCACAGCATCACAATTAATCATAGCGGATGTAAGCTCATTCGAATAATTAACATTTACAGTAGTAAGCACATCACACGAGATTACTGCAGACAAGAATCGGTCATATTCGGTTAAAATCTTTTCTTTTTTAATTAGTTGTAGTTCGTAAGCGGTGTCCATTTCATAAAACACTTTTTGAACTTCACCAATTTCAAACACAAGATTTTCCTTAAGAGATGCAAAACTTCCTTTTAGACTTTCGACAAACGGATTGATCTCAGTTTTAAACACCTCGTTCATGTGTTCGAAAGCCCATTCTCTGGCGTTTAGGCCATTTGAAGTCGTACATTCCAAAATGACCTTGTCAAAATTAGTAAAGTATTGATTAATCTCTTGCAAGTTTAACCATACAGTGCTAACAGGTGGAAGATCCTTTGGAGTTTCCTTAGGACCTTCCATATTGACAAGTGTAGGAAATGTATTAGGGTTTTCTTGATCTAACATGTAGGTTGGTGCTGTGATGAGATCTTTGTCCATATGGAAGCGAATTCTAAAATCCGTTTTAGCAAGCTCCTTATTCATTTTAAAATAATCACACTCGGGATATTTTGCAGAATTGTATGACCGATCCTCATCAACTAGATCCTTACTTGTTCGATCATCGAAAATAACAATCGGGTCTAAGACCAATCCTAATTGGGTTGCATTATAAAGTCTTGGACTATGTCTTAAAGTTTGTTTTGCATACCTTGGGTTAGGGGGAAGGCCTTTTTGACGTGATAAGTTAAATTCTCTAAACGAAGCATCAAATAAGTGCACTAGTTGAGAAGCAGCGTATTGTCTTAAAAGCAAGTAATCTAGACTTCTAATCTTATTAGCAGCATTAATCTCCATTTCATTCTTCTTAGAATCGAGTGACTCAAAATCTGTTTGAAGTTTTTGAAAATTAGTGACCACTAACTCCTTTTCTTTAAGTTCATTAGAAAAATTTGCTCTTAAGTTTTCAATTTCTTGCAAATGACCCATTTGTTTGTTTCGAAAGTGATCATATTCGGGATTAGTTAGAACACTAGACGAAGGCACTAATTCCAAGGTTTGAACTTTCTCATTGCTTAAGGTAAGCTCATCAGACAAATTCTTATTCTTAGCTAGGGTTTCTAAGAGTGCAGCATTCATTTGGCTAAGTAATGTAGCAGGAACCATGACCAAATCTTGTTGAGCAGAAGTAGGCGTATGCGAAATAGCTCCCGGTTGTGATTCACTCAAAGTCTGGGGACTCACATTGATATTGCTATCATTGATTGTCTCCTCATTTGAAAGACTCACCACCGAAGAATCATTCGAATCAGCACTCTCTTGCACAACTTGATGTGGTTGAATACAAGCATCAGTGGTATTATCAGTGGTATTAATAAGTACCTCAGATCTCTTTTCTGGCCCTAAGCTGGAGATAGTTGCCATGAGAGCAGCCTTTGCAGATTGAAAGTCATCACAGTCTAAGTCATACGCAACAAGATCATCGGCTTGGTAAGCTGCATTCTGTGTATTGACAATGTCTTGTTCAGCAATCCCTGGATCAGCAAGAAATGCAAGCTCCTCTTCATCAAGTTCCCTTCCTTGTGCCTGAGCATTCACCAGATAGATCTTCTCTGCAAACCATTGTCCATCCCTTCTCCTCTTGGGTTTCTTGCAATCCCTGGACATGTGTCCTTCTTCCTTGCAGTTGTAGCATGTAATCATTCTCAACTTGCCTGTGGAATTAGCCCGTGGAGGATTGTTGACCATTGGAGCAGGATTGACCATGCGAGCATTGGTGGTTGATGTAGTAGGTCTCCCCTGATATGGTTGAATAGGTTGAACCATTACCCTGCCATTCTCAATAGTAGCTTGTTGACGAGAATTGGATGAATTCCTCAACTGATTGTTGGTTGGAGCTGATCCTCTGTATCCTCGTTTGCTTAAAGTCCTTGTGAGATAAGCAGACATAGTGGTTAACACTTCAACTGGGTCAGCTCCTTGTTTGAATACAGGGATGGGGACTTCCTCATCATCACAATACATTGCTTGATCTTGATGAGCTGCATAATCACTAGAAGGAATACTCATTTGATCAGTGTAGCTTGTTGGATATGCTGCATTCTCTTGATAAGAAGAATATGAAGGCTGAGCATAAGTGCAATGTTTGCTGGGTGAAGTTGTGAAGCATACTGTGGTGAAGGTGCATTAAACCGATATTGTTGCTGATGTGAGGTGGGTGGTTCTTATAACCTCTTGTGGAACCCCATTGAACTTGACCGTGTTAGTGAGTTGCAAAAATCTTTTGATATGGTCGTGTGGATCATCAATGGTTCATCCCAAGAATGGTTGAGCGGAGACCATCTGGATAAAGCCTGATTTTAGCTCAAAGTTGTTGGCGGCAATTGGAGGTATGACAATTGGATCCGTGTTGCCATCTACATGAGCTTGCAGCAATTCAATCATCGGGCGATTATCCGGAAGGGGCTCATTGTTGTTGTTATTGTTCATGTTGTTGAAAGGTGGGTTGTTGTTGTTATTATTGTTTGGAGGTGGTACACCGGCCATGTCTAATTGATCGAGAGGCTGGGCTCTTGATATGACGTGGATCGAGTGCGCATACACCTGCAAAAGAACGAACAAAGAAAAACAAAGCAAAAATATTTTTGGTTTTTATGTTTTTAAATTTTTTTGTATTTTTGAAAATTTTATATTTTTTAGGATTTTTTTGAAAATTTTTGTGAAAAAGTAACGTTCACGGGGAACGGATCCCAAAATCCAAGTTCTCACAAAAAACTTTTGATCGTAACGAGAAGAGCCGGCAGCGGCGCCATTTGATACATGGTTTTTGTATGGGTTCAAATTATGATTCTCGGAATCCTCTCTAATTGATCTCAGTTAAAAGTGGAATGATTGTTCTTGGTGACAAAAAGTGGGTTTAGTTTTCTATGCTATTGAAAGGATAAATGAAGTGATGAAATTAAACTTGCAGTAAATATAAAAGGTAAAATGATAAAACAGAGAAATGATCTTACTGAAGAAAAGGGCTATTCGGAAAAACTGGCTACTCGGAAAAACATGTGCTATGCGGAAAGAAGATCCAATTCGGAATAAAATCACTATGCGGAGAAACTGCTCTATTCGGAAAACTGCTCTATGCGGAAAGCTAAGGCTATTCGGAAAACATTGCTCTATGCGGAAAAATAGTGCTTATTCAGAAAGTTCCTCTATTCGGAAAGCATGTCCTATTCGGAATAAATTCTTACGCGGAATAAAAGTCCTATGCGGAAAATAAAGTTCAATTCGGAAAAAATATTTCTATGCGGAAAAGAAGTTCTATGCGGAAAATAGCTGGCTATTCGGAATATATAAAGTATTCCGAGTAAGAGAAAATTAAAAGCCCTATTCGGAATATCCAAAATTCCGAATAAGGGAAATGGGAAATCGTCTATTCGGAATAAATGTTCTGTTCGGAAAGTTCTGGGAAGCGAAGAACAGAAACAGTAGCAGTAAAACAGGGGACACGAATTTAAATCCAAATCAACTCAAATACTCAAAAAGGTTTTACCAAACTAATCAATAATCTTTTAAAATACCATAAGTAATAAATCCCACCAATAAAAACACTAAATCAACAACTTTTTAAGATCAAACTTGAATCAAATAAAAAAACTTAAGAACTTGCAATAGAAGATGATGAAGAACAAGATGAATAGAAAGATTGGAATTGAATGATTAATGAAAAGGTAACAAGAGTAATGATTAAAACACTTACAAGATTGAAAGAAAATTAAAAGTCACCAAACACCCTAATGGTGTTTGTGAAGAACCGATCCTAAGAGACTGGGAAAAAGAAAATGAAAGCTAACTCCCTAATTGTGTGAAGGGAAAAACTATATATAGTCCTAGTGGTTGGTTGGTGAGTGGGCTTTCTCCCTTTCTTCTTGTCTTCTCGTCTTTTCAGAAAAGTTGACGTTTTCGATTCTGATTCGGGATTTTTCGTCGATTAAATTCAACTCGTCTTTTAATTTCTTCGTTAAATAGACTTGAGTTTCTTCGACATATGCAAATCTTCCATCTTTGGTCCTTTTCTTCGATAAATCTTCAAATAGGCCCATTGACTTCAAATCTTTTGCACCTCTTGGACAATAGACTTCGTCTTGAGTCTTTTTCCTTGATAAAACCGGTGCAATCCCATGTTTTCTTTAATATACATCCGGTTAGCTCTGAAAACACAATAAACACAAAAACCACGCATAATTCCAAACAAATGATATTAAATGCGTGTTTTGGTCTTGTTTTAGCCCGAATTAAGTGGTAAAAGGATGGGTGTTTACACACCTATCATTGCGGTAGAATCGAGTATTGGGGGAAGGTTGGTGTCATGTAAGGTGATGGATGATAGGCTTGATGTCCCAAGATATAAGGTGTGTTGTTGTGTGACAAGCTTGGTTGATTCGCCATCAAAGCTAACGAATCAGGGTACATACCTCGAGGAGAACGGTGCATGATCACATGTTTCTCATGCTGCTGAAGAAAAGCATAAATTTGATCTAAATTGCACTTATGCAAATCCCGGGTTAACTTAACATCGGTAATATACTCACCCCATTCAGCTTGAGGTAAAGTATTCAAAAACTTGGTGTTAACCTGGAATGGAGCAATCACGAGATTGTATACATTCAGATCATTCATTAGAGTAGTAAATCTGAAGTAGTAGTCGTGTAGCGTTTCCCCTGGGCTGTACGTGAATCGATCAAACAGATCATACAACTGACATTCCCTTTCCTGTTTGGTAAGAGACGTACCTTGTAGCAACACCTTTAGACGTTCCCATAAATCCTTGGCAACCGTATATTGACTTACCATGCGATAAATATCATGCGGAAGAGCTTGGAGAAGAGTCTGTAGAGCCTTTTCATCAGCATCAGCAATGAGTTGTTGTGCCGGTGTAAGTTCTTCATATTCTCTTGGTCGAGACACGTTATTTGCCACAATGGTACCATAGTCGAGTGGACCATTCAAAATCGATTTGACCATAAGCCTTCCGTATGTTGGTTTACCCTTCAGGTATTGCATCATGCGGCCCTGCCATGCCTCAAACACCTCTTTAATAAGCATCGGTGGACGACTATCAGTGCCCGTTATGATTGAGATATCCATAAGAGATGTCATTTGAGGCATTAATGAACTCGGATTCATTGTGATCACCTAAGAGACTCAAAGATTATCGGTTGATCGAGCAGTGAAGAAAGGTTGAGAATTTGTGTTGTGTTGGTTAAAATCAAGATTAAATCCACTAAAGATCGTCGAAAAAAAACTCAAATACCCCTTGAACTTGCTTATACGGAATAACCCTAACTCAGAATAAATCCTATTCGGAATAATCCCTATTCGGAATAACCCTATGCTGAAAAAACCCTTATACTGAATAACCCTATGCGGAATAACCCTATTATGAAAATACCCTATTCGGAATAAACCCTATGCTGAATAAACCTTATGCGGAAAAATCCTTATGCGGAATAATTCTTCAATTCGGAATGTTTGGCTATTGGCTATTCGGAAAACTTTGCTATTCGGAATGATCGGCTATTCGGAAAGCTATTCGGAAAGTTTGGCTATTCGGAAAGAATTGGCTATTCGGAAACTTTTTGGCTATTCGGAAAGATGGGCTTAATCGGAAAGATTTTGCTATTCGGAAACAAATTGCTATTCGGAAAGAATTTGCTATTCGGAAAGAATTTCCTATTCGGAAAAATACTGCTATTCGGAAAACTCTTCTATTCGGAATGTCTATTCGGAAAAAATCCTGCTATTCTGAAAAACTCTCCTATTCGGAATGTCTATTCGGAATAATCTGGAAATATGAGTTCGAGACTTTGAAAACAGCTTTAAATCCGATTTTTTTGATCAAAAACCACAAAAAGTTTTATGATTTTTACCAAAATAAGCTAAACCCAATCCTTATCAATTAATCCCAATAACAAAAACACCAAAAACAACAAGATTCAAGATTGATTTTTTATAAAGATCACTAATTGATTCAAAAACTAAAAAAGCAACACAATCCTTACCTTAAATCACCCCATAGCTCTTGATACCAAATGTAGAAAAGCTAAATATGATCCGGTGGTCTAATGTGGTGGTAAATGGTGGTGGAAGCCATTGATGGCTTAGAGAGAGAGAGGAGAGGTTGAAAGTGAATGAAAATGTATTTAGAAAATAACAAAATGACAATCAACACCCCTCCTTGGAAGCTAAGGAGGGGTATATATAGTCACGCACACAACCTAAACTTTACAACGAGCCTAGTCTAGTCTAAATGTGCGTGACTATGATAACTAACAGGAATTCTTAAATGTCGTCACATAAAGTGAGTTTCCAACATACCATTTTTGAACACCACTGGTCGCGGTTCCTTATCGACCCGCGATACCTTATTGATAAGGAACCGCCGCCCCTAGATAAGGAACCGTCGGCTACTAAGTCCGACAGAATCTTTGCTTTACACTATTTTCCTTAATATGTGTAAACCTTGCTTGATTCTTTGCAAAAACCTGCACATTTCCTAAACTAGGTTAGCTAAATTCATTGTTCACATAAAATGTTTTTAACCCATTACTAGTTTGGATCATCCCCTCACCCTTTTAAACCCACCTTGTTAGCCATGTTCTTCACACATCAAACCATTCTTCCTTAAACCTTAAACCTCTCATTTCAACAATGGTTTCTACAAGAAGCTCAAACTCATCCAAAACCTCCACCTCAAGGAAAAATCTTAAGATTAAGATTAAAATGCCTAAACCTAACTCCTCACCCTTTCACACACATAAGAATGAGATTGTCCCAATTCTCATTTCTTCATCAAACTCACCACCTCTTGCTCCATGCAAGACTACCTCTACCAATGGAACCAACCATTCTCATGGTTCTACCTCCTCTTCATTCCAATCTAGGATGAATGAGCTTTCCTCACCCTTCACTCCAAGTAATCTCTTGGATGTGACTACCCAACCACAACCCATCCAAAGCATTCTAGTTATTAATGACTTTGATGATACCTTGGTGACTTCACCATTTACCCCTGCAAACTCACCCTTTTCACCCTTGGAGAGCATGCCTCCACACTCACCCACATCACCCTTGGAGAACATAACTCCTCCACCTTCACCTCCATCAAACACTCCAAACTTGGGTGATCCTAGCTTTTATGGATATTTCATGCACAATGGCACTAATTGCCCTTGTTGCCTCAACAACTTCTATCTCCTTGATATTCTTAGAATGGAGATGATTGGGGATCACATACAGTTGCAAAGCTTTTTGTTGAGTCTCTTTGCCAATCATCCTCTTAGGAGATAAATGATGATTTTCCCTAATAAGTTTTTCTTTAAAATAAGCCAAGGAAGACTCCTTATCAAGACCTAGTTTTTTTATCTAGTTTTGTTTTTAGATAGTTATTGTTCTTTATTTCCTTTATGTATCTTTTTCATGAGTGTTTTATGAGAATGAATTATGGACTTAGCATTGTGTGCTTCTATCTTTATGTGCACATTAATCAGCTTTAATTCTAAATTAAAATTGGACCTAAATCTATCACAACCTCTAAAAGTTGACTAAAATTGGTTCAAAATGTTACCTAAATATTTTGTCACCCTTTTTCAAGACATTCTTGGTGAATGTGTTCCTTTTATGCAACCCTAGCATAATTTAGTGCTAATAGAGGTAAAATTTCAAGATTTGCAATTTTTTTGAAAAAGTCTTAGCTTTTCTCAAAACCCTGGAAAATCAAGGTTTTAAGTCCACTACACGCGGCTCCTTAAAGTCGCACGGTTCCTTAAGTGATAAGGAACCGCGGACAGAAAGTCATGTTATGGCTCGTATTTTTTGGTCTTTCTTCATCACCCTCTTTCCAGTCAAGATTCCATGTTTACTCAATTTGGCTAAACATTCCTTGACACTTTACATTGGATTTTCAAACCCTTGCCTTGTATACTTTCTTCTTATACCCTCACCTTGAGATCTCATTCTCACACCTCAACAATGCCTAACTCTCCCTTTCATAACCTTGACATTTCATTGTCACAAACCTCCTCACCCAAAGCTTCCTCATCCAAGCTTTCCAAGAAACCGAAAATCTCGGTTAGACCTATTTGGATCAAGAAAAATGAACCCTCCTCATCCAAACCACCCAAGAACTCTACCTTCTCTCCAATAAAGTATTGGAATTAGACCTACTCCATTAACCCCATCATCGGAGAAAAGGAAAATCTCCCCCCACCACCAAAACCCTTTGACACCCCTCAACTCAATGACCTTTCAACCTTTCCAAACCTCACAAGGCATTGTGAAAACATTACCTACTCACTCTCCTCACCACCACCAAACCCTAGGTGTGATGGCCTTCCCCCATCAACCGAATTTGTGTTGCATCATGGATCCTCGTGTGCTTGTTGTCGATTTCATCAAATTGAACTTGCTCATGTGTATGAGAAATTAAATTTTCTTGAATTCCTCCTCACTCGACCTCCTCTCAAAGTTTTTGTTCCCGTGGACAAAAATTCGAATGATGCATCGTCGTCTTATTTTTCCAACTAAAGGGTTACACTCCCTTGGATTCAATAAAACTTTAGTTGTTTTAGAGTCATTAGTGTTTTTAAGCAATCTTGGAAAATTATCACTATTAGACTAGCTTATGCTTTGTGGTTTATTTTCCATATCTTTTGCTTTAGATACTCATATTGTGTGAATGACTATCTACTTTGTTTGTCTTTTTCATATTTATGTAATATGAAATCTTTGTGATGTGTTTGTTTTCTTTATTTGATCATTCTCTCTTCCTTTTGAGTTGACCATGTTTAATCTTTATAATTATTTATGGGTGATTCCATAAATTCTAAATTTTAACCCCTTGACAAATTTATCATCTTCATTGGTTGGATGTTTCCTTTCTACCTTCATTCCACCAATTGAATCTTGATTTTGTCATTTACCTTTTTGGACATACTTAGAAAATACTTCCTTCTAATGATATTTCTTCTCCTTCTCCCTCTCAAGTTACTTAGTAGGTAGTGATCATATATACATTGGTGTTTCTTTCCTTTCTACTAACCTTTGTGTAGCATGTCACCTTAGCTCATACACTTGGTGCCCCAAGCAAGGGGGAGAAACCACCAAGGGGGAGCTACTAGCAAATTCCGGATATCTTCAAAGACTCGTGCTTACCTTTTTGCTACGACAAAGGGGGAGAAATGATAGTGATAAACTTGTTAATAATTCGATATTTTGTGTTTCTAAGTAATTGAGTTTATAGTTTGTCGTAATAAAAAGGGGGAGATTGTTAATGCAAGTAATGCCTAAAAACATTATTAGTGTTAACTAATCTTTCTTAGTTTTGATCACAACAAACTATACAACACATTTAGTGTAAAACACAAAACGAATTATTTAACTAACACTATCATCAAGGTAATAATCATATCACTAACTTTTATTAATCATACTTAGTGAGCATCAAAGTGATTATCCTTAAAACTCACTTTTGTTAATATGACAAAAGATTTTTAATAAACTTTCTTTTTAATAAAATGTTTTATTAAAATGGAAAATGTAAATTTGAAAATGGCATATTCGATATGCCATAAGAATATCCTTTGAAGGTTTAAAAAACTTCAGATATTCCTACCCCATTAAAAGACAAAAAGGGAGCGAACTCTACTGGGCGGTACCTTAAATAGCTAGGCGGTTCCTTAGCGATATGGAACCATTGGCTAGATAAGGATCCGCGCCCAGCTAGCCGTTGGACTTTGTCTTCTATAAACAGTGGATCAAATCTCATTTTCCAATAAGCCTCTTGGACGTTTTTCTCAGCCCCCTTTCTCTTTTCTATAACATAATCATTAGTAAATGATCACTTAATGTGTTAAGTATGTTTACATATGATTATCCTCTTGATCCCCTCCTTTACCTTGTCCAATGAGAAGATCACTCACTCACTAGTGTTGTGATAAGGATGAATCCATAAATTAGTCATATTCATCATGTTAGCCTTTTTGTTTTTGTTGATCCATTTGTATTTATGAATACTTGGACTAGTTGTGTTCATCCAAGCTATTTGTGAATACTTGGATTTGTTGTGTACATCCATTGCATATGTGTTTGCTTGGATTTGTGTTGTGTAGATCCAAGCTACATGTATGTACTTGGATATGTCTAGTTGAGTTGTAATAGATTTGTGTAGTAGTTCTCACTAAACTATAAAGTGATGTGGTTGTGTCTTGTGAGTTCTCACTAAACTTGAAAGTGATTAGTAGTTGTGATGTGTGAAGTTCTCACTTAGCTTCAAAGTGAAGAGTCGTGAAGATTGGTTCTAGCTTTGGATTAGAACTCAACATCTAGCCTTGTGTCGTAAAATAGTGAAGTAGGCAACGTCGTGAAGATTGGTTCTACCTTGGGATTAGAACTCGACATCTAGCCTTGTGTCGTTAAATTATGAAGTAGGAAACGTTGTGTAGATTGGTCCTAGCTAATGATTAGGTCTCGACGTTTAGCTTAGTGTCAAGGGAGCTTGTGGATATAGTGGAAATCTCGAGTAGGTGTACTCGAGGAGTGGAGTAGAAACGAGGATAGAGCCTCGTTGTCGAACCACTATAAATTTTGGTGTCTTGTCACTAGGTTGTCTCTTTCCTTACTCTTTACTTATTTCATTATCATTATACTTCCCTATTACCATTGCTAATGCATTTGAATTGAACCTAATCGTTATGCAACTTAGCTTCAAGTAAAAGATAGTTTTGATACACACTTAATTCAAAGTAATTTAAATTAGGTGACTAATAGAAGAGAAACTATTCAACCCCCCCTTCTAGTTTTTACACAAGCCTTTTAAACATTGATGAGAAAAGTGGGTGGGCACAACTCCCCCACCCTTATGGATCAACATGAGGTATGTTCAATGTTGCAAAACAAGGTCTACAAGGTCGATTAATCTCCGCTTAATCGCTACAAGGCCATAAACCTTGTCGATTAATGTAAAGGCGATTAATGGCGGTCAATTGGGGTCAATGGCGGCCAAGGGAGGTCAAACTTGCCAGAATCCTGCAAATCATGTCGAAAATGCCGAAAACTCACTATAAAATTGTGTTTATAACTTATAATAACTATTAATAAGTATGACAAATTGGATTTTAGGAATAATAATGCCAAAAATGCCTAAAACTCGTTAGAATAACCCAAAATTTCCGAAAATACCCAAAATTTGCTAAAAATGCCGATTTGATTAATCACTAATAAATCCAGCCTATTACAATTACAAGCTACAAAGTGATCGACCAGCCGACTAGCGATTCACGATTTTTGCAACACTGGGTATGGTTATAGAAAACGCTGGCCCGACAGTTGGACTTCTTGGAGAACTCACAGGGAAATTTGATTACTATGTTTTATACGCAAAGAAAAATAAGACACCACAACCATCAAAGACCCCACAACCACCAAAAATACCACCACAACCACAAACACTTACACCCTACCACCAAAAATCTTTATCTATCATCCATTAAGAGCCACAACCAAAAAATAATAAAGAAACAAACCCATCACCAATATTCCCGATAACAACACCCTCTTCAATTTCGTATTCAAAAGAATATGAACAAGAGTTCCCAAACCTTACTGTGTTTGAGCATCTTGATAGCCGAAACAAGCATGACTGGAAGATAAAAAATATTCAACGAATATTGGTCCCACAGGACTTGCAAATACTATTATTCCGAAGAAGTTACCCTAAACTGGCAAAGTGAAAATGTTGTTGCTCAAAACAAGGTTCTCGCAAAAATACTCTCACAACAAACCATGCTCGCAAATACCCAACAAAATCTTTCGTCAAAAGTCGGATCCCTAGAGAGTATCATCCATGAATTCGCTTCAAAATCCAAGAACTTCATTTAAAACTCATCAAAATCATCAAAACATCACCCGCAACCCAATCTTCCTCTCATTCTCCCAAAAAGAAGCCGAAATGAAGAGCTTAAAAATCCAACTCTAAGATCTAGAACGACAACATAAGCAAAAGAGATTTTCAACCCTCATTGATGATCCTTGGAGATTACGATCCTCCCCTTTTGTAGGAGTATCTTTTGACCCTCAACCGATACTATAATCCCACTACCAAACATTGTTAACTTCACTAAATATGTGTGCATCAGAGCAAAGAAAGTTAAAAGCCTCCACCAGCAAAGGCCCAACCCCTTCCCAAGAATCTAAACCTACTACAGCTAAAACCTAATCTAAAGTTCATGATGTCGTTCTAATTGAGCGGGTAAACCCTGTCTTAACATTCCTACAATCCCTCACACAAACCGAAAACCCCAGTACTCTCATTCCATAGCTCTCGTCATCCACTCTCAACATGAGTCTGAAGACATGGATATTGTAGAAGAATTTGAAAATTTGTTCATGGAAGAACTAGAATATGAAGAATCAACAGTACAGTTTGATCCAGATGACTACGGACATAACCAAGCACCCCAAACAAGTTCCACGGATTTCCTGCAGTCTGACGTAGATCAGTACTTTACATTCGATGACCTTCCACCATCAAAGTAGCGTGAACGAAGTATAGAGATGCTAACATGGTGTTCGTCAGAACTTAATATTATACCATTTACATAGTCATCAAGCAGTTCCTTACTCGGATCCAAGGTTGCCTACGAGATTGCTATCTCAGTCTTGGATAATATCTCTAGCTATAATTTCAACAGTCAACATCCCCAGAAGATTTTATAGGAACCATATACTCCGAGTTCATTGGTAGCCCCTATGAACACACTACCCATGCCAGGGAAGAATTTATTAAGATGAAGTGTTGCTCCTTTCAAAAGAAAGATTTAGAAAAACACTAATGCCGTATGTCTCAGCGATTTTGTTGTTTGAACGGAGTCGATGATGTCAATCTAAAGCAAGTCTTCCTAAACTCTTTAAGAAATCCCTTGCTAATGAAGCATATCGGGCATTGGAAGCAAGAAATGTCACAATAGCTCAATCATCTCATGGCGAACTATACTAGTTGATCTTGAATGCCTTAGCCAAGCTGTGCATTGATGAGACTGCAATTATACATGGTCTCATCGTTCTTTTTGGGCTTTAAATGCTAAAAAATGTCATAAAATACCTTGAAATATGCTTGTGTTTGCTATTTGTGTGTTTTTGGTATGGATATCGTGAAAAAGACAAAAGATCACAAGAAACAAGCAAAAATGAACACGGGAAACGAAGCCGCACAATGAACCAGGCTCAAGTTATGAATTTCCCAAGAAAAGTCCTTGAATATTTGAAGAGGTACAAGAAAGGTTCTTTATCATTGAATAAATGACACTTTATACCCTTGTATAATTCATAATTACAAGTTTGGTCCCTAAAGTTTGTCAAAGTTACAAAAAGGACCCTTAAGTTTAAAGATTTGGCAAGATTAGTCCCTATAAATATGAATACATGTCACTTTTAGTCTTCCTAAATAACATTCATACAAGTAAGAACCTTCAAAATTCAAGAAAGTATAAGTTTGGCCCTTCAAGTATCAAGAAAATTGCAAAATGAGTCCTTATACCTTTTTCACCAAAATTTTTGTGGCCAAAATGTGAAAGTTGAAACTTCATTTACAAAGGAAATGGGATTATAAGGCTGAAATACTTGTCATACAAACCTTTCCAAAGTTTGAGGACCAAAACTTCAAATGAGAAATTGCGCCAAACACTATTCAATCCTATTAAAACAGATCAAAAAGTGTTACTATTCACCCTCCCTCCCCAGTAACATTCACACTTAAAACAAAGGGTTAATTTCCATTACCCTTTCCCACGTTTGATTCAACCTCCCACGCTTCAATCCCCACACTCACAACTCACCTCACTTCACTCATGGACCCCACCCATCAACCTCGTCCACCTATCACATCACACCCTCCTCTCCAAGGCATCCCACGTGGCAAGAACAACAACCCACACTCAATACTTGGTCCCAAAGGCAAAAGGAACGTCCAAGATCATTTTGGACAGATAATATCCTCAAAATGACTCAAGGGAAAAACTGGGAATTTCTAGCTAGGGTTTCTATGAATTTTTCATTCTAGAATCATCCTTAGAGTAGTATAAAAGGAGACCTCAGCCTGTGAGAGTCCCTTTGTTCCATTTTCTAGTTTTCTATCTTGTAATTCCTTTCAATCAATGAAAAGTTTGGTATTTTTAACTTGCACTTATAATTCCTTTTTCATTGGTGAAGTTGGTAAAGTTAAGCTAGAATCTGAGTTCCATAATCATTGTTAACTTGTTTCCAAAGTGTGGTTTGGATACGCTTTGATTTGTTAAAGTTTTCAAATTTTGAAAAAGCTTCAAAAAGTGGTTTTTGTTTTAATATTTTACTTGTACTAATCCTATTCCAAAAACTATAAGATCTTTCAAGCTTGTTCACAGCAAGGTTGTGAAGGTTTATCAACCTTTTGATAGGCTGTTTGTTGTTTGTGTTGAAGATCCAAGGCCTTGAGGTTCAGCTGTTGAACCATCAAACAAAGTCTCATACTCATTTCATTTGTCCAAGTACCCTAGGTGTGTTCTAGTTGTTGAATCACACTCTAGGGAGCTTAGCTGACTTTCCCTTGGAAGTTGTGGGGAAGAGGTGCACTCTCTCTTACTTTCTCTCTTATAAAATTTTGCTAAAAATATGCCAAGTGTTGTTTGCCATGTGATTTTGTTCTTTTGTGTTTGTGGTACTTTTTTTATTGTTTGAATCTTCTTAGTGTCACCTAGTTGAAGTATTTGAAGGATAAAAATCATAGGTTGTGTTTAAAAATAAAAAGTTTCTTTGAAAAAGTACTAAAACAAGTCTGTTTGGGATTCTTGGGATCAAAAGGACTTGTTGCCTAGTGCCATTGGTTCTTAGGGTTTAAAACCTTTTGTAACATGTATCTATGTGAGGTTTGATAGCTGGTTAAGTTTCACAAAGGCTGGACAAGTGTTTTGCAAGTTTTCATAAAACAAGTTCTAAGTGTTTTGGATTTGGTCAAACACATCAGAAGGGATTAAATCTTTGTTACTTGGATTCAAGGTCTGAATTTTGGTTTGCAAGTAGTCTAGGTTGGCGTGCATCTGTGTAATATTTGGTTATTGGATTTTGTGGCTTATTGAAAAACTTATAGCTTTTTAAAGTACTCCCAGGTGGTCAATTGCATCAGCAAAAGACCACATCTATTTTTTATTGCATTAAGTAACCTAGTGTATGTCATGCTTTCTAGTTTATTGCTATTGAATATTTGCTGCTTGTGTTGCTATTTCAAGTCTTGTTTGCTTATTTGCCTGACTAATAAGCCAACTGGCTTATTGGCCCAACTTGTGCCAAAACCAAGTCAAGTTAACCAACTGGTTAGCTTGATTTAAGGGTCTTATCCTTAAGTCCTTCATGAAAAAGGCTTAAAACAAGCTTATAAACATCCCTGGAACATTTGGAAAGAATTTCATCAAGTTTGACTTTTGGTCAAATAAGCTCATTTTGGCTTATTTTTTTGTTTAGCTTATTAGTACATGCAACAACTTTTTTTTTGTTATAGGTGTCATTTTTCTCAGCTTAATATTAATACTGGAAGCTTTCAGCTTATTTGGTTAAGGTTTTGCTAGAAAACCAACTTATTTGGCTTTTTAGCCAGCTTATTGGCTTCTACAGCTTATTTCACTGGACTTTTTGGCATTTTTCTAGTTGATTATTCTTAGTTAAGCTATTTGGGAGATTTTGAAAAAAGAATCAACTTTTGAAACCCCCTAGAACTCAAACCCGAATATTTTGTCTTTTAGTGAAAAAGTTCTTTTCAAGGTTTGAGCTTATTACTTGGTCTTTTTCAGGATTTCTTTTTACAAATAAGTTTAAAAACTCATAAGAATGTTGTTTGTTTAAGAAGAGCTTAGGGCATCAGCTTATTGCTTAATGGGCTTATTGGCCCATTAAGGGTTAGCTTATTGACTATTAAGCTGTGATAAGCTCATTTTCAGCTTTTGGGCGACTTTTGTGCTTAAAATCAAATTTTAAGTTATACTGGTGATTTTCAGAGTTTTTTGTTAAATTTTGTTATTGGGCTATGTTGGAAATACGTTTTTACGTATTTAAAAAGGATCGGTCACTCCAATGATATTGGGCTCGTGATCCAATATAGCCCATATAGCCCACATGTAGGGTGGGCTATATAAACCCCCCTCCTAGCATGTTAGGAGGGGTTGAACACTTACCATTCATCACATTCCATCTTTCTTTCATCTCTCTCCTTTCTCTCTCTACCTTTCTCTCTCTAGTTCTTCCCATTTCCATTCATTCAATAGATAAACTCATACAATGCCTAATCCTTAGAAAACACGATCCTACAATTGGTATCAAGAGCTTGGTTGATTCTTCGGATTGGCGTATTTTTTATCTATTGATTTGATGGTAAAAATCTTTTCTTTCTAAATTTTTTTTCCTATTCTTTTTTGGTATCACGAATTTTTACATCAATTTTGATCTCAATATCATTTAACTGTTTTTCTATTCTTTTTTGGTGTCACGAATTTTTACATCAATTTTGATCTCAATATCTTTTTGGGTAATCAGTTTTCTATCAATTTTTTATCATTGAAATTTCTCCCATAACAAGTTATTACCCAAACTTCTTATCAGTTATCTGGTTATCAGTTTTATTTTCTTAAAAAAAAGTATCAGTTTTCATTTTTTAAAAAATCACAAACGTCTTAGTTTTTCATTTTTTAACTTTTGTCTTGGAATTATCATTGGTCTCGTTTCATTTATAACTTTTGTCGTGGAATTTTCAACTGTATCTTGTGCATCAGATTTATCCGTACTTCACTTTTGTCTCTAACTGGTTTACTCGTTGCGATCCAACAACATACTTTGGCTACGATCGGATCTTTTGTGATCGCATAAACCCTGGGGGTTTCAACTTGCGATCCAAAGTTACGATCTAGAGTGCGATCACTAGACTTCGATAGTGAGTACGATCACTTGATACTCACGATCAAGTGCTGCGATCACGAGTGCGATCAAAGCTACGATCACGAGTGCGATCGAAGCTGCGATCGGACTACGATCGGAGTGCGATCGGACTGCGATCTGAGTGCGATCCTAGTTACGATCTTAGTACGATCAAAGACTGCGATGGTATTTTGTTATCGACTGCGATGGTGTGTTGATATGACTGCGATTGACTTAATCTTTTAGACTACGATTTGACCAAGTTTTTGACTCGATAAAACAGACCAAAATCAAGACCAAACAAACAAGACTCACCCTTACCCTCGACCTAAAATTCTCATCAGACCCACAATACTCTCATCAGACCCACAACACCCTCACAGACCAGACTCATCTTAAAACAAACTCACCCTCATCAACAACACCACAACATACACAAGCACCCACACGACTCTCAGTTCATCACATCAAAGCCTCGACTGCCCCAAACAAACAGCCTCGACTCATTTTTTACACCCTCACCCAAGACTAAGACTCAAATCACTAACAATACTCGACTCATATCTCACCACCAAACAGACGCGACACACTCAACCCTGACTCGATTCTAGACTCGAAACAAAGGACTCGAAACAACCTGACTTGACAAGAAATCCGACACAACCTCAACCAATAAACTACTTGAACCATAAAACATTCAAGATCTCAGTCTCAAAAGAAAACTCTCATAGATCCCAAAACAAAACATAACAAAGATGCCTACCTGAGACCTTGTTAAACAGATCTTGAAGATTCATGCTTCATGGTCATTGGCGGACATATCATTTAAAGGTCAAAATTAGATTCTTTTGTTGAGATTGGGAGGAGATTATTTTAGATGGGGAGGTGATTTCGTTTTAGTAACTGAATAGAAAGGTTTGATATTTTGGTTTTTTGGATGTATCGACAGTTTTTGTGAGGATTGAAGTAAGAGGCGGAGTAAACAACGAATGAGATAGATTTAGGGTTGTGAGAAATTTAAGGATTGGTTTGTTAATTGGGTTTTGTGATTTTATACAAAGTGGGACGTGAGATTTTTTTTGGGAACGTTGGTATTTAATAGGCGGAAGTTACAAAGCGTGAGTGGGCTTAAAGTTAGCCACATTTTTAGGGTGGGAACACGTGGCTATGATCATATCACATAAATTTTGTTAGTAAACCGCTATATATATCCGATTCTTCTTATTTTTTATTTTTTTGTTTTTGTTTTTTGAATTTTAGTTAAGTAAATTATTTAAGTTAAGTTTACTTTTTACATTTTTCTATTTTTCAAGTTAATTTTTTTTAGTTAAATTTATTTTGTATATTTTATCACTTGATATCCTTGGATTTGGTAAATCGTGTTGAGGCGGGTATTTTGAAAGAATCAAAGTGGTAAAATCTTTGACGGGTTAAAAGTTTTTGTGGCCAAATTTGAAGACAAAAGTGACGAGTCAAAGTGACGGGATTTATTTTAGTGGCTACGAATTTTTGATAGGGCATTATTATTTGGAATTGAAGATGGATTTTTCATCAATCACTAATTCTTAACGTCATTGTTCATTCAATGGATTCGTTGAATTTGCCATCTAAAGAAGGGGATTCGCATCAAATGAAAGTTAAAGCTAGAGAAAGTAGAATGACTTTATTTCGACCACTTCGGTCCCATCTGTCGAACATTTTTCTACTTAAAGAAGGAAGCGGTTTTGTGACACTCTTCGGTCAAAATCGTACCATTTTCGTCCACCAAATGCTCCTCAAAGTTAACCAACTACTAGAGCAGATCAACAAAGAAGACATTAATCAAATTGAATCCTCACATTCACTTCAAGTTCTAGTGCAACATTTTTCGAGGTTCTTTCAATTTGATCCTGCCAAGGTTGAAGCTTCAATGATCTGCCAGTCATTCCTTGAAGACACACAAATCGAAGTTAAAGACTTTAGGGATAGATTGCTCGAGTTCATGAAATCTATTGCACTTTCGATTTATGCAAATTCACAACTTCAACCAGAGCATACTAGTGGAATACAAGAATCTACGATGCAGATGACACAGCAGAAAAATGGTCTTACGGATGACTCAATGGAGACCGCCTTGGTTAACGATGATAGCAGCGTCATTGCATCACGACAACGTGACTTAAGCATGCATGACGAAGAGCCAATAGTTGAGGTACAACTGAATACTGAATCTCACAATGATCTACAACATGTTGAGAACTCAGAACCCACCTATGAGCGACATGGGATGGAAAAGGGTGATTTCACTTCTGATTCATCCGATGTGCGTCATAATGGGGGAGAGAATGATCAAAATGCTAAAAAACATGATATATGCCTTATGACTGCTTCATTAACCAACTCTGCTTCTAGGATTGAAGAGCTTGAAATGATTTTAGCTCAGCAATCAAAAGAGCTTGAGGATGCCAAACTAGAATTTTCTAAGAGAACTGACAAGTTTGAAGCATATTTTGAAAAACTTGAAAAGTCAAACGTTGTTCTTGAACGAAAATTAGATCAAACAGTTCTAGATTCTAAAGCTGAAAAGGATAATCTTTTGAAACAAATTAAGTTGCTTGAATCTAAATTGGCATCCCAAGATAACTTGCTCAAAGAGAACGAGATTTTAAAGGCTCAAGTACAGGAAAAGGTCTTTGCTATAGCTTCATTGAAAAACGAATTGAGGAAAACTAAAAGGAACTAGTGTGGACACTAAGCTTGAAAAACCATCAATCATGGGGAAACCGCCTACAAATCAGTTCATTCGACAACCGACTGCATTTAGATCCGAGCGATCACAATCCTCGAGACCGCGGTTTGCCTCCCAAGTTGATATGGTTTATCTTTCTAGACCAGTCACTCCACTATCTAGGCCCAATGTGACTAAAACAGCTTTTGCAAGACCTAATCACATGATTGCCTCTAGTTTCCCTAGACATAGTCCAAAGAACACGTCTCAAACTAGTTCAAATGACGTTCACCATACATTTGATCTAAGGGAAGCTAAGCAAAATACACAAGTAAGAGATAGGAATTTCAAACCTAGTCAGATGCCTTCTAGATTACCCAACACTGTTAACCGTAGCATGTCAAATCCTAGGAGAATCAATCAATCGTCCAGGAATTCTAGATCTTACTCGGACATTAAATATGGTACTTGTAAAACATGTAGAAAATGTGTCTTTACGGCAAATCATGATTCTTGTATCAAGAAATTACTTAATGAGGTGAACTCCCGTGTTAGAATTAAATCCCAGTGGGTTGAAAAAATCAAACCTATTGGTAAAATGTGGCGCCCCACTGGTAGAACTTTCACTATTGTAGGAAACGAGTGCCCTGTAACTAGGATAGTCTCTGATTCTACTAAGACTACTGGGGAGGAATTTAAAAAGGAGGATACATCACTTAAGCCTGAACTTAAGGTTTTCTATATAAGGAAAGTTTACCAGCTAAGACAAGTGAATCATCTCCTCAGGTCACCTCTAGCACAAGAAAAGAAAACTGTGAACCCCCACTTGCTTCTAAGATAGATATCGCTAACCCATATCAAAGCATGCAAATTCCAAATGAGAATGCAGGTACCAAAGAGGATGTTCCAAAAGAACGAAGCGGTCCAATCATTGTATACAATTCAATTAAGGACACTCTCAGAGTTTGGTTGCTGAAGAAGCTGATATCTAAGAAACAAGTGTCTCAGGGGATTTGTAGTTAAGCGTACAGTGTAAAATGATTTACAGTCACATAACAGACTATAACTCGATCCTCAAAGAAAGGAAAGTTTATCACCGATGATAAACTTATCCTCAAAAACGAGAAATTAATTTTTCTCGGACACGGGCTTACATTAAAACTATTCAAAGGTTTTAAGCTCGTGTACAGGACTTACAGTCACATAACAGACTGTAACTCGCTCTCAAAAGACAGGAAAGTTCATCCCGATGATGACTTATCCTCAAAACGAGAAATTAAATTTTCTCGGACACGAGCTTCCGTTAAAACTATTCAAAGGTTTTAAGCTCGTGTATATGGCTCCTCGTTAAATGACAGACGATGACCCGGACTTCTGAGACAGGGAAGTTTATCTACGCAACGATAACTTACCCTCAAAACGAGAAATTAAGTTTTCTTGGACATGAGCTTATCCGAAAACCATTCAAATGTTTTAAGCTCGTGTATAAAGGCTCATCATTAAATATCAGATGATGACCTGATCTTCAAATAAAGGAAAGTTTATTGCCGATGATAAACTTATCCTCATTAACGAGAAATTAAATTTTCTCGGACACGAGCTTACATTAAAACTATTCAAAAGTTTTAAGCTCGTGTAAATGGTGTATACTTATATTTTAGATTATGCCCCGGACTTCAATTAAAGGAAAGCTTATCTTTAAAGATAGCTTATCCTTGTAACGAGAAATTATTTTTTCTCGGTCATGAGCTTGTATTAAAACATTCCAAGTTTTAAGCTCATAAAGAAAAGTGTATCTTTTAAATAAGAGAATTTTTCTTCTTAACGAGAAATTCATCTTTCTCGGTTATGAGCTTTACGTTAAAACATTCAAAGTTTTTCAAGCTCATGAAAACGACTTCTAAGTAAATGTCAACTTAGAACTCGTTCTTCAATTAAAAGGAAAGTTTATCGCCGATGATAAACTTATCCTTACAACGAGGAATTAATTTTTCTCGGGCATGAGCTAATGTTAAAAACATTCGAAGTTTTTAAGCTCATGCACAATGACTTACAGTTAAATATCTGTAACACCCCATTTTGATAAATGGAATGTCACGCGTGATTATGGCGTGTCATCAAAGCATGCAAGGTGATATGTAGTAAAACATACATGACCATAGGGAAAACCGGAATCAAACATCGGTTCCCAAACATAAGCCCAAAACATAAATAAAGGAAATGAACTGAATAAAGACTAAACAAGCATAACTATATGAAGGCAAAAAGGAAAAGAAGTCTCTGGCAGCTTCCATCCTATGTGCGTCCTCCAAATGCTCGAGTCTTGGGTACCTGCCGTTTTGGGACATGGAAAGGAAAGTAACGGTTGAGCAAGACGCTCAGTGCACGGATGTACAATAAAGCATGAAATAGGATAAGCGTGTAACATATAACAGCGGAAGACTAAGTACTGAGTAAACTGATTAAGTATCATGAAAACTGGTTTTATAGTTTGAAAAGCCTTATGTTTAACCTGTGAAAACTGTTTTAACATATATATACCATAGCCCATATAGGTCATGAAAAGGTCACGTGCATGAATACTTGGAGGGGTGACCTCATCATGCTGATTAGAGGGGATGCCTCTAATCAATATACTGATTTGGGTAGGAGGGATCAACTCCTTGTGAAGGGTGCAAGGCACACACCACATTCACCATGATAAACTGAGTAAAACATGTAACTAGGATGCACCCATACGCCCCGACTGATATAATAATATGGCCAAACTGAAAAGGGACGCCACGAGCAATCACTCCGCCGTGGGGAAGTCATAACATCGGTGCCTCCAATGCTATGGTTATGGTACCTCCATAACTAGGTGAAACTGGTCATGCTTGTATATGGCTATATTTTATGCTAAATTAACATAAGCAGTTCAAAACAATAAAACAAATGCTGGGGAAAAACAGTTGGCTGCATACGGGAAATCCTAATAAGGAAAGAATGTCCATACTGAAAGGACGGGAATCCGTACCTCAAGTCCAGTGAATGAACGGAAGAAAGACTCCTACTTCTGGATCACTAACGCTACATGAATACACACGTGTATAAGTATCGATTCACTGATTACGTACAGGGTTCCGTGTCTCATTATAGCTGATTTGGTATGTTTTAGGTCATGGTTCACTGTTTAAAGCCTTAAACTGTGTTTATCTTGTATTCTGATTAATCTGATTAAGTATTACTGGTGTTTCATGTATTAATATACTTACTGTATAATAATAAGTAACTTTCCAAAAATAGCAGGTTTCCAAAAATAGAAAGTTTCCAAAAATAGAAAGTTTCCAAAAATAGAAAGTTACCAAAAATAGAAAGTTTCCAAAAATAGAAAGTTTCCAAAAATAGAAAGTTTCCAAAAATAGAATTTACTGCCTAAAATAGATTAGTTTCTAAAAATAGAATTTACTGCCTAAAATAGATCAGCTGCCTTAATTAAATAAGTTTCCATATATAGAAGGTTTCCATAATTAGATTAGCTGCCTGAAATAGATTGATTTCCATATATAGAAGGTTTCCATAATTAGAATTAAGCTGATTTCATAAGCTAACATACAAGTCTAAGTGTCATAAGCTTACTACTTAAGTCATATGATATAGTGTATAGTTTAATTATTATTTCATGTATTTTAATTAAACTATAGGTTAAGCATTTTAATTAAAGTGTAACATGTATAATTAAAATGAAATGAAAATACTTAGGTTAAAATGTGTATTATTATTAATAATAATATAACCTAAGTCATATCTAAATTAATTAATTATAGGCATGTTTTAATAATTAATTAATTATAACTTATAACATAAAATACTTAGGTTAAAATAATGTCATGATAAACTAATAATTAAAATAACCTAAGTCATGATTTAATTAATATTTCATGTTATTAATTAATTATATCCTAAGTTCATGATTCATAAAAATTACATGTAACATAGATCATGATTTTAACCAACGAACCGTGAATCGGGTATGAATTCGACACCGTACCCCAGGCCAAACCCGGGGTACACGTGTCCCCTTGCTGCCGTGGGTCCCACATGAGCCAACCAAGACCAATTGTGGTCTTGGTGGTGGCGGCAATAGCAAACCAAACCCCCCTCGGGTTTGTTTTGCTAGGCGGCTAGAAACAAACACCCCTTTAAATCATTCCTTGATTTTATTTAATACCAAAACATGTTAGATCAATGATTAATTATCTTGTTTTCATAAGAAAAATAATAACATGTTCATGAAAATAATCAAAGATTAAAGGAATTAAAAAGAATTAAAAAGAAGGGTTAGAAAGGTATACCACTATGTAGCTTGAAAAAAGGATGAACAAACACGTATTCTAACACTTGTTTTTAAGATCAAAATCAATCAAACACCCACTTATGGTGGTGTAAGGGTGGCGGCACAATAAGGAGAAAAAGGAGAGGAGAAAACTCTTTTTAGGGTTTTATGTTTATTTCTTGAAAAATGAAAATGAAAACATGTTTTTACTTTTACCCCCCCTTAACTTGAAAAGTCCATGGGCTAAGCCCATTTCATGCATGTGTGCCGTGGGTATGGGGGGCCCACATGGGGTACCCGTACCTTTCTCGTGTCCCGATATTTCGTGTTCGTTCGTGGTTAAACGTGCTCGTGTTTAACGTGTTTCTGTTTCTTTTAACGTGTCGTTTATCGTAAACTTAACGCTCGTAAATATATTATAAGTATTTACGTAATTATTTTAGTTAGTATTTTAAATGGTGTTCATGATTTAATTATGTTCACGTGATATATTATTAACTGTTTATCATGGGGTCGTACGTAATCGATACTTGTCATGACATACACGTATGCACTTGCTTGATTATTAGCACATGAATGTGATCAGTACTACATGAGGTAAGTTTTAATCTAGAACGTACGATCTTAAGGGCACTATTCATGGTAAAAGCATGCGGGTTTTACAATTCTTCCCCCCTAAAAAGAATAATTCGTCCCCGAATTATAGATAAAGTAACTGAAAGCGAAACATACCCGAATCAAACTGGAAAGGTATGCAAAATAACGGAAATGAAGGTGACATGGTAGAAGGGAACGCGGAACATGACATGTCTTGAAAAGACATGGAACGTGACGTGACTGAAAGGACATATCTAATCGATAAGAGGAAAATGGATAAGAAGTCCGGATGAACTTGTCCGTTTCCAAGTGGCCTCCCTCTTGGAACGGTTCCTTCAGAAGATCCTGACACTAATGATAAATCTTGGTCCTCCTGACCTTGACTTGGAATACGAAGAAATTCTTGGTTATCAACGGAAGGTAGATCCCCTACATTCGATCGAGGAAAATAAGAGTTAACGTGCAAGGGTAGCTGAAACGTTACGATGCAAGACCATCTGACTTAACTAACAATTAGAAACGATGCGCGAGACTTAAAGAAACGTAGTACGTGAACAATTTTGAACGTGATACGTGAAAAATTTTGAACGTGCTACGTGGAGATATGGCGAGTGTAGTATGAGAAAACATATCGTGATCCATGATACGTGTAACATATTTTGATCATGATATGAGGAACGTGGAATGAACGTGACATGTGAGACATATCGTGATCATAGAATATAATGGCGGTAACGCCAAACGCTACAAGGTGAGACGTGGAATATGACGTGAAACGTCTATCTGATGATGGAGAGTTATACTAAACTTGGGTCTGGTCTCACAAGTTCTTGCAAACTTCCCAGAATGAGGATAGAAATGAACGTAAAATCGTAAGCCAAAATACGATCATGAATGTGAATAGTGTCATGAACGTGAGCGCGAAAGCAAGTCGTGGAATTAGAATGAAGACGTGAAGTATGTTAGGAGTAAAATTACGAATCTTTGTCTGACCCGATAGCTGAGGGTTGCCAAGTGATCGGATGAGCCTTGGCTGGAATATGTTCGTCCAATCTGTTGGTTCTGAAATCCGTACGGATGTAAGGATTCTGCAGACTTGATCAAACTGTTGACAATAACCCAGATAGCATCATGCTTCTTCTGAGTTTGATGAAATCTGGTAACTAAAATCCATGGAGATCTTGTCCCTTTTCGATTCACAATTTCATATGATGAAAACATACCCGTCTGTTGGTGTCCTATCTTAGCCTGTTTGCATAACAGGTATGAAGATATGAACGTAACTGTATCCTGCTTCGTAGAAACTTGATACATGGAAGGTTGCAAAACTCTGAGTCTCTGAATCTATACTTCTCCTAGCGTAGGATTTTATAGAACACCTAATGTAGTGTCGGGTTCTCTTCTTTACTCATAAGTTGAGTCATGATAAGATTAACCGTAGAATGCCATGTGATTCCGCGTGTCACTGAAATCAAACAGAATTTATATCGGAAAGAATTTCAGGGTAAAATTTCTCTTGTCATATAATTTGCAACGTAGTGCAGATATGGTCTTCCTGTTCTTCTCTAGGCTTAGAGGAAATCAGGTTATCCTCAATGAAAACGCTGATGAATTTGTTTAGGAGTTCATGGAAACTCAATTTATTAAGTTCATAATGCGGTTGGAGCATTGATGAGACTAATTCAAAATCATAAATCTGGCATGACCGAGTCGTGCACGAATAGCAGTCATGGACATGTCCTGCTTTTTCACTCGTCACTGTTGGCAGCATGATTGTGAGTTCGATCTTGGAAAAGTGATTAACACTATACGGTTGATTGGACATGTTGTCCATATGTGGAGGAGAATAACGGTCATGAATGGTGATTTGTTTAAGTCGACGGTAGTCGACACATAATCTCATGGTACCATCCTTCTCCTTGAAGGTTCTTCTGGAATGTATAGGAAGACTTTGGAATAATCAACTGGCTATGCGTAAAAAAAGTTAGGTGGTTGTGTCTTACTGACAGCTAGAAAATTTTAGCGACCATGGCTAACAATGCACATGCTTGTAAGCATAGATAATTGCATAGATTTTCCTGATGGAAATCAAACTGAATGTATTCAGGAGCCTGAACATTACTGTACATAATTATTAATCATAGCATGGTGTGGTGTTCATAGTACATAATTAGGATAAAATTCATCTCGTGTCTGTCCGAGGAAATGCGTTAGCAGCTTGGATCTTATCATTAAGCTGAAGGAAAACCTTCGTATGCGTGGGAATACGAAAGGCGTCCTTCATGGTTATGAATATATGAACTATGGTGAAAGAAATGCAAGTGACATCGGCAACGTGACAGTTCTCACTGATGCGCCGATAATGGTATAGAAATTCTTGTGGCCTGATTAATACATGGCACAACAACATAGATATACCCTTGGAGGGTACCCTGATTTTCTTAGAAATGTTCCATAGTTGGACGCGAGTCATGCGTCTTGACTCGTTTCTTGGAATTATAAGCATGACATATGTCTTGACTGGTGTCTTGACATGTGTCTTCAGGTGATATACGTGAGACATGTGTCTTGACTGATATCTTGACATGTGTCTCGAGATGTGAAACAAATAGAACAACAAATATTAGGTTAATATGCCAGAATTGGCGGATCGGTTGGACTACTGATCATTTGTATGTCTGATCACGTCCGTGGCCGGAGCCTCGGTTGCGATTTCTAGGATAGTTGCTGTCATAGTAGTGGTTACTATCATCTTGTCTGTTGGTTCCATGACGGTCATTCTCATGACCGTGACTCATGTAACTGTTAGTTGAGTGGCCGGCTGGTACTGGTTTGCACTCATATGGCTGAAATGACAGTCGAACGACGTGTGACATGTAACTATGAATTTGAGACAATGATTGAAGGGAATTGTCTGACGGTGAAGCATCTTCTCGTCCAATTGCTTTGCTCCGACGCCTTTGTCTTCGTCTTTTAGGATCTCCAGATTGTGAACAGCATCAGCATCAGCATTTCGTAGCGTCTCCCAACATCAGCAGCATCAACCTTCAGTGACATCTCCAAACTATGAGCGGCATCGACAATCTTGTAGAATATCAGTAAGTGAACATACGCCTGAGATGATTTAGAATCGACTAGCGAATACTCGTGAAGTATTGCAAGTGGAATACTCATGGATTAAGGTACATGTAATACACATGAAATACGGTACGTGGAGTACACATGGAATACACATGAAATGATCGGTATGGGCTCGATCATTTGTCATGATTTAAGGTAAGTATATCGGTTAACGGTTAGGAAAACCATCATGATAACCTGGCAGTATTAGCATAGACATCATTCTGGTTGTAACGGAAACGTTAAAGTGTGGTTACACAAAATTCAACGATGATTTGCCTGACAGCATGATCAATGAAAACCAACCCTGACTATCATGAAAGCAGAATTCAATGAAATCCAACAATGTCTTGCGTGAAAGCATAAATAACACAAGAGGCGTAAGACGTAATCAACATGAAAATGGAATTATCATGAAGGAACATAAAACGATCTATCATAAAGGAGTGTATAACATATTCAGCATGAAACCGAAGTTAACCATGATAGTATGAAGGCATACTTGACATAAAAACATAATAACTTATGATGGGACATGAAATTTTTTTTTTATGCCAATTTAAATCATGAGAAAAATTTTATGCAAGGAAAACAGTGCATGAATGCGTAATGTAGTTTATAAAACCTTTATATGTGCGAGGGAACGCCTATGGGTCGGTTCCAAAACAAAAGACATGGCGAGGGGACGCCTATGGGTCGGTCCCAAAGTTAAAAGTTTCGATAAAAGCACATGCGACTAAATAGGGCCAGTCCTGTACCAACCATTACTTAGTCAAAATTCCTGCAACAGATGACATATGATATAAATTCATGAATGCATGAAACATAAATAATTAAAAGTCATTGTCAAAACTTAACAGAAAAAATTTTATGTGAAAATTATGAACTACTGGGGTTCAGTTCAAATAATCACAGTTCACTAGGAACATCATGCATAGAGACTGACACATAACTAAATATGGATGACGGTTGTTCATTCCATATTGGTAAAACGATACTGGTGAAAACATCATGGTTAAAACAACAAGGTGCTGAAAACGTAATGGTTAAAACAAAAAGGTGCTGAAAAACGTCAATACGTGGAATAACAAGCGTTGACTTAGGAAGCTCCTGGTGACTACCCACTAGTCACAGGTCGAGTTTTAGAGCCTACAGGTCGAAGCCTTGGCTCTGATACCATAATTGTAACACCCCATTTTGATAAATGGAATGTCACGCGTGATTATGGCGTGTCATCAAAGCATGCAAGGTGATATGTAGTAAAACATACATGACCATAGGGAAAACCGGAATCAAACATCGGTTCCCAAACATAAGCCCAAAACATAAATAAAGGAAATGAACTGAATAAAGACTAAACAAGCATAACTATATGAAGGCAAAAAGGAAAAGAAGTCTCTGGCAGCTTCCATCCTATGTGCGTCCTCCAAATGCTCGAGTCTTGGGTACCTGCCGTTTTGGGACATGGAAAGGAAAGTAACGGTTGAGCAAGACGCTCAGTGCACGGATGTACAATAAAGCATGAAATAGGATAAGCGTGTAACATATAACAGCGGAAGACTAAGTACTGAGTAAACTGATTAAGTATCATGAAAACTGGTTTTATAGTTTGAAAAGCCTTATGTTTAACCTGTGAAAACTGTTTTAACATATATATACCATAGCCCATATAGGTCATGAAAAGGTCACGTGCATGAATACTTGGAGGGGTGACCTCATCATGCTGATTAGAGGGGATGCCTCTAATCAATATACTGATTTGGGTAGGAGGGATCAGCTCCTTGTGAAGGGTGCAAGGCACACACCACATTCACCATGATAAACTGAGTAAAACATGTAACTAGGATGCACCCATACGCCCCGACTGATATAATAATATGGCCAAACTGAAAAGGGACGCCACGAGCAATCACTCCGCCGTGGGGAAGTCATAACATCGGTGCCTCCAATGCTATGGTTATGGTACCTCCATAACTAGGTGAAACTGGTCATGCTTGTATATGGCTATAGTTTATGCTAAATTAACATAAGCAGTTCAAAACAATAAAACAAATGCTGGGGAAAAACAGTTGGCTGCATACGGGAAATCCTAATAAGGAAAGAATGTCCATACTGAAAGGACGGGAATCCGTACCTCAAGTCCAGTGAATGAACGGAAGAAAGACTCCTACTTCTGGATCACTAACGCTACATGAATACACACGTGTATAAGTATCGATTCACTGATTACGTACAGGGTTCCGTGTCTCATTATAGCTGATTTGGTATGTTTTAGGTCATGGTTCACTGTTTAAAGCCTTAAACTGTGTTTATCTTGTATTCTGATTAATCTGATTAAGTATTACTGGTGTTTCATGTATTAATATACTTACTGTATAATAATAAGTAACTTTCCAAAAATAGCAGGTTTCCAAAAATAGAAAGTTTCCAAAAATAGAAAGTTTCCAAAAATAGAAAGTTACCAAAAATAGAAAGTTTCCAAAAATAGAAAGTTTCCAAAAATAGAAAGTTTCCAAAAATAGAATTTACTGCCTAAAATAGATTAGTTTCTAAAAATAGAATTTACTGCCTAAAATAGATCAGCTGCCTTAATTAAATAAGTTTCCATATATAGAAGGTTTCCATAATTAGATTAGCTGCCTGAAATAGATTGATTTCCATATATAGAAGGTTTCCATAATTAGAATTAAGCTGATTTCATAAGCTAACATACAAGTCTAAGTGTCATAAGCTTACTACTTAAGTCATATGATATAGTGTATAGTTTAATTATTATTTCATGTATTTTAATTAAACTATAGGTTAAGCATTTTAATTAAAGTGTAACATGTATAATTAAAATGAAATGAAAATACTTAGGTTAAAATGTGTATTATTATTAATAATAATATAACCTAAGTCATATCTAAATTAATTAATTATAGGCATGTTTTAATAATTAATTAATTATAACTTATAACATAAAATACTTAGGTTAAAATAATGTCATGATAAACTAATAATTAAAATAACCTAAGTCATGATTTAATTAATATTTCATGTTATTAATTAATTATATCCTAAGTTCATGATTCATAAAAATTACATGTAACATAGATCATGATTTTAACCAACGAACCGTGAATCGGGTATGAATTCGACACCGTACCCCAGGCCAAACCCGGGGTACACGTGTCCCCTTGCTGCCGTGGGTCCCACATGAGCCAACCAAGACCAATTGTGGTCTTGGTGGTGGCGGCAATAGCAAACCAAACCCCCCTCGGGTTTGTTTTGCTAGGCGGCTAGAAACAAACACCCCTTTAAATCATTCCTTGATTTTATTTAATACCAAAACATGTTAGATCAATGATTAATTATCTTGTTTTCATAAGAAAAATAATAACATGTTCATGAAAATAATCAAAGATTAAAGGAATTAAAAAGAATTAAAAAGAAGGGTTAGAAAGGTATACCACTATGTAGCTTGGAAAAAAGGATGAACAAACACGTATTCTAACACTTGTTTTTAAGATCAAAATCAATCAAACACCCACTTATGGTGGTGTAAGGGTGGCGGCACAATAAGGAGAAAAAGGAGAGGAGAAAACTCTTTTTAGGGTTTTATGTTTATTTCTTGAAAAATGAAAATGAAAACATGTTTTTACTTTTACCCCCCCTTAACTTGAAAAGTCCATGGGCTAAGCCCATTTCATGCATGTGTGCCGTGGGTATGGGGGCCCCACATGGGGTACCCGTACCTTTCTCGTGTCCCGATATTTCGTGTTCGTTCGTGGTTAAACGTGCTCGTGTTTAACGTGTTTCTGTTTCTTTTAACGTGTCGTTTATCGTAAACTTAACGCTCGTAAATATATTATAAGTATTTACGTAATTATTTTAGTTAGTATTTTAAATGGTGTTCATGATTTAATTATGTTCACGTGATATATTATTAACTGTTTATCATGGGGTCGTACGTAATCGATACTTGTCATGACATACACGTATGCACTTGCTTGATTATTAGCACATGAATGTGATCAGTACTACATGAGGTAAGTTTTAATCTAGAACGTACGATCTTAAGGGCACTATTCATGGTAAAAGCATGCGGGTTTTACAATATCAGACTGTAACTCGGACTTTAATTTTAGGAAAGCTTATCTTTAATGATAACTTATCCTCGTAACGGGAAATTAATCTTTCTCGGTCATGAGCTTGTAGTAAAACATTCCAGGTTTTAAGCTCATCAAGGAAAGTGTATCTTTTAAATAAGAGAACTTTTCCTCCTAACGAGAAATTCACTTTTCTCGGTCATGAGTTTTACGTTAAAACATTCAAAAGTTCTTCAAGCTCATGAAAACGACTTCTAAGTAAATGTCAACTTAGGACTCGCTCGTCAGTTAATAGGAAAGTTTATCACCGATGATAAACTTATCCTTACAACGGGAAGCTTACAACTTCTCAAACTTGAGCTTGTTTTGTAAGATATTCAACATCTTAAGCTCAAGTAATTGGTTTTCAAAACAATGAACACAATTTGTCGAGAATTTCTCAAAAAGGTTTTTCTAAATCTTTCAAAATTGTGTGTTCAAAAAATGTTTTGATAAAAAGAGCATGTCTTCTGGAATCGATAATATTTACGATACTAGAAATGTCATTCAATAATGACACGAGGTTTTAAATAAAGTTCGAGCAGAAGTTCAAATGTTTTAAAACATGCTCAAAATGGTTTGCTATTATTTCAGATAGTAACCCGTTTTCATACTCAAGTCAAGCATTTCACCGGAAAGCTTTGACTCAACAACGGTAATTAATTTTCTCGGGCATGGTTTACTTTATAACCATGCAAGGGATTGTGTTTACTTAATAACACAATCTAACACGATTATATGTACAATTCAGTGCATTTATTTGTTAAAACAAGAGAAGTCTTGTTTTTATGAAGTTATCATCTCCACCAACCGTAGCAACTTACAATTGATATCTACATACTCGACGATGCGACTACTCAAACGGTGACTACAACTCTTTCAATAGAACACGGGTCAACAATTGAGGGGGAGCAATTGTCCATCATTCAGAATCCTTGATGCCGAGAGTGCCAAGTTCACATATTGGTGTCAAGACAATGATATCAATCATACACATGGAGTCAAGAGATAACTTCAGACGTGACGAGGTGACCAACATTCGTGAATAAGAACCGTGTGAATCTTTCATATGATGTTCTTCTTCATTCAGGTCCAACCTCGTAAATTGCTAATCTTGTGAATACATTATCATATATGATCTTTGCACGTGATAAATACCTTACACTTGTGTTTAAAAGGTATTTAATTTACGTTTCAAGTACACCCTCATTAATTTGAGGGAGAGCTTGTGAAAAGCATGAAGATAATTGGATTCGCATTTTCTTCCAGATTTTCTTAAAACGTTATTAAATCAATTGATATTAAAAACATCGATTGGGTTAATATTTTTAATATGGGGGAGAAGATGTGATTTAATAATGAGATCAATCAATTTAATGGTTTGACTTAATGTGCTGGCTCATCCCGACATGTGCGAAATGTTTTCGGATATCGTGGCATATGTTAAGGGGGAGCAAAATGGAATTGCACTTCAAAATGGATTTCATGGTGACATACACTTACCCAAAACATCTCTATTCACGACGGTGAAGATTGTGGTGACATAAGGATGGTAGGATAGGTTAAAGTCCAATGATTCCTCTTGAACCGGAGGAATCTTCCCAAGGACATTCCATAGCTAGAAATAGTAGTCCTTAGGAAAGTGGGAGAAAGATTGTGAACGTAGCTGAATGCCGACCAAGTACTTAAGCTGACACTGGAACTATCACAACAAGGTGCTAGTGATGACGTATTGGTAAGTATTAAAGGGGTTGAAGAATGAAAAAGAATTGTAAAGATAAAGGGTGTAAAGAAAGAAGCCCTCCTTACAACTTAGGCAGAAACCGGGTCAATACATATGCTATTGAGATCATTTTTTCAATGATTCTCGATATTGAAGATAGACATCATGGACCCAGTGATGCAAGGCACAACCCATCCCAGCTAACTCAGATATCTCTTAAAAGATATTTGTTTTAATCACACGGAGACAACACATTATCTACTGATTTATTCACTCTGAATAAATTGGTATTGAAATGGTGGCACTCCTCTCCAGCCTCCGATCACTAAAAATCCAAAATGCACGATCGAGTCTAGAGCCATTTGAGATCATCAAATATCTCATTAGGACACACTTTCATATTTCCTTGCTTCTTCACACACCGTGAAAAGTAAGAAAGATCTTAAGAGTCGTACGCAAAATCTTCATGATCTTGCCTGAACATCCGAGTAATACGAAAGTATTTACAATGAAGATGGAAATCCTTCTTGAGCGAACATCAAAAAGCTCATGGTAGGTGACTTGTGCGATTCTTTATGAATCAAACTTGTGATAACTGGAAAGCAACAGGGGTTTAATTCTTAAATGAATTTAAACACGTTCCAGGCCTCTACGCAATATCTTAGTGATCTTGCCAGAGCACTCAGAGTGATAGCTTAGTGTTCACAGTGATGAGTGGAAATCCTTCTAGTGTTAACCTCAAACAGCACTTGGTAGGTAACTTGCAAGATTCTATACGAATCAAGCTCGTGACAACTGGAAAGCAACGATGGTGCGGTTCTTAATTGAATTTCACTTGTTCCAGGAACATGAATTGACGGCTTCAAATCGTGCGGATATTATTATCCAAATGATTCACTCTTTATGTTTGCAGTCAGCTTTGGACGGTCGAATAAAGAGAACGGGTGTACCCGTGAAATCTTGTCAAGGAGATTCTTAATTGAAACTACCTACCACAAGTACGATATTTTATATCGTCCAACGGTCTTCACCGACCGGAGGTAAAATGCTACCGAATTAGGATGAAATTTTCAAAGCCATTTCATCTGTGTATATGTTTTGTTGCTAACTGTCTTATGCAGCGTAACAAGAAGGTGGCATTGCGGTGTACAATCCAGAAGAAGTCGTCACCACATGCTTATACTACATACACTTAATACTTCAACAAATTCAAGAAAGTCCCGAAAGTCAAGTCTTCCGCTGTATCAAACTCTGAGGCTTTCAAGAATTTATAAAGGTATAAGTATGTGGAACATGAAGTCACGAGGAGGCAAATATCACAAGTGATGAATGCACAAGGTAAAAGCAAGGACACATGCTCAAGACCAAAGTCAAAGATCTCATCAGCATATTCACAAGAACAAGATCAAAGACTCAAGCATAGTATGCTAGGTTTAAGATTTTGTAAGATGGTGTGACCTCCCTTTGGGGGAGATTGTTGGAAATACGTTTTTCCAAGGAAAGTCTCGGTCACATCATTATTAGCATAGATCACGAGCTATAGACTATTTAGGACATTGTAACTTGGAGTGACCTCCCTTTGGGGGAGATTGTTGGAAATACGTTTTTGCGTATTTAGAAAGGATCGGTCACTCCAATGATATTGGGCTCGTGATCCAATATAGCCCATATAGCCCACATGTAGGGTGGGCTATATAAACCCCCCTCCTAGCATGTTAGGAGGGGTTGTTGCTCACTTCCATTTGACATAATCACATTTCATCTTTTCTTCTTCATCCTTTCCTTTCTCTCTCTTCTTTCTCTCTCTAAGTTCTTTCATTTCTCATCCATATCAATAGATTATCCAACAATACCTAATCCTTAGAAAAACACGATCCTACAAGTTGTATAGGGGTGGGCAAGTGTAAACTTGTCCCATCCCTATTAATTTACGGGTACTCCTCGATTCTAGTTTCCTTGATTTGCGTGCCCTCGGGTCGTTTTACGAAAAACCTTTTTATAAATTATGAATCAACCGCACAAAACGAATCTAATAAAAATTGTCTCATAAAAAATGGAGTTCAAAAACGTAAATACGTAATCCTAGGGTTTCCCGTTTAGTCGTAAAGGACGTTAAATTAAAATCGTAAGTCCTAATCTCTTCTCGTAAATTTATGAGTTTATGAACCAACTCAAAATTAAAATCCCAAAATAATATTCATGTATAAATTTATTTCCTGAAATGTCGGACTGTCATCAAAACGGTGTATGTAAACGTAAGCACGTAACGTAGAATCCTCCGGTTTAGACGTAGTCGATGCTACTTCAAGACGTAAATCCAGATTTCTTCCCAAAAATAAGTGAGTTCATAATATAACATTAAAATAATGTTTTTAAATAATATTTGAGAATAAAATATAAACCATAAATTGACGGATTGTCACATCATTTACCCCCAAATAGGATCTTTGTCCTCAAAGATCATCTTATCTTACTACTCGCTTCTTATAGAGTTAAAGCCATGTGGGTATTTCCTCCACATTCGGTCTTTTCTCACAAGTGTAATTCATTACAATACGCGAGTTTCATCAAACATAACTATGGGAATAAGATCATGCTTAATGTTGACTTACTTTCTCTATCCATGATGTTCACGGGTTTTTGATGAATGCAACTTTTCGCCGATCTAAACTTTATCAAGAAGAATTCAGATTTTCACTTGATAGACATTTCATCAAGTTAGATATACAAATCATATTTCACGCAGCTCTTGAAGTCCTAGGGTAGATCCAGCTTATATTCCTTTCAAACCAATCTTTTACATCATCTCAATGGTCCCATACAACGGGGACTTATTTCCCATGATCTTTCAGATCATCTATTCGTTTTTCCAAGGTGAAGTTTTTTGGCATAACTTCGCTACCCATCCTGCACTTCAAGATCTACACTTCATATTCACATAACCTCCTGCCCACTACCGGCAGTCAATAATCAGATCCTAATTTCAACAATCATTTCAGGTCTCGCGGGTCGAGTATTTTGTAAGGTTAGGTTCGCCATCATAGGAAACCTTAAACCTAAAAGACATGTCCAACTCACAATGGGTGTACGTCGGTTGTCTTCCTCCCAACTCATGGTTACAGATTCTCTCACATTTAGATCCTCACAAGATTCGGTCTCGATCCTAACACGATAATTATCAATGATAATCTCTCCAAAGGAAAACGATTTTACAGTTTATTACCAAAGGTCAACCATTCAAGCATAAAACAACACTTTTAGTGTTTTGTATCATTACTTTACCTCGTCCCTTCGATTTGGGGTGGTAAACAGTACTTTCATCAAGGTTCGTTCCCAATGACTTCTGAGCAAATCTCTAGAAATTCCATCTTTCTTTTATCTCTCTCGTTTCTCTCTCTACCTTTCTCTCTCTAGTTCTTCCCATTTCCATTCATTCAATAGATAAACTCATACAATGCCTAATCCTTAAAAGCCCATTGCTTATTGGACTGTTTTTGGATTTTATTGTTTTTAAGGCCCAATAGGGGTATTTTGGTAATTTCAACTTCATTTCTATTTTAGTTATATAAAAATACACCAGTTTTCAAGTTTTTAGAATTTTTTTATAAATAATGGATTTTAATATTCTTTTAATATTTTATCTCAATTTTAAATTGTTTTTAAGTAGTTTTAACAGGTTTAAAAATTTGGAAAAAATACTTTTTAGCTTTATTAAAATAGTTTTGAGGTTTACAAGCTGAAAAATCTTAATTTGGACTTTTTTTTAATTTATATGATTTTTAGGGCTTTAATTAACATTTAAAAATTAAATATTAATTAATTTAAAAAGTTTCAAGAAGTTTTGATCATTTGTAAACCTTAGTTATATTTTAAAGAATTTTTTGTGATTTTTTGTGAATTTTTAGAGTAAGTTTTTATTTTAGCATCGTCTTGCCTGAAAATGCGTTTTTCGTCTTAGTTTATATTTATCATAATCCGTTATTTTCTTTCTCCTTTCTCAATATTAATCTAAAACTTACAAGTTCATCACACACAATTAACCTCCTTGGAAAACGAACTTTTTACCATCAAGGGTCATAAATATTTTGATTTTCATTAATCGAATCATTTAATACTTACCGCTTTTACGCTTTGTTTTCCTAAACAAGTGTAAGTATACCACAATCATTTTGGTGCCGCTGCCGACGAGGTGTGTTGTGATTAAAATTGGAATTTTTTTTATAACCAAAAATAGTATTTGTGTGATTAGCACTCTAATCATATGTATTATTGTTTCTCGTTTTCTTTGGGAATATTATTACTATATTGTATAAGTATCACAATAAATTCAAAGTATCTCCAAATACGCGAGAAATCGCACCTCATTAACGGGCGTTCCGGTCGTTAGTGAGTGTATCGATTTCAAACAACAAAAAGGGCAAAATAGATAAATACTTTTAAGAAGCTTAAACTAGATAAGTGCAAACTATAAGGTGGGTATAAGGCGGTTGTATTTTGGTAGTGATAGTAATACGTCTTTTAGGAAAAAGAACGTAATTAGGGTAAGTATTAAACAAAGTGATTTAGGAAAACCACTTGTAAATGACCCAAAGTGAGTTCGTTCTCAAGGAGGCTTGTGTATTGTGTTAAGAGATGAAATATGTTTGTGATTATGATTATGAGAAAAGAAAAGAGAAAAGGATGACGATTACGATTCTAAATTAAACTAAGACGAAAGTCGTGCACGTAAAACCGTAAAATATGACGAAATTTAAAAATTAACCTAAAAATTCCTAGAAAATTATAATAAATCCCAAAAAATGTAATTAGAGTTTACAAAAATTCAAAAATCACTCAAACCTTTTATTTAATTAAATAATAATTTTTTAATGCTAATTAAAGCCCAAAAATCAATTTAATTAACAAAAAGCCCAAAATGAGAATTTTCACTTTGTAAACCTCTAAAATAACTTAAATAAATTAAAACTATTTTTGAAAAATTTAAAATTAATTAAAACTAATTAAAGATGATTAAAAACTATATAATCTTAAAATAATTCTAAAAAATAATTAGATGACAACAAAATTAATCTAAAAGTTCTAAAACTCCTAACTTAATGTATTTAAGCTATGAAAAATGAAAAACTTGCAAAAATATTAAATTTAATTTTTAATAATAAAATAATAATAAAATAATATTAAAAATCCAAAATTTATAAAAAATTTTAAAAAGTTGCAAACTAGTTTATTTTAACCTAAATAAAACAGAAATGAACTTGAAATACCAAAGATACCCCTATTGGGCCTCCAAATGGGCTAAACAACGAAACAGTCCCTTAATGGGCTGAAATTAGGCCCAATAAGAAAAGGTTCACCAAATAAGCCCAAAATCTCTTATTTGACTAAAAATTCAATTTTAAACACAAAATTTCAGGCCCAAATGCTGAAAGTGAGCTTATCACAGCTTATTTCAAAGCAGCTTATTCTTAATGGGCTTTTTGGCCCATTAAGCTATAAGCTGATGCCATAAGCTGAGATTTGACACACAACCCTCTCTTGACCTAATTAAGATGTTTGTAAAAAGAAATTTTGAAAAAGCCTAAGAAATAAGCCCGAAATAAGCAAAAGCTCTCTACAGAAAACTACGAAATAGTTGTTTTTGAGTTCTAGACCAATTCAAGGGTTGATTCAAGTTGCAAAATGTTTCAAATGACAAAACTAAGATTAATAATCAAAAAGATTTCCAATAAGAACAATGAATAAGCTGGAATAAGCAATAAGCACTTTATGTAAAAGTCAACATAGTTGGTTTTCTAGTCAAACCTAAAAGTCAAACCCTAAAAAGCTCCAGATTAGTCAAATGGGTCAAATAAGGAAGATTGATTACAAAAACTAAGTTGTTGAAAGTTTGAATAAGCTAGAATAGCTTATGAATAAGTTGTTTGAAAATTAACACTAGCAGTGGCTAGTTTTGAGTGTCCAGCAGTGGGAAAAGTTTCCACTGCTTGACTATCTTGACTTTTTGTCTTTTGTGGATTTTTGTTGGATTAAAGGCACAAAAAGGCACCCTTAAAACCAGTGGGTTATAAGGATTCAATCACAATCAAATAAACACAAATCCTAACAGCCAATTGATACAGTTAATTCAATCTTTGCCCAGATATCACACAGACATGAGCATAAGCAGTTATGAACAAGATAAGCAGATTTAGCAAGATTAAGCCAACAAAATTGAACCAAATGCACACACCAGCTTAAATAAGTTCAAATGAACATAAATCAATTGGTTTCATACACTGATTCAAGGTCCAGACAAAGATTCAAGCTAAGAAAGTTACCGATGAACAATGAACAAACAGAAAATGCACTTTGTTGGTGTACTTGACCGCAAATCCAATTTCAAACACTCAAATCTCCTAAACAGGTTACACAAACTTTGATTTAACACTTGTTAGCCCTAAACATGCATACACTCTTAGTGTTTCCAAATTTTTAGGTCAAAACAATCAAAATCAAACAAGTTGTAGCACAATATAGGATTTGATGTTTAAAAGATAAAAACTTGCAGATAATAGCACACAACCAAGTAAATAACAGATGCCAGCACTAAACAACCCTAAACAATAACTCAAAATAGCATTCAAAGCTTAAACAGGTAAACCTAAACACCCCTTAAACTTTTTAAATCAACATTTAACAAAGCAAATGTGTATTTTAGGTCAAGCTAAGCTTAGATATGCATCATAATAACATTCTCATGCATAATCAACAAGGTTCAAGAACCACGAACACCACATACACCAGCAGAATACCAAATCACTTAAATCAAGTATTTTTAACAGATTTTAGGTAAGAAGGCTCAAACCTCATGAATGTACATCCACACTCATGAATTTTTGAGCTTATGTGCCTAGCTTAACAAGGCACAAGCTTCCACAAAGCTGCTAAGAGTAACAAGGTTAGAACAAGCAATATAATAAACAGAAAAATGAAAAACAAAGCTGATTAAAGCAACCTTTGTACCCACTCCTTGATTATCCCCAAACTACAAGCTCACAACACCTTGATAATCTTCTTATCAGGGTGTATAGATCACTTGTAATCCAAAAATTCCAAGGATGTACCAAAGACTTAGCAAAATATCAGTTTTGAGAAAAATTGGCTATTTCTTGCACAAGGTTTTAAAACAGGTTTTGAAAGTTCACAATCACAAAAACATATCAATAACAAGCATAGAATAAAGGTGGCACTTGGATTTCTTCAACAAATTCAAACACTTTTTCATAAACTGAAACAAGGATTTACAAAAAAGTTGAACAAGGAAAAACCAAGAGCAAGCTTAAATGTTGTGAGTCCTATGCCTTATATAGGCTACAATGAGACTAAGAAAGCTGAAAATAAAGTGTAAACCATAATGGTGAAGTCCCTGATATGCCCATGCAGTTTTAGTTTTGTATGATCATGTGAAGTTATCTTGGCTGTTTGTGAAGGTGTATAAGGGTTACCAATTGATCAAGGGGTCCATATTGAGCTTAGGATTGAAGCAGCTTCGTGAGACGTTGGATGGCTGGCACATTTTGGCTTTTTCCTTAACTTTTGTAGTAGGGGACTTATCATGTGAGTTGTGTGGTGATGTGGCATCATGTTTAGGAGTTGGGTTATGATTAAGAGACCCTTAATCATAATTCTGGAGGTTTATAGGGTTTAATTAAAAGTAATTAACAAATCCCTAAATGTGTTCTTAGTATGAATAGTGGAGGTTTGATCCGGATTATGTTTTGAAAACATGTTAACCGCCATATTTATTAACTAATTAAGATTAGTTAAAAATATGGTGTGAGTGGAGTGTGATGTGGCAAAAGGGAGGGTTTTGATTGGTGGAAATGCTGAGTGGGACACATGACAGCCTCTCACTGGTCTAGGTATCTTCTTTGTCTTGGCAATTTTTACCCCTTGTCTTTCTATTCCCTTTCAATTCAGTTTAAACCTTGCAAAATCCGAATTCCCTTTATAATCAAGTTTCATTTCTTAGACTTTTGCCCCAAATTTTTTTTGCAAAGGTTTATCAAAGGACTTGTTTTGCCAATTCATGATATTTGAACGACTGATTCTGGCATTTTCTTCATTCTTCAAGGTCTTGACTTGTTTGATTGACTTCTTGGAGGACTAAAAATGACAAGTCTTCATAAATGAGGGACCATTCTTGCTAATTCTTCAAAGTGGAGGGTCCTTTTTGCAAATTTGACAAACTTTAAGGACCAATCTTGTAATTATGAATAACCAAGGGCTTAAAGTGTCAATTATTCAATATTGGAGGACCCTTCTTGTACAATCTTCAATTCTTCAAGGGTTATTCTTGGAAAATCAACTGTAGGGCCCGGTTCATTGCGCGACTTCGTTTCCCGTGTTCATTTTTTCTTGTTTCTTGTGATCTTTTGCCATTTTCTTAATATCCGTACCTAAAATACACATGGAACAAACACAAGAATATATTTGGTATATTTCATGATATTTTATGCATTTTAAGCCCATTTTGGACGATGAGACTATGTATAAAAGTAGTCTCATCACTCCCCCATACTAAACCATTGCCGTGCCCTCACGCAATGATAGAATAAAGTATCGTAGCATCTCCAAAATTCATTTTCATGCACTTTTATTGAATGATGAACTTACTATACTACTACTATTACTACTACTTGCGGTTTTGACATAATGTATGATTTTCATCGCAAAATGGGACGTTAAGGTTCATAGAACAAGAACACGTGAATGCTTCGTTAGAAATAATTTCGTCGTCCTCGATTTTCACCCCAATTCCATGCCAAGCGTGTAACGAGATCATTGTCATTATAAGTTAGTAATGCTAACACTACTCATATGCCCTAATCACGTACTTAGACTCCCATTTTCCTAAGTAGTATCTCTTATATTTTATTTTTGTCTCGAATGTTCACGAGGATACATTTTTTGCTTATGCAATGATAGAGATTTAGGTCTAATAATAGAGTCATAACGGTGTAACCAAGACCATCGAATTAATAACCCCTCCTAATAGAAAACAATGTCAAAAAATTAAGTCAACAAGAAGGATCGATAAACACGGTTTTTTAACGGTTTTGAACATGAGACTTATTACCAAGACTTTTATACGCCCCCTAACGGATGGGCCTTATTATCATAGATTTACCTCCATCTTTTATTCAAATTCGCCATGAAGCTTTTATTATGACTTCAGTCTGGCCTTGCCTTTTATTTAACCTCACCATGAGGTGTTTATTATGGCCAAAGACGTATATCCTCACGCTAAAAGAGAATTTTGGATCTTTAAAGCTTCAAAGATTAAGGCTTGATTCACTTTCAATTTCGCATAGATTTTTCGGCCTTGTGATCTTCAAATTGTTTGGTTAATTAGGTGAGCACTTGAAATCTTATTATTAGGTGAAGCTTTCGATTATTCGGGTTGCTAATACTTCAAAACCGTGACGCTAGCGATACCTTAATGTCTTCCCAATTTAATTACATGGAAGATACTAGAAAAGACTAGAAACCAACAATCAAGACTAAACCGCTAAGCCAATACTTATTAAGCAAAATATATACAAGCGAAGGGAGAATAAGCAAACAACGAGAACACACGAGTTTTTGAAAGAATACGAGTACTCTACGTTTGGCATAGTAACTTATAATTAACTCTATCATTTCTTGTCCTCATTTAAGAGACTTAGCCTAATGTGAAGTTAAGGAATCAAAGCTAAGTGCTCAACACGCACGGTCGAGTCAAAAATTACTCTTATTCTCGCCATCAAAAAATCTACATTCGTGTCTTCAAACACTTATAAATCGTGAGAAAATTTTTAAAATTTGGCCATTTTTTAGCCTTATTTTGCAACAAAACGATTAATAAAAAGATAAACTTTTGAAAGCGTGAAGGTTTGGAAAGGCAAGTATATATTCAACCCCCATACTAAAGTTAAACATTGTCCTCAATGTTTAGAGTCTAAGGGTTGGATACCCCCATACTAGAGGCGTAGTCTAATGCTTAATCTAGCATGGAAAGGGTGTAACCGTTAAATTAATAGCCGTTTATGAAGTGTGCTAAAACCCTAAGGTTAGAACAAATAAGGATATATCATATGTAGATATCGAGAAATTCTTCAAAGCAAACGATTGAGTGCTCCCATAAAACGAACACGAGAGGCTCCAATCGTGAAGATCATGATCATCTAAAAACCACAATGCACAAACAACCATGGAACAAAGGTTAGAAGGGCACAAATCCCCTCACGTTAAACTACATTAGAAAGTGATAATATGTACATGGATAAGCAAGGGACTCCCCCACGAGGCACCTCATTTTTGATTACCGAGTCATGAGCTCGACTCGATCCCCTCAATACAAATTATCATTGGGGAAGGTGACTTGGTCGAGGTAGTTCAAAGAGGGAATGAAAGTTGGGTTTTTGCTAGGTTAAAAGTTCGTTGTTCTCAGCGTCTAATCGAATTGATTACAGTTTAAAGTGTGTGACTCAGTTGTCTTTGGTGGATAAAAGAAAAGGTTGTCGTTGTGTAACAAAATAAAAATGCAAACTTTTAAAGTAAATAGCAAATTAATAAAAGGACAAGCTAATAAAGACTTAAACGAAATATAGATAAAAGCTTGAAAAGATTAACTAAAAAATAAAACTTTAAAAATAAATGACGAAAAATTAAAACTCGACAAAAAGTAAAATTTGCAAACTTAAAAATAAAACTAAGACAAAAAAATTCTAAGTAAAAATGGCGGGAAAAGTTAAATTTGAATTTTAAAATAAAAACAGGAAATAAAAACTAAAAAATGCGTTCCGATCGTAACTTGGATCGCAGTCTCGATCGCAGTCTCTATCGTGACCAGGATTGCAACCAGGATCGTATCTTAGATCTTTACCTTTGATCTTAGTCTTTGATCTTAGTCTAGATCTTAGTCTTCGATCTTAGTCTAGATCTTAGTCTTCGATCTTAGTCTAGATCTTAGTCTTCGATCTTAGTCTTCGATATTAGTCTTCGATCTTAGTCTTCGATCTTAGTCTTCGATCTTAGTCTTTGATCTTAGTCTAGATCTTAGTCTTCGATCTTAGTCTAGATCTTAGTCTTCGATCTTAGTCTTCGATCTTAGTCTAGATCATAGTCTTCGATCTTAGTCTAGATCTTAGTCTTCGATCTTAGTCTAGATCTTAGTCTTCGATCTTAGTCTAGATCTTAGTCTAGATCATAACCACAGATCGAAGTCTGGATCGTGAATAGTGATCGCAATATTGGATCACAAGTAGAAACCCTAAGGCTTAAGCGATCACAATACCCGATCGGAACCATTAAAACCCTTAAACATTACGATGGAATGGAAAAGGTAAATAAGCAAAACCAAATAAGCACTTTCCTAATAAGCACTTACTAAAACTTAACCAAATCAACAATAATAACAAAAACTAAATAAGCATGAATAAAAAACTTTCAAAATACTAAATAAGCAAGATTTATAAAATAAACTTTAAAAATATTAAAATTTTAAGAACACTTAAAAGAAAATAAGCTAAACATGAAATAAGTAAAAATTGCAATAAGCTAAAACCTTGAATCGTTTAAAAACATTGATAAGAATAAAAAGATGAAAATTTTAATCAAATAAACACCAAGATGAAACAAGTTACTTACTTTGAACCGAATCAAAATCAAGATTAAACAAGAAAGGTAGAATAAGATAGATTATGAAAGCTTGAAATAAAATTAAAGATTAAAGATTCAAAACAATATTAAAGACTTACATGGATAACTTGATAGAAAGACAATATGAAAAGACAATATGAAAAAATGCTAGAAAATAAAGTGGAGAGCTAATGGAGAATTAGCTAACACCTTCCAAATGAGGGGAAGGGTTAGTATTTATAGGGAGGAGGTTGGTTGGTGGCTTGTGAGTTGATTTCCTTCTTTCTTTTAATTTGTCTTCGCGTCTTTAATTAAATTGACGTTTTTCACTTTGGCTCGGGATTTGTCGATAAATATCTTGAACTCGTCTTATAATTTCTTCATTTATTAGACTTGGGTTCTTCGACTTGTAAATCTTCCGTTTTTGGTCCTTTTCTTCAATAAATATTCAAAATAGGCCCATTGACTTCCAATCTTTTGCACTCTTGATCTTTTGACTTCGTCTTTTGTCTTTTTCTTCGATAAAAGCCCGTGAAAGCCCGTGTTTTCTTCCTTTTTCATATTTTGATCCTAAAACAGAACAAAAACACAAACCACGCATAATTCTGACATTTACGACATAAAATACACGTTATGCTCTCGTTTTTAATTGTAATAAGTGGTAAAAGGATGGGTGTTTTCACACCTATCAAATCTCCTACACTTGACCATTCCAATGCCCTCATGCAATGCATAATTTTAAAGCACGATTTACATTTTTTATCATAATTAACCCACCTTGGCCTTTATTAAACACAAGACATTGAGGAAACTTAAAAAAAATAGAAAATTACAAAATATTTGAAGGAAGAACATGTAAAGAGATCGAAGACTTACATTAGGGCTTTGGTTGTCATAAATTTTTATCACCCTCAAGTTTCACGTTCCCCATACTAAGCTTAAAAACGAGATCATTGTTATTATAAGTTAGTAAGCTAACATTCACTCATGTGGCTCAATAATTCGTTTAGACTCCCATATTCCTAGGTGTATCTCTTATATTTTATTATTGTCTTGAATGATCACGAGGATGCATTGTTGACTTATTTCGATAGCTTATTTAGGCCGAAAATAAAATAGGACGATCTAATCAATAGTTAGCTAAAGGACAAAATCTTTTAAAACTGCTTCTCGGGACCTCATAAAGTTCATATCTTGGCATAAATCGTTCACGATTTGAGACCTTTCTCGGATCGCTATTTGGCATTGACTTCATACTTCGAATCTTGGGAGACGTTCATGAAATAATGGTCTTCTCTTCATAATAGGAATTTCTTCACTTGAAGTTTTTCAGAGATTCTTCAAATTTGGACCACGACTTCTTCATTTTTCTCCAATCTTTATTTGGGATTTTGATATACAACGATCCGCCTCCTTTTAGTACTTGGATCTATTTATCCTCATACCTTGCTAGGGTCTTTTCGGATAGACTTCTACATGATCTTTAGGGGAGTATTTGCTTTTCATCGTGTGTCTCGATCCTTCATATTGATTTCTGTAAATGATTCTTCACATCACTTGGGATCTTTAGCAACAAAATGTAGCCCTCATGCCTTGTTAGGGCCTTTTCGGACTCGCCAATCTTCGCATCCCCCTTCAATAAGTTATGCCTTGGCTATGAACTCTAGTTAATACCGAGCAACTTTTAAACGATCTTGTGCTAGAAGCTAAGTAACTTTTCATATCGTACGACCTTATTTATTGCAATTATATTTATTAACACGCGACGGGAGAAAAAACTCATAATTAACTCACAAAAATTCCTGAAAGAATAACAAACCAATAATTGACTCTATCATCTCTCGTTCTCCACAATTTAAAATCTCAAAGAATGAGACTCGTGGATGCTTAGCCTATTAAATCAAAGTTTTGGGTTTTCAAGTCATCTATAGGATCTTGCAACTTCTTAGACTTTTTCAAGTTTAGAATTCGCATTTTAAAGTTCCCTTGATAAACGACTTTCTAGGATTAATTATAGGTACTTGCGAAAAGTTCTTGTTCTTAACCCATATGAGTTAAGACTTTCGCGTTTTAAAGTTCCCTATATAAAAGCCTAGCAAAACTTGATTTAAACACGTTAAGGATACTAGCTAGAGTAAACTAAAATAAGTAAACTCGGGTTGAGTCAAAAGATTCATGACGGGCCTAATATATCAAAGACATCTAAACTTATTAAAACCAGTTTATTTAAATTTATTCTAATGAAAGAAAATTAACGATAACAATGTAAAATACTAATAGGCCAAAATAGATCAAAAATTTTGAAAAATGTCGAAAAAATCAATTTTCCGGTTAAAATGAGGACAAATACAAGGAAAATCCCACTAAACTTCGATAGAAGTCCCCCTACACTTAATATAAACATTGTCCTCAATGTTTAAGCATATGGAAGTAACCTCCCCTACACTTAGGACTTTGTGCACGTTGTTTAAATCTTGCTAAGGAATAGACAACTAAAGTGATTCCTATTTTAATATTGAAAAATATAAAATTGTGAATCAGAAGAGTTTAGGATAGAACCGGGAAGACGGGTACACGGGATCACGGTTCATCAAAAGTCATCAAAAGTAGATCTTGAAAGCTCGAATCCCTGAACATCATAAGAAAGAAAACAACAAACACATACTAGGGTCTCCCCATACACTTATTAGAAAAACGGAATAAAAGGATAGATAATCGGGTTGCCTCCCGATGAGCGCTTGTTTTTGTTGACCGAGTCACGAGACTGACTCGACCCCGAATTGAATGGTCCATGGGGAAGCCTCGAATGTAATACCGGGATCAAAGACCTTGTCCTCGTTCCCGGAGGAACATAATAAATGAGAGGCCGGAGGATAAGTCTTAAAGGGTAGAAAATTCCTCTCAACATACGAAAAGTATGTGAAGTTGTGATCCACTGGAGGTGGGGTGGGTAATGGAATTAAAATGTCATCCTCAAAAGACATATGATTATCACTGAGCGGCAAAGCCATAAAGGTGTCAATCATAGAATGGTCAATGTCACCTCCCGGGTCAAAGCACTCATCCTCAGTAATGGTCTCCAAAGTATAGGAAAAAGAGGTGCTCGGGAGGGGGAATTGGGACAATATCATCAGGCATAAAAGTATCAAAAATAATATCCTCCTTCGTTTCATCATCATCCATACCCGGAGGTATTGAGTGAATGTCAATTTCTTCCATAAATGTGTCATTATTCTCAACAGGAGTAAGAGACAGGGGTAAAGACTTGGTATTAGGAGCAGAATTCAACGCTTCATGTTTACCAATAAGAAGATGAAATTTCAGTAATTTGTCGCGAAGAATAACGTATTCCACCTCATCTACAAGACCAAGTTTAGTGGTGAACTTACTCGTAAGTCGGAGAGAATAAATCAACATCGCCCTCATCTCCCGGAGGAGATTGAGAAATTTCAAAGGTGAAATTCTCATAGCATGGAGAAAAATCTTCATTAAGAGCGACCTCGTCCGTAAGCTCCGCAAAAGTCGGTACATCACAAACCTCCTCAAATAAGTTGTCGAGACCAAATTCACTAATCTTACTCGATGAATCACTATCCTTAGACGCATTTGGGATATCGAGAGAAGGAATTACAATTGCACTAGGATGTTGAGCAACAAGATCATTCCAATAAATAGTATTCTCATCGTCATCATCATCATAATAGTAAGAACGCACAAGAGGCGGAGTATAATCACTAAGATTAGAAACTTGCTCTTGTTGTTGTCGTTGTCGCTCCAACAATGTCTCGGTCAGTCAAATTAAGACGTCATGAATTTTCAAAAGAAGGGTTTGTCTTTCGTCATTCGGATTCAAGGAAGGTTGATGATCAAGGGTGTATTGTGGGGGTTCAAAATTATGAAAACCGGAATTATAGCACGGATTTGGTTCATAATAATTCATCGTTTGACAATAAGAAGTATCGAGCGGGCCCCCACAATTGTTGCAATACGGGTATTGAGAAAAACCCGGTGCGTGTTGTGGATAGCTATTACCATTGTCATAGATGTAACCCGGTTCTTGCTCGTCATGAGACAGGTATCGAATTGGACACGAAACATGCCAATGAGAATCGATTCCACAATATATGCAAGAGGGTGGATTAAGTGCATTAGAAGCAAAGGATGAGTTAATCGAATTACACGAGGGACAAAATCCAAATTGTGTATTGTCGATATCATTTCCGCATCGCTCACATGTACACCATTGACATGTTTGAAAACCATACAAGGTCTCCCACACCCTACGCAATAAACATACGAATCCATGAAGAATTAAAAATTAGAGGGGTTGAGAAAAAGAATTAAATAGAATAGAGGATGAAGAGGAATATTTTTGGTGCAAAACTCTTGAAAAAATAAATGCTTTTTATGAGTTTTTAAATGTTTTTGGAGTTTTTTTTCTTTTTTTAGAAAATTTGGAAATTTTTTATGGATTTTTGAAAATTTTTGAGCAAGAAAAATAACGTTCAAAAGTGAACGGATCCCAAAATCCAACGTCTCTCTCACAAAAACCGTTAATCTTCACGAAAAGAGCCGGCAGCGGTGCCATTTGAAAGTTGGGCTTTTTCTAGGTTAAAAGTTCGTTGTTCTCGGCGTCTAATCGAATTGATTACAGTTTGAAGTGTGTGACTCAGTCGTCTTTCGTGGATAAAAGAAAAGGTTGTCGTTGTGTAACAAAATAAAAATGCAAACTTTTAAAGTAAATAGCAAATTAATAAAAGGATAAACTAATAAAGACTTAAACGAAATATAGATAAAAGCTTAAAAAGATTAAACTAAAAAAATAAAACTTTAAAAATAAATGACGAAAAATTAAAACTCGACAAAAAGTAAAATTTGCAACCTTAAAAATAAAACTACGACAAAAAAAGTTTAAAATAATTCTAAGTAAAAATGGCGAGAAAAGTTAAATTTGAATTTAAAAATAAAAACAGGAAATAAAAACTAAAAAATGCGTTCCGATCGTAACTTGGATCGCAGTCTCGATCGTGACCAGGATCGCAACCAGGATCGTATCTTAGATCTTAGCCTTTGATCTTAGTCTTTGATCTTAGTCTTTGATCTTAGTCTAGATCTTAGTCTTCGATCTTAGCCTTCGATCTTAGTCTAGATCTTAGTCTTCGATCTTAGTCTTCGATCTTAGTCTAGATCTTAGTCTTCGATCTTAGTCTAGATCTTAGTCTTCGATCTTAGTCTTCGATCTTAGTCTAGATCTTAGTCTTCGATCTTAGTCTAGATCTTAGTCCTTGATGTTAGTCTAGATCTTAGTCTTCGATCTTAGTCTAGATCTTAGTCTTCGATCTTAGTCTAGATCTTAGTCTTCGATCTTAGTCTAGATCTTAGTCTAGATCGTAACCACAGATCGAAGTCTGGATCGTGAGTAGTGATCGCAGTATTGGATCGCAAGTAGAAACCCTAAGGCTTATGCGATCACAATACCCGATCGGAACCATTAAAACCCTTAAACATTACGATGGAATGGAAAAGGTAAATAAGCAAAACCAAATAAGCACTTTTCAAATAAGCACTTACTAAAACTTAACCAAATCAACAATAATAACAAAAACTAAATAAGCATGAATAAAAAACTTTCAAAATACTAAATAAGCAAGATTTATAAAATAAACTTTAAAAAGATTAAAATTTTAAGAACACTTAAAAGAAAATAAGCTAAACATGAAATAAGTAAAAATTGCGATAAGCTAAAACCTTAAATCGTTTAAAAACATTGATAAGAATAAAAAGATGAAAATTTTAATCAAATAAACACCAAGATGAAACAAGTTACTTACTTTGAACCGAATCAAAATCAAGATTAAACAAGAAAGGTAGAATAAGATAGATTATGAAAGCTTGAAATAAAATTAAAGATTAAAGATTCAAAACAAGATTAAAGACTTACATGGATAACTTGATAGAAAGACAATATGAAAAATGCTAGAAAATAAAGTGGAGAGCTAATGGAGAATTAGCTAACACCTTCCAAATGAGGGGAAGGGTTAGTATTTATAGGGAGGAGGTTGGTTGGTGGCTTGTGAGTTGATTTCCTTCTTTCTTTTAATTTGTCTTTGCGTCTTTAATTAAATTGATGTTTTTGACTTTGGCTCGGGATTTGTCGATAAATATTTTGAACTCGTCTTATAGTTTCTTCATTTATTAGACTTGGGTTCTTCGACTTGTAAATCTTCCGTCTTTGGTCCTTTTCTTCAATAAATATTTAAAAATGCCCATTGACTTCCAATATTTTACACTCTTGATCTTTTGACTTCGTCTTTTGTCTTTTTCATCGATAAAAGCCCGTGAAAGCCCGTGTTTTCTTCCTTTTTCATATTTTGATCCTAAAACAGAACAAAAACACAAACCACGCATAATTCTGACATTTACGACATAAAATACATGTTATGGTCTCGTTTTTAATTGTAATAAGTGGTAAAAGGATGGGTGTTTTCACACCTATTAGGGAACTTCCCCACCAAAGTAGTGCTTCAACCTATGTCCATTCACCTTGAAATTGGGGCCATCATTTTGAGCTAGCTCGATGGTCCCATATGGAAAAACATAGGTAACGGTGAATGCACCGGACCAACGGGATTTCAACTTGCCGGAAAAGATTTTCAAATGTGAGTTAAAAAGCAACACTTGATCTCCAATGTTAAACACCCGGTTTTTAATTTTAGAATCATGAAACTTTTTATATTTTTTTTGTAAATCAATGAATTTTCATAAGCAATATCTCTCAATTCATCCAATTCATTCAATTGAATTTTCTGGTGTTTTCCCGCGGTCTCCATGTCATTATTACAATGCTGTAGGGTCCAATAAGCTTTGTGTTCGAGTTCAATTGGCAAGTGAAAATTCTTCCCATACACAAGCTTATAAGGAGTGCACCCGATGGGCGTCTTATGAGCGGTACGAAAGGCCCATAAAGCATCGTCTAACTTATCCGACCACGATTGTCGGTTCTCTCCAATCGATCTCTCCAAGATCCTCTTCAGCGATCGGTTTGAAACCTCGACTTGCCCACTCGTTTGTGGGTGATAATCCGTAGAAAGCCGATGTGTAACCCCATATTTTCTTAGGACCCTTTTGAATTGGTCATTACAAAAATGGGTTCCACGATCGTTTATGATCGCACGAGGGGTTCCAAACCGAGAAAACAAATTCTTCAAAAAATTGACTACGACACGAGCATCGTTCGTGGGCAAAGCCTTAGCTTCCACCCACTTGGATAGGTAGTCGACGACGACAAGGATGTACTTATTACCAAGAGATGATGGGAACGGCCCCATAAAATTAATTCCCCAAACGTCAAAGATCTCATACACTTGGATGATGTTTTGTGGCATTTCATCATTTTGTGAGGCTTTGCCTTGATGTTGGCATGAGTCACATGACTTAACAAGTGCATGTGCATCTCGGTAAATAGTAGCCAAAAGAATCCGACATCAAAGACCTTCTTTGCCTTGAGATTAGCGCCATGGTGACCCCCCGTGGGTCCCTAGTGACAAGCTTTATGGATATTAGAAGCTTCGGTGCCAAAAACACAACGTCGAATGATTTGATCCGCACAAGTCCGAAAGAGGTAAGGGTCGTTCCAAAAGTAGAACTTGATGTCAGAAAATAATTTTCGTTTTTGTTGAGTCGTCATACCCTTAATGATGAAGTTGCCCGCATGGTAATTTGCGATGTCCGCAAACCATGGGGTTGATAAGTCAAGCTTAGAATTCACTACACCAAGTGTCTCGAGAGGAAATGTTTCGGTGATTTCCTTGGGCTCTGATACTTTGATTTTTGTATGTATCAATTAAGTTCGTTTTTCCTCGATTCGACTCGAATTTGATTTCCGGTTTAACGTATCGACTTAACTTTGTTTTTGGTAAAGATAACTTTGGAATTTCTTTAAACTAACTTAAATCTATTAAAAGAAAACTATTTTAATTAACTATTTAAACTAATAATTTGAAAATAAAATTTAACTAATTAATAAAACTTAAAAACTTTTAATTAAAAGCTATTTTTAAACAAAAATTAATAAATTGAAAACTAATTTTAAATCTAAAATTTAAATAAGAATTTAAAACTACTTTTAAATCTATGTAAAAAAAACTATTTAAAATTATAAAAGAAATTTAAAACTTATGTAAATTTATAAAAGTAAATAAAATTAAAATATTTTTTATCCTTTTTATATTTTATAAAAAAAAACTGAATTGAAACAAAACTGTTTAATTAACTTAAATAAAACTAAACTTGAATTAAACTAATTTTAATTAAAACTAAAATAAACTGCCAACTATATATTATCCTATATTAACCTAATGTTGCAAAACAATACTAAAAAAGATGCCTAGAGTAACTGGTTGGGATGTTGGCTACCAGACGAGAGGTCCTGGGTTCGAACCCCAGCAGACCTAATATTTTGTTAATATTTTTAACTTTTTGGAACTTTTTATTTTGGGCAGAAAGTCCTCAGACTAATTGAGTCTGAGGCTTATGCAGTTACAAAAAACAAGAATACAATCCAAATAATAAGCTGAACTCAAATAAGCAGGAACCAAATAAGCTTATAAAACAAATTAATCTAACAAGCAGATTTAATCAATCCACAAATCAAGCAGCAACATATCCAAGATCAAAACCATCAAGTCTGATAAATAAATAAGCAGATCCAAAATATCCCAAACCAAACTTAATGAAATAAACTCAAATGATTTATAAGCAAATATGAAACTAAGCAAACCAAAGACTAAGGCAGATAAAACAAAAAAAAATAAGCAGACTTTATAAAACCGAATAAGCAGTTTAACAATTAAACTAAGCTAAATTAAATCTATATCAAGCTAAACATATTAAGCTAAATACTATGATTCCAAATAAGCAAATCCAAACTAATAACTGATCCAATAAGCAAATAACAAAATTATTAGAACCAACTTAAATAATCCACCAAGTTTTATCAGAAACTTAAACTAGCAGATATGAACTATCCCAACACCAAACTACCGATGAACAGTAACCAACAAAATAAGCAGACAGAATCAAATTCAAACCATATAAAACATAAACTAAATAAAACTTAAAACTTAACATAAAATTAAGAGAAACACAAACCTGATGGAGTTTTCCGTTGAGAAGTAGGTGGACGCTGTACCCCCTATTGAACCGTAACAATCGAGCCACACCACCTTATAGCTTACCCGATTTCCATCATCATCATCACCCTTGTCAACAGTAACCAATCCAACTATATTTTTTTATATATTTATAATTTCTCAGTAGGGGTAATTATTGCTATTCTTATAAATTTAATAATTATTTAATAAAACATAAATTCAAGAATATTATGCAATAAAATTGAGCAAGACACAAAATTAAACAGAAACTTAAATTTTCATTCATTAATTTCGGATTACAATACTTTGATAAAAAGAAATTACATAAACCCTAAATCTACTTTTTTAGAAAATAAAAATTAAACTAAAGAAAAAGCACAAAAATTACATGAAAAGAGGGGGGTTTTATAGGAGAACCCCGAATCTTCTAGGTTCTCCTTGGTGCCCAAGGCTTGTGATTATAGCCGTTGATTTCTTCATTCTTCTTCTCTCTCTTCTTTTCTTCTAATCAAGCGACTGAGATTGATTCTTGCATCCCTTGTGACTCGGATTGCCAGCGTGGAGAGATTTGATTGGTGGGTTTGTGATGTGATTTATCAAAACCAATCAAAGAAAAGAAAAGGGCCACGGTGGATGATGGGTTGTGGACCACATGGTGTTTTGCTGCGAAAATTGGGGGGATTTATTCCTTATAGGTTGAATTAACCTATAGGGGTAAAAGCCCCATTTTTTTGGTTGGTTAATTGTGCTGTAAAAATTAGGGTTTATGCAAGATTGGGGGGGGGGAAGGAGAAGAAAGTGGATGTGTGTTTTTTTACTTCGTTTGTAACGAAGGTAAGTGAGGGGTGAGAGTAAATATTTGTTTTATTTGGGGAATGGGTACACGTGTGTTGACTGGGTAAAAGGGTTGGTTTATTCGTGTGTGTGGGTTGACTGGTCAAGCCAAAGGGAATAGCCCATTCCATCCGTTTTCTTTTATTTGTGACATGGGCTTTGGCCCGTTTTCTTTTCTTATGATCCGTCCAAGAGGGTAAGTTATCAATTTGGGCTATAGTTTGAGCTTTTGGTGAAAAGTTTAAGTATTCTTTTCCTTAAATGGGCTTTTGAGCCCATTTATCCAATGTGGGACCCACTTGACTCGAATATCTTCAGAAAACGATTAATTCCATTAAAACGAGATCGACTCCGACTTCCTTGATCATTTCTTCAAAATTAAGTTGACTTTGTCGGTTTTCGTGATCTTCGGCACACTTTTGGTCTTTTGACTTTGTCTTTATCTCTTTTTGGTCCTTTCTTCAACATTTGACCGTGAAATCCCGTGTTTTCTCTTCTTTTGATCATTTGTACCTATTTAACACGCAAAACACAAAACCACGCGTAATTCTGACATTTAAGATATAAAACACATGATTAGGTCTTGTTTTTACTTGATTTTAGTGGCAAAAGGATAAGTGTTTACACACTTATTAAATCCCCTACACTTGACCATTGCAATGTCCCCATACAATGCATAGTTATAAAGCATTACATTTTTCTCATAATCAATCCATCTCGGCCTTTATTATTATTATTACTACTACTACTATGACGAAAAGATAAAACTTAAGAAAGAGACAAAAGTTATAATCATTTATTAACTTGGAAATTATTCGATGGAAGAAACTTGTAAAGAAATCTAAGACTTAGATTAGGGCTTTGGTGTCATGAGTATTAATCACCCTCAAGTTTCACGTTCCCCATACCAAGCTTAAAAACGAGATCATTGTTATTACAAGTTAGCACAACTAACACTTACTCATGTGGTTTAGTTAATCACTTAGACCCCCTTATTCCTATGGTGTATCTCTTGTATTTTATTTTTGTCTTGAATGATCACGAGGATGCATTGTTGACTTATTTCGATAATTTATTAAGGCCGAAAATAAAGTGGGACGATTTAATCAATAGTTAGCTAAAGGACAAAATCTTTTAAAACTGCTTCTCGAAACCTCAAAAAGTTCATATCTTGGCATAACTCATTTCACGATTTGAGACCTTTCTCGGACCGATATTTGGCTTGTACTTCAAACTTCAAATCTTGAGAGACGATCTTGAAATTATGGTCTTCTCTTCATTTTGGTATACATCTTCATAAGGAGTGAAAGATGCTTCAACGTTGACCACGACTTCTTCATTTATCCTCTTCTTTATTTAGGATTTTGATATACAACGATCCGCCTCCTTTTCGGACTTGGATCTATTTATCCTCATACCTTGTTAGGGTCTTTTTGGATAGACTTCTCCATGATCTTTAGGGGAGTAATTACTTCTCGTCGTGTGTCTTGATCCATCATCTTGATTTGGATTAATGATCTTCACAATCTCTTAGGATCTTTAGCAAAAAAAGTGAATCCTCATGCCTTGTGAGGGCCTTTTTGGACTCGGGTATCCTCATGCCTTGTTAGGGCCTTTTTGGATAAGCCAATCTTCGCGTCCCGCTTCAATAAGTTATGCCTTGGCTATGAACTCTAATTAATACCGAGCAACTTTTAAACGATATTGTGCTAGAAGCTAAGTAACTTTTCAAATCGTACAACCTTATTTATGCAAATATATTTATTAACAAGTGACGGGAGAAAAAGCTCATAACTAACTCACATAAGTTAATGAAAGAATACCAAACTAATAATTAACTCTATCATCTCTCGTTCTCCACAATTTAAAATCTCAAGGAATGAGACTCGTGGATGCTTAGCCTAATAAACCAATTAAGGTCCATATGGTTAAGGATACTAGCTAGAGTAAACTTAGATAAGTAAACTCGGGTTGAGTCAAAATATTCACGACGGGCCTAATATATCAAAGACATCTAAACTTGTTAAAACCATTTTATTTATTTATTTCATTTTTGACTTTATTCTTGAAATGGAAATTATTACGATGCGATAATAAAAGGAATAAAAATATTACTAGGCCAAAATAGATCAAAAATTTGAAAAACGTTGAAATTTTTTAAAATTTTCCGGTTAAATGCGGTCAAATTCATGGAAAAGCCCACTAAAATTCGATAGAAGTCCCCCCTACACTTAATATAAACATTGTCCTCAATGTTTAAGCACATGGGAGAAAAAACTCCCCTACACTTAGGACATTGAGTACGTTGTTTAAAATCGAGCTAAGGAAGGGACAACTAAAGCGATTACATTTATTCGTTTTATTTATATACAAGTATGAATCACAATAGTTTTGATAGAACCGGGTACACGGGAACACGGGATCATGGGTCGCGTCAAAAGTACCAAAAGTGGATCATCAAAGCACATGTCCCTGCACACAATCACAACACACAACAACCTACTTGGCTCCCCCCTACACTTATTGGTGGACATGGATGAAGGCGAAAAATGGGTGGAAAGGATGGTAAAGGTAAAAATCTAACCTAGTTATACGGTGCTTGATTTATTTATCACGAGTCTCTAGCTCGACTCGATTTCCCGAATTAATTCAAGGGAAATGTGGAGAGGGATGGAATCATCTCATGAGAGATGTCCTCTGTATAGTACAACTTAACCCGTTGGCCGTTCACCTTAAAGTTGGGCCCATTTGGTTGGGATAACTCAATGGTGCCATAAGGGAAGACTTGGGCCACGGTGAATGGACCGGACCAACGGCTCTTAAGTTTACCCGAAAAGATTTTCAACCGAGAGTTAAAGAGTAAAAATTGATCTCCAACATGGAACTCTCGGTTTTTAATCTTGGAATCATGAATGAGCTTAGTCTTCTCCTTGTAGATTAATGAATTTTCATAAGCCTCATTCCTAAGTTCATTAAGTTCATTGAGTTGGATTTTCCTATGATCACCGGCTTTGTTTATATCAAAATTAGCCCATTTTAAGGCCCAATAGGCCTTATGCTCCAACTCAATGGGGAGGTGGCATGCCTTTCCGTACACAAGGCGATAAGGGGTACAACCTATAGGTGTCTTATAAGCGGTACGGAAAGCCCACAAAGCATCATCTAATTTATCGGCCCATGAGGCACGATGCACTCCCACGGTTCGCTCTAGAATTCTCTTAAGACCACGGTTAGAAACCTCTGTTTATCCATTAGTTTGAGGATGATACGCGGTGGAAAGTTGGTGATTGACACCATACTTAGCCATGACTCGTGCAAATTGATCATTGCAAAAATGAGTCCCACGATCACTAATAATAGCACGAGGCACACCGAATTGAGCAAACAATTGTTTCAAGAAGTTAACAACCACCCTCCCATCGTTAGTAGGTAAAGCCTTTGCTTCAACCCATTTTGATACGTAGTCAACGGCTACGAGGATGTACTTGTTTCCTTTCGATGATAGAAACGGCCCCATAAAGTCGATGCCCCATACGTCAAAGATTTCACATTTTTGGATGAAATTTTGAGGCATCCCATCTTTATGTGTGATCTTGCCTTGTCTTTGGCAAGCATCACAATGTTTAACCATTTCATGTGCATCATGATAAATGGAGGGCCAATAGAATCCGAAGTCGAAAACTTTTTTAGCGGTGTAATTAGGACCAAAGTGACCACCGGTGGGTCCTTTATGGCAAGCTTCAAGGATTTGTAAAGCCGCCGGCCCATCAACACATCTACGAATGATTAAATCCGCACATTGCTTGAAAAGATAAGGGTTGTCCCAATAGTACGTTTTAACGTCCTTGAAGAATTTTTTCTTTTGTTGGGACGATAACTCTTCGACAAGAACACCACCCGCCAAATAGTTTGCAATGTCCGCAAACCATGGGGTATCATCAAGATTGGAATTATTAGACATTAAGGTCTCAAGGGGAAAGGATTCATTAATCTCTTGATTTGGAGATTCCCCTTGATAAGGATCCTCAAGTCTACTAAGGTGATCCGCGGCTAGGTTTTCCGCTCCTTTTTTATCACGAATTTCGATTTTAAATTCTTGTAGGAGAAAAACCCAACGAAGGAGTCTCGGTTTAGCATCTTGCTTGGTCAACAAGTATTTCAAGGCGGAATGGTCGGTGTAAACGATGGTGGTGGAAAGCACAAGATAGGGGCGAAATTTCTCAAAAGCATACACTACGGCTAAAAGCTCTTTCTCGGTAGTGGTATAATGCAATTGAGCCCCCGTCATTGTCTTACTAGCATAATGAATGGGTTGGAAATGTTTGTTAACTCGTTGACCTAAAACCGCTCCTACCGCGAAATCACTAGCATCGCACATGAGCTCGAAAGGTAACTCCCAATTTGGAGAGACTAAGACCGGTGCCTTAGTTAATTTACATTTAAGAAGTTCGAAAGAGTCGAGACATTCTTGAGAGAAGATGAAAGGAGCATCCTTTTCTAAGAGATGAGTCATTGGACGAGCTATTTTTGAGAAATCTTGGATGAAACGTCGATAAAATTCCGCATGGCCTAAAAAACTTCTAACTCCTTTGACGGTGGTAGGCGGAGGTAACTTAGCAATGACGTCAACTTTAGCACGCTCGACTTCGATACCGGCTTTGGAAATTTTATGACCGAGGACGATGCCTTCTTTTACCATGAAATGGCATTTTTCCCAATTAAGAATGAGACGAGTGTCTTTACACCGTTGGAGCATACGTTCTAAATTAGCAAGGCAAGAAGAGAAAGAATCACCATATACCGAGAAATCGTCCATAAAGACTTCCATAGTTTCTTCAACCATGTCATGAAATATCGCCATCATACACCTTTGGAAAGTCCCGGGAGCATTGCATAAGTCGAAAGGCATTCGTTTGTAAGCAAATGTTCCATAGGTACAAGTGAATGTGGTTTTCTCTTGGTCTTTTGGATCGATAGGGATTTGAAAATATCCGGAAAAGCCATCTAAGAAACAATAGAAATCATTACCCACTAAACGCTCGATCATTTGATCCATGAAAGGAAGAGGGAAATGATCCTTACGAGTGGCATTATTGAGCTTACGATAATCAATGCAAACTCGCCAACCCGTGACGAGTCGAGTAGGAATCAACTCGTTGTTTTCGTTGGGAACAACGGTGATTCCGCCTTTCTTAGGCACACAATGGACGGGACTAACCCATGGCGAATCCGAGATAGGGTAAATCATTCCGGCATCTAGAAGTTTGATAACTTCTTTCTTAATGACTTCATGAATTTTTGGATTAACCCTTCTTAGATTTTTGATTGCGGGTTTAAAGTCATCTTCCATGAGAATTTTATGAGTACAAAAATTAGGATCAATTCCGCGAATGTCGGAGATTTTCCAAGCAATTGCTTTCTTATGATTCTTAAGCACATCGATAAGTCGGGATTTTTCATCTTCTTTTAAGTCATTAGCAATAATGACGGGAAACTTATTATCATCCTCTAAGAAAACGTACTCTAAATGAGACGGTAAATCCTTAAGCTCTAAATCCGGCGGATTGTCAATGGAAGGCTTAGTCAAAGTAGGATCATCGTTTGTAACTTCTTTAGGAGTAGGTGGAGAAATATTGTCCTCATTGAGAAGTCTCTCAATGGTACGAATGTCTTCATCCCAATTGGTGGGAGAATTATCATAGTTAATATCGAGAGGACCCAAGCTAGCTTCAAAATCATCTAAGTCACTTTCTCCAAATGGAGTCAATGAAGGAGCAATAGAAGCTACGGTCTCAACATGAGGTAAAGGAGAAATCCCGCTCTTACAAGCCTCGTGAAAATGTTCTTCGCATGCTTCGTCGAGCACATCGATGTAACTCACGGATTCGGGCTCATCGGGAAGTTTGGAAAGTTTACCCATGTTAAAGATGATTTTGTCATCCCCGACCCTCATGATAAGTTCACCCGCGGCTACATCAATTAATGTACGCCCGGTTCTCAAGAAAGGTCGTCCCACAATTAAAGGAATACGGGGATCCATTTCATAGTCGACTACGACGAAATCGGCAGGAAAAGTGAATTTGTCGACTCCTACAAAAACATCCTCGGCTATCCCCACCGGATAAGCAACCGTACGGTTAGCTAATTCCAATGTCATACGAGTGGGGACTAGCTTGGGTAAAGATAATTGTTTCCACACGGACAATGGCATAAGATTGATACTCGCTCCGAGATCCGCCAAGGCCATACAATTCTCAACACCCGGAAAATTACAAGGAATAAGGAATCGACCGGGATCTCCTAACTTAACCGGTAATTTTCTCAAAAGAACCGCGGAACAATTCTCATTCAATTGGGTATTGGCAATATCAAGCAACTTTTCCTTATCACTTAAAAGATCCTTAAACATATTAGCGTACTTAGGCATGTGAGCGAGCGCCTCGGCAAAGGTGATATTAAAATTCAATTGTTTGAACATTTTTAGGAAGTTCGAAACTTGAATATCATCCTTATTCTTCAATTTCTCTTTCCGTAACCTTGAGGGATAAGGTATATTGGGTTGAGATGAAGGCTTTGGAGTGGATTTCTCACTCACATCCTTTGGTGGAGGAGGAGGAATAGAAATAGAAGGTGAAGGAACCGGTTTAGGAACCGAAGGTGTGGTAGAAAATTTAGGTATCGGTGGAACATAAGGTGTAGACGAATGCATAACAGGAGGTATGTCACAAGTGGAAGAAGAAGGAGGTTGTGTCGAAGAAGAAGGTATATCGGGTCCTTGGTTAGGTAGGGAAGGTTCTACGGTGGTCTTACCGCTCCTAGTAGTGATAGCATTAACATTAGCCCTAGGATTGGTCACGGTGTTCGAAGGGAGGGCACCTTGGGGACGAAAGGTTTGAATCATAGTCAAAAATTTCTTATCGGTTGATTCTTGCATCTCTCTCATCATTCGTTCATGGTCGGATAATTTTTGTAAAACCAAGTCCATTTGAGGATTATGCATGTTCATTTGATTATAACCTTGATTAGGAAAACCTTGGTTTTGATATTGATTAGAACCTTGATTAAATCCTTGATTTTGAAAACTTTGGTTATTAAATCCTTGATTATTTAACCCTTGGTTTTACCCTTGAAAATTCCCTTGATTTTGATTAAAACCCCGTTGATTAGAATTTCCTTGAAAATTACCCCGTTGAGGACCTTGGTTTCTATTTTGGGCGGGTGGGGATGGTCTTTGTGGTGCTACAAAACCCGGGGAGCCAAATAGTTATTAGACTTGTAAGACAAATGGTTAACATCAACATTTGGTTTGAAATGAATCCGATCATTATCATTGTTGTTATAAGCATAAACTTCTTGTTGATTATTGTAAACCTTGTCACAATTATAGTACGAATGTGGTCCACCACAAGTCTCACACGTTTCACTTTTTTCTTTCACGGCATGCACATGTGTAGTGAGGGCGTCGGTTTTTAGAGCGAGTGTTTCAACAAGCGAAGTAAGTTTATCGATTCTTTTGTCACTCTCACTAGAACTAGCACTTGCCATAGTGGCCCTAACACTCTTGGTTTGCACTTTTGCCTTGTTCTCAATAATGGCCCAAGCCTCGTTCATGGTTTTCACAAGAATATTGCGCCCCGCGGCACTATTAAGTGAGTCTTGGTCGTTTAGAGTTAAACCATTATAAAACGTGTTGATTTGATGCACTTTAGTAAAACCGTGATGTGGACATTTTCTCAAAAGATCTTTAAAACGATCCCAAGACTCACTAAATGTTTCCCCATATTGTTGTTCAAAGGTGATGATCTCATTTCTTAAAGAAGTGGTCCGTGATGGTGGGAAAAAATAGTTAAGGAACTTGGTCTCTAAGTCGATCCATGTGGTAATACTTTGGGGTGGTTCCTTATCAAGCCAAATCCGGGCTTGTCCCTCGAGGGAAAAAGGAAAAAGTTGTAGGCGAACGGCCTCTTGTGGCACCCCATTGTATTTGACGGTATTAGCTAATTGGATGAAACGTTTGATATGAGCGTGTGGGTCATCATTAGTACGGCCTAAAAATGGTGTAGCGGAAACCATTTGAATAAAACCCGATTTAAGTTCAAAATGATTAGCTCCAATATTCGGCACCACAATCGCGTCATCGTTTCCTTCAGCGTGAGATTGAAGAATCTCAATCATTGGTCGATCATCCGTTGCCATCGTATTGTCGAAAGCTCGATTCTCGGGATCGGCTTTAATGACGGTCTTTTTGTTTTTCTTCTTCTTCTTTTTAGAAGAATTAGAAGTATTTGGTACACCAATCGGTATGTATGTATGCGCGCGAGTGCGCATACAATTAAAACTTTGGAATGAGGTAGGTGACCTAGGTCGACTTTGAGAGGAAAAGGATTTTCCCTCTCGAGGAGCAATATGAAAAAGCTACAAAAATATATACGTAAATACTAATTGAGTTGGCAAACCAATAATCGGGCGTCCCTCTCAATATACGCACAAGCAAGCGGGGAAACGAGGTGGCACAAAGCACTTAAAAACCTTTTTCCTTAGACGGCCTTTTATAGCGCGCCGCCTTATACCCACCTTATAGTTTGTATATTTTGAGTTCAAACGTCTTACTAGTATTTATCTATTTTGCCCTTTTTTTCGTTATGGATGCGACTACAATAGTTAGGTGATGAGATCCCAACTAAGGCTTATTTGAAAAGTAGGTAATTTTATTGTGCTACGTAATATATTATAATAAATGAAAAATCTTTTTGTATTTTTTAGAAAAATATATATTCACAAGAAAAATCGAAAGAAATCGAACTAAAAATTAACACTAATACATAATATTTTTGGTAAAATACTTTTAGGAAAAAGTATTACTTTTGATTTTTTAATTTTTTTGGTGCAATTCTTAGGAAAGAAATTGCTTTTGTGATTTTTTAATTTTTGTGTATTTTTAAGTTTTTGATTTTTTTAGATTTTTGATTTTTTTGTGCAAGAAAATTAACGTTCAAAGAGAACGGATCCCAAAATCCAAACGTCTTCACGAAAAATTGTCAATCGTACGAGCGAAGCGGCAGCGGCGCCAATTTGATACTTTGATTTTTGTATGTATCAATTAAGTTCGTTTTTCCTCGATTCGACTCGAATTTGATTTCCGGTTTAACGTATCGACTTAACTTTGTTTTTGGTAAAGATAACTTTGGAATTTCTTTAAACTAACTTAAATCTATTAAAAGAAAACTATTTTAATTAACTATTTAAACTAATAATTTGAAAATAAAATTTAACTAATTAATAAAACTTAAAAACTTTTAATTAAAATCTATTTTTAAACAAAAATTAATAAATTGAAAACTAATTTTAAATCTAAAATTTAAATAAGAATTTAAAACTACTTTTAAATCTATGTAAAAAAAACTATTTAAAATTATAAAAGAAATTTAAAACTAATGTAAATTTATAAAAGTAAATAAAATTAAAATATTTTTTTATCCTTTTTATATTTTATAAAAAAACTGAATTGAAACAAAACTTTTTAATTAACTTAAATAAAACTAAACTTGAATTAAACTAATTTTAATTAAAACTAAAATAAACTGCCAACTATATATTATCCTATATTAATCTAATGTTGCAAAACAATACTAAAAAAGATGCCTAGAGTAACTGGTTGGGACGTTGGCTACCAGACGAGAGGTCCTGGGTTCAAACCCCAGCAAACCTAATATTTTGTTAATATTTTTAACTTTTTGAAACTTTTTATTTTGGACAGAAAGTCCTCAGACTAATTGAGTCTGAGGCTTATGCAGTTACAAAAAACAAGAATACAATCCAAATAATAAGCTGAACTCAAATAAGCAGGAACCAAATAAGCTTATAAAACAAATTAATCTAACAAGCAGATTTAATCAATCCACAAATCAAGCAGCAACATATCCGAGATCAAAACCATCAAGTCTGATAAATAAATAAGCACATCCAAAATATCCCAAACCAAACTTAATGAAATAAACTCAAATGATTTATAAGCAAATATGAAACTAAGCAAACCAAAGACTGAGGCAGATAAAACAAAAAATAATAAGCAGACTTTATAAAACCGAATAAGCAGCTTAACCAACAAAATAAGCAGACAGAATCAAATTCAAACCATATAAAACATAAACTAAATAAAACTTAAAACTTAACATAAAATTAAGAAAAACACAAACCTGATGGAGTTTTCCGTTGAGAAGTAGGTGGGCGCTGTACCCCCTATTGAACCGTAACAATCGAACCACACCACCTTATAGCTTACCCGATTTCCATCATCATCATCACCCTTTTTCAACAGTAACCAATCCAACTATATTTTTTTTATATATTTATAAATTCCCAGTAGGGGAAATTATTGCTATTCTTATAAATTTAATAATTATTTAATAAAACATAAATTCAAGAATATTATGCAATAAAATTGAGCAAGACACAAAATTAAACAGAAACTTAAATTTTCATTAATTAATTTCGGATTACAATACTTTGATAAAAAGAAATTACATAAACCCTAAATCTATTTTTTTAGAAAATAAAAATTAAACTAAAGAAAAAGCACAAAAATTACATGAAAAGAGGGGGGTTTTATAGGAGAACCCTGAACCTTCTAGGTTCTCCTTGGTGCCCAAGGCTTGTGATTATAGCCGTTGATTTCTTAATTCTTCTTCTCTCTCTTCTTTTCTTCTAATCAAGCGACTGAGATTGATTCTTGCATCCCTTGTGACTCGGATTGCCAGCGTGGAGAGATTTGATTGGTGGGTTTGTGATGTGATTTATCAAAACCAATCAAAGAAAAGAAAAGGGCCACGGTGGATGATGGGTTGAGGACCACATGGTGTTTTGCTGCGAAAATTGGGGGGATTTATTCCTTATAGGTTGAATTAACCTATAGGGGTAAAAGCCCCATTTTTGGTTGGTTAATTGTGTTGTAAAAATTAGGGTTTATGCAAGATTGGGGGGGGGGGGAGGAGAAGAAAGTTGATGTGTTTTTTTTTTACTTCGTTTGTAACGAAGGTAAGTGAGGGGTGAGAGTAAATATTTGTTTTATTTGGGGAATGGGTACACATGTGTTGACTGGGTAAAAGGGTTGGTTTATTCGTGTGTGTGGGTTGACTGGTCAAGCCAAAGGGAATAACCCATTCCATCCGTTTTCTTTTATTTGTGACATGGGCTTTGGCCCGTTTTCTTTTCTTATGATCCGTCCAAGAGGGTAAGTTATCAATTTGGGCTACAGTTTGAGCTTTTGGTGAAAAGTTTAAGTACTCTTTTCCTTAAATGGGCTTTTGAGCCCATTTATTCAATGTGGGACCCACTTGACTCGAATATCTTCAGAAAATGATTAATTCATTAAAACGAGCTTGACTCCGACTTCCTTGATCATTTCTTCAAAATTAAGTTAACTTTGTCGGTTTTCGTGATCTTCGGCACACTTTTGGTCTTTTGACTTTGTCTTTGTCTCTTTTTGGACTTTTCTTCAACATTTGACCGTGAAATCCCGTGTTTTCTCTTCTTTTGATCATTTCTACCTATTTAACACACAAAACACAAAACCACTCGTAATTCCGACATTTAAGATGTAAAACACATGATTAGGTCTTGTTTTTACTTGATTTTAGTGGCAAAAGGATAAGTGTTTACACACTTATTAGGCTCGTAAGCACTTTGGTGAGGATCTTCCAAACGAGAAAGATGATCGGCCGCTAGATTATCGGCTCCTTTTTTGTCAAGGATTTTCACATCAAATTCTTGTAGGAGGATAATCCAACGAAGCAATCTCGGCTTTTCATCTTGTTTAGCCATGAGATACTTGATTGCCGAGTGATCCGTATACACTATGCATTGGGTCAAGACGAGGTAAGGTCGGAATTTCTCAAATGCGTACACCACGGCAAGGAATTCCTTTTCGGTTGTAGTGTATTTAAGTTGAGACCCGGTCATCATGTTGCTAGCATAGTGTATAGGCAAGAAGTGCTTTTCATGACGTTGCCCCAAAACGGCCCCTATGGCGTAATCACTTGCATCACACATTAGTTCAAAGGGGAGGTTCCAATTGGGAGCAACAAGAATGGGAGCTTCGGTAAGTTTCCTCTTAAGGATTGAAAAGGCTCGTACACAATCTTCGTTAAAGACAAAAGGAGCATCTTTTTCGAGGAGATGTTTAATAGGTCGAGAAATCTTTGAAAAATCCTTGATGAATCGACGATAAAAGCCCACGTGGCCTAGGAAACTCCTAACTCCCTTGACGGTTTTCGGATGAGGTAATTTGGAGATGTCGTATACCTTAGCTTTGTCTACCTCAATCGCTGCTTTCGAGACCTTGTGCCCTAAGATGATTCCTTTCTTAACGATGAAATGACATTTTTCCCAATTGAGCACAAGGTTGGTTTCCTCACAACGTTTTAACATTCTCTCAAGATTTGACAAACACGAAGTGAACGAACAACCAAACACGGAAAAATCATCCATAAAGACTTCCATCGTCTTATCGATCATGTCATGAAAAATAGCCATCATACACCGTTGAAAAGTTCCCGGTGCATTACAAAGTCCGAGTGGCATTCTACGATAGGCAAACGTTCCATATGGACACACAAACTTAGTTTGTCTTGATCACGAGGATCGATGGGGATTTGGAAGTAACCGGAAAAACCATCTAAAAAGCAATAGAAATCGTTTCCCGCAAGACGCTCCAACATTTGGTCCATGAAGGGCAAGGGAAGATGGTCTTTACGAGTGGCGTCATTCAACTTACGATAGTCGATACACACCCTCCAACTGGTCACGAGTCAAGTTGGAATTAACTCGTTGACATCGTTTGGCACAACGGTCATTCCTCCCTTCTTAGGGACAGAATGAATAGGACTCACCCAAGGGCTATCGGAAATAGGGTAAATCATTCTCGCGTTAAGGAGTTTAAGGACATCCTTTTTCATGACGTCGTGAATTTTGGGGTTCACCCTCCTTTGACATTGGATTGCGGGTTTGTAGTCCTCCTCCATTAAGATTTTATGGGTACAAAATTTGGGATCGATCCCCTTAATGCCGGATAATTTCCACGTAATTGCCCCTTTGTGGTCCTTTAGAACATCGATAAGTGCGGTTTTTTCATCATTCGAAAGATCTTTCGCAATAATAATCGGAAACTTATCGTCTCCTTCCAAGAATACGTATTCAAGATGAGGAGGTAAATCTTTCAACTCGAGGATTGGTGGTTCCTCAATTGAAAATTTGGGCTCGATACTCATAACCTCCTCGGGCGGAGGAAATGGGAAATCGTTAAGAAAGTCCTTGATAATCGAGAAGTTCTCATCGTTGTCGAGGTCTTCGTCACAAGTACGAGGAACATCAAATTCTTCCAACGTAAAACCACCACCTTCAAATGGAGTGAAGGATGCTGTCGAGTTATCAAGAATGGGATCAAGCATAGTGGGACTGCCACTATTTTCATCGTCACCAAATCCTAAAACTTCTTGTGAAAATTCCTCGCAAACAACGTCGATCATATCAACGAGGTTTATGGTCGTGACAGAATAAACATGAGTAATTAGAGAGTTTTGTGTTGCGTTTATAACAAGTTCCTCGTCGTTGAAACGTAAGGTGATTTTTCTAGCATGCACATCAATCAACGCCATTGGCGTATCCAAAAACGAACGACCTAAAATAAGAGGAACTTGAGGATCCGTGGGAATATCACAACGATAAAGTCTACCGGATAATAGAACTTTCCCACTTTCACAAAAACGTCTTCGGCTAATCCACGTGCGGGAATCATGGAATGATCGGCCAATTCGATAGACATTAGTGAAGGAGTAAGATTAGGAAGATTAAGCGACTTGAAGATTGCAAGTGGCATCAAGTTAATACTAGCACCAAGATCGGCCAAGGCATAGCATTCTTCCATATCTTGAATTGCACATGGAATCAAGAATTTACCGAGATCATCGACTTTTTGAGGTATGCGGTTAAGATAAACCAATGAAAAACTAGACAATTGTTGCAATTTCTCCTTGTTGTTTAACATACTCTTAAAGTTAGCGTCAAGTCGAGGCATCATGACCAAAGCGTCGGCAAAACTTACATTGAAATGCACATAACGAAACATCTTCATAAAAAGCTCAAATGGGTAATTATCGCGCTCTTGACGTTTCTCCTTACGAAGTCTCAATGGGTAGGGAAAAGGTGGTGTGGGTTGAGGCATAGGCATAACCTTTGGAATCTCGAGTTCCAATGATGGTAATGGGTCAACCGTAGGTGTGGTTTGGGGTACTTCGTGGGATTGGGATGTGCTACTTTTCGACCACCACCTCGGATTGTTCCTCAATTTCCTCCACCGTTGGAGTAATTGGTTGAGGCGTCGGTTCCTTAAGTGTCTTACCACTTCGTGTGGTAATCACTTTCATCTCTCCCTTAGGGTTCAATATGGTGTTACTAGGAAGACTACTCGAAGACGGTTTACACATTATAGCCTCGAACATGGATGAAATTTTATCCTCAAACATAGATTGCCTCTTATCGGCCTTAAGCATCTCTTGTTTTATTTCATGTTGCCCTTGTTGCATCTTTTGGTGGTTTTGTTGTAACCTAGTTACATTACCCTCTATTTTTTTGGTATGGATCTTAAGCTCATTTGCTAACTCATTTTCCAACTGCTTTTTCAAGTCATTCTTAAACTCGGATCTTAGGCTAATGATCTCTCTTTGAATATTATCAAACCTAGCATCATTTCCATTTGCGTATTCAACAAATTCATTTGGAAGATCTTTCAAATTTTGCAAACTCTTGTTGTTGTTTTGAAAATCATTGTTTTGATTTTTGTTTGAGACTTGATTGTTATTAGCCCCTTGATTCCCATAGTTGCTACCCTTGAAATTGTTTTTGTAACCAACTTGATTGTTTCGATAATTGTTAGCATTTTGATTGGGAGCAAAACTCGGTGGAGTCATTTGATTAGAGCGGGTAACTTGACCGTTTTGGTTATAAGTTCCCGTGGCCGCTTAGGCACTCGAAGTGTTACCACCGTTGGTAATGCACTCGGAGAAATCATGACCTCCACCACAATACATGCAAGAAACCTAAACCGCTTTAGCCGTAGCGGGAGTAGATTGTTCACCAACTTTAAACTCAATCAAAAGTCCCTTAAGTTTATCAAAGATTTTGTTTTCCAAATTTGCCTCAATTTGGAAAGCATCGATGGTATGAGACAATGAAGGTGAAGCCGAAGACGAAGCCTTACGAACACTCGATGTGTTACGAGGACTATAAACCTTAGACCTATTCTCAATAATAAAAAATGCTTCCTCGGCCGTTTTACACAAAAAATTACCACCCGCGGTGGCATTAAGATAATCTATCTCATGTTCATTCAATCCATTGTAAAACGTGTCAATTTAATGCAAGTCGGAAAAACCGTGATGAGGATACTCATGTAACATTTCCTTAAACCGATTCCAAGCCGTAGAAAAACTCTTATTAAACTCTTGTGAAAATTTAGAAATCTCATTTTTCAAATACGTAGTCTTAGAGGGCGGGAAAAATTGGTTCACAAATTTCGAAACGAGATCCTTCCACGTCAATATAGAATTGGGTGGCTCTTTCTCTAACCAAATTTTAGCGGGTCCCGCAAAGGAATACGGAAAAAGCATCATCTTAATCGAGTCGTTAGAGACGTCCTTAAACTTGCAAGTGGCAGTAAGGCAATTGAATTGGCGTATATGGTTGTGAGGGTTGTCCTTTTCATCACCACGGAATTTGTTGTTTTGGATCATCGACAACAAACCCGTCTTAACTTCGAAATTCTCCGCAAGGATAGCGGGAATCACAATAGCCTCTCCATAACCCTCGATGGGTGCTTGAAGTAACTCCATCATAGTACGATTAGCCATGGTGACTTCTTGTTCTACGATAGGTTCGTCAATATGAGACTCTTCACTAGAAAGGTTAGGTGTGGTCTCCTTTCGGTTTTTTCATTTACGTGCACGTCTTGCTTGATTACCAGTAAGCATAAAAGTCATGTACAACGTGGGGATGAGCAAAGAAGATTCTTTTTGGTGTTTTTAACTTTTTCAATTTTTTGTGGTTTTTGATTGTTTTTACTTTTTTTGGATTTTGTGATGTATTACGTAGACAAAAATCTAAAAATCTCTCCTCAAATAAAATCTCTTGATTAAAGGAGCCTCAAGGAAAGAAAACGATCACGTGAAGTGAACGTCTTCGATGACTTTAGAATGTTGGTGGAACACCAAAACGTTCAAGAGGGTTTAATCAATTGAAACCAAGAAAATATATATGATATGTAGATAATACTTTGGTTGGCAAACCCTCGATTAACCCTTTTTTATCTAAACACGCACAAGCAAGCGGGGAAACGAGGCGACGCGAAGCACTTAAGATCCTTTTTCCTTAGGGTATATTTTATAATACCCGCCTTATACCCACTTTATAGTTTGCGTTTGTCAAAATTAAGCTTCACGAAAGTAATTATCTATTATGCCTTTTTTCTTTGTTGGAGATTCGAATACAATGATCGAGTGATGAAATCCCGAATCAAGGTTGTATTTTCACACTTTTGGAGTACTTGTGAATTTATTGTTCTACGTATACAATATAATAATAATATTCACACAAAACGAAAAACCAATAATACATATTAGTAGAGTTCTACTAATACAATTATATTTATGGATAATATAAAAACAAAAATTGTTCAAATCAAAACACAACACGCCTCCCCGGCAGCGGCGCCAAAATGATAGTGGTAGTAATACGTATTTTAGGAAAAAGAACGTAATTAGGATAAGTATTAAACAAAGTGATTTTGGAAAACCACTTGTAAATGACCCAAAAGTGAGTTCGTTCTCAAGGAGGCTTGTGTATTGTGTTAAGAGATGAAATATGTTTGTGATTATGATTATGAGAAAAGAAAAGAGAAAAGGATGACGGTTACGATTCTAAATTAAACTAAGACGAAAGTCGTGCACGTATAACCGTAAAATATGACGAAATTTAAAAATTAACCTAAAAATTCCTAGAAAATTGCAATAAATCCTAAAAAAATGTAATTAGAGTTTACAAAATATCAAAAATCACTCAAACCTTTTATTTAATTAAATAATAATTTTTTAATGCTAATTAAAGCCCAAAAAATCAATTTAATTAACAAAAAGCTCAAAATGAGATTTTTCACTTTGTAAACCTCTAAAATAACTTAAATAAATTAAAAACTATTTTTGAACAATTTAAAATTAATTAAAACTATTTAAAAATGATTAAAATCTATAAAATCTTAAAATAAGTCTAAAAATTAATTAAATGACAACAAAATTAATCTAGAAGTTCTAAAATTCCTAACTTAATGTATTTAAGCTATGGAAAATGAAAAACTTGCAAAAATCTTAAATTTAATTTTAATAATAAAATAATAATAAAATAATATTAAAAATCCAAAATTTATTAAAAATTATAAAAAGTTGCAAACTAGTTTATTATAACCTAAATAAAACAAAAATGAACTTGAAATACCAAAAATACCCCTATTGGGCCTCCAAATGGGATAAATAAGGAAACAGTCCCTTAATGGGCTGAAATTAGGCCCAATAAGAAAAGGTTCACCAAATAAGCCCAAAATCTCCTATCTGGCTCAAAACTCACTTTTAAACACAAAATTTCAAAGGCCCAATAGCTGAAAGTGAGTGATAGGTGTGAAAACACCCATCCTTTTACCACTTATTTCTTACTAAAACAAGACCAAAACGCGTGTTTAATATCATTTGTTTGGAATTATGCGTGGTATTTGTGTTTATTGTGTTTTCAGTCAACCGGATGATTATTGAAGAAAACATGGGATTGCACGGGTTTTATCAAGGAAAAAGACTCAAGACGAAGTCTATTGTCAAAGAGATGCAAAAGATTTGAAGTCATGGTGCCTATTTGAAGATTTATCGAAGAAAAGGACCAAAGATGGAAGATTTACATATGTCGAAGAAACTCAAGTCTATTAAACGAAGAAATTAAAAGACGAGTTGAATTTAATCGTCGACAAATCCCGAATCAGAATGGAAAACGTCAACTTTTCTGAAAAGACGAGAAGACAAGAAGAAAGGGAGAAAGCCCACTCACCAACCAACCACTTAGCCTATATAAGGGAATCACCCTCACAAAATTTGGCACCTAGTTTTTAGTTTTCAGTTACTCTTTTCCTATTTCGTAGGAAGAACCATCTCCATTAAGGAGTGGTTTTCATCTTCTTTGATTTCTTCTTGAATTGTGTAAGTGTAATCCTTTCATTTTGTTTATTGAATCTTAATCATCAATTCAAGTTTTCATTTAATCTTTTCATTCCTCTTGTTCATCATCATCTTTTTATTCAAAGTTCTTAAGTTCTTATTTAGTTGAGTTTTGATCTTGAAAAGTTGTTGAATTTGTGTTTTTATGATTGGGATTTGATTCTTATGGTTAATAGATGATTATGGGTTAACTTGGTTAAACCTTTTTGTTTATTTGGCTCGATTTGCATTAAATTTGTGTTCCCATGTTTTTGAGTTTCTGTTACTGTTCTTCGCCCAGTTTATTCCGGATAGTCTTATTTATTTGCCTCTTACTCGGAATATTGGCATATTCCGAATAGCCTGCTTACTTTTTCCTTTATTCGGAATATTTTGTATATTCCGGATAGTCTGCCTAAGTCTCCTTTATTCGGAATATTTTGTATATTCCGAATAGGCCTTTTATTCCTCGTAATTCAATATTCCGATTAGTAAATCGTTCCGCATAACCTTAAGTACTCCGCATAATCAATTATTCCGAGTAGCCTTAAATATTCCGCATGGTCTTAGTTATTCCGCATAACCCAACATTCCGAATAAGCATCGAGATTCCGCATAGGGTTTTCTTTCCTTTATTCCGCATAGAGTTATTTTTCCGCATAACCCTTTTATTCTGCATAGTCGAAACTTCCCGCATAGCCCATTATTCCGCATGGTCGTATATTCCGAATAGAGCATATTTTCAGTAAGTTTGTTTTACTGTTTAACTTCAAGTTTTATTTAAGTAATTGTTTTTGTTTAAATCTTTATTTACTTCATTCATTCACCTTTTTAGTAGAATAGAAGACCAAACCCCCTATTTGTCACCAAGAACAATCATTCCACTTTGAACCGGAAATCAATTCGAGGAGATTCCGAGAAACAATCTTGAACCCAATGAAAATCTATATATCAAATGGCGCCGCTGCCGGCTCTTCTCGTTAAGATCAACAGTTTTTTGTGAGAACTTGGATTTTGGGATTCGTTCCCCGTGAACGTTACTTTTTCATAAAATTTTTCAAAAATCCTAAAAAAATATAAAATTTTCAAAAATACAAAAAAAGATTAAAAAACATAAAAACCAAAAATATTTCTGCTTTGTTTTTGCCTTGTTAGTTCTTTTGCAGGTGCATGCGTACACGATCAACGTCTTATCAAGAGCCCGAGCCTCTCGAAGACTTAGACATGGACGGTGTACAAAACAACAATAATAACCCACCTCAAAACAATAATAATAACAATAACAACCCACCTTTCAACAACAATAATAACAACAACAATGAGCCTCTACCGGATAATCGCCCGATGATTGAACTTCTGCAAGCACATGTAGATGGTAACGATGATCCAATTGTCATACCCGCGATTGCAGCCAACAACTTTGAGCTCAAATCCGGTTTTATCCAGATGGTCTCTGCTCAACCATTCTTGGGGCGTACCATTGATGATCCACATGACAAACATCAATAGATTCCTGCAACTCACGAATACGGTCAAATTCAATGGTGTTCCACAAGAGGTAATCCGTTTACAACTTTTTCCCTTTTCTTTAGAGGGACAAGCCCGGCATTGGCTTGCTAAGGAACTACCACAGAGTATTCTTACGTGGACGGATTTGGAGACTAAATTTATCAACTACTTTTTCCCACCCTCTCGTACTACCGCTTTGCGGAATGAAATTATCAATTTTGAACAAAAGTACGATGAGTCTTTTAGTGAATCTTGGGATCGTTTCAAAGATCTTTTAAGAAAATGCCCACAACATGGTTTTACCAAAGTGCACCAAATTAACACTTTTTATAATGGTTTAAGCATGAATGACCAAGATTCACTAAACAGTGCCTCAGGGGGTAATATTTTGGCTAAGACTTCTAATGCCGCTTGGGATATCATTGAGAATAAGTCTCGTGTGCAAACCAAGAGTGTGTGGACCAATGTCGCTAGTGCTAGTACTAGTGACAGCGACAAGCGAATTGACAAAATCACTGCGCTTGAATCGCTTGCTACCCAAACTGCCAGCAACACCAACAACATCAACGCTAAAAATACTCAAGTCAATGCTATCAGCCAACCATGTGAAATCTGCGGGTGTCCTCACTCTTACACCACTTGTACCGCCACCCAAGACTACCCTTCTGAGAATGTGAATGCAGCATACGGTACCTATCCTCCGGCCGCTTATCAAGCTCGTCCTCAAGGAGACCGCAATTTGCTTAGCTACCGCTCTAACAACTATCTCTCACCACCCGGTTTTCCTCCTAACAACCCGAACCAACAACAAAACCTCAATCGCCCTCCTCAACAACAACAACAACCTCGTACACCATACATACCACCTCACAAACAACCATATCCACCTCAAAGAAACAACCAAGTTTACCAGCAACCTGCTTATCAACCACCCGCATACAATGCTCCTCCCAACCAACCCACCGCATTACACCAAGACATTGAACCTACATGAGGACTAATGATGTGATCATGGACAATCTCCAACGGGAAGTGCTCAACTTGAAAGCAGACCTGGTGAAACAAGGGAACGATATGAGAGCTGATATGAGAAACACTTTGGATAGTCAAACGAATGACTTAAAGAACATGATGGCTTGTTTCTTCCAAGGTAATCAACCCTCTTCTTCGGGTACTCTTCCGAGTAACACCGTTGCGAATCCAAGAGGGGAGATGAAAGCAATCACCACTCGCAGTGGCAAAGGTACCAAGGAACCCGAGATTCCTATACCTCCACCGGTGATTGTGACTAAGGAAAACGAGTCACCTGCTCCTATTCCTCATCCTTCTACTTCCCCAATTTCTCCACCTCCTTCACCTTCTACCCCCATTTCCCCACCACCCGTGGTTGTGAGTGATCCTATTCCCCTAAAGCCTTCTTCTTCATCCAATATACCTTATCCTTCAAGGTTGAGGAAAGAGAAGCAAAAGAGCAAGGATGATATTCAAGTTTCAAACTTTCTCAAAATGTTTAAACAATTGAATTTTAACATCTCCTTTGCCGAGGCTCTCGCTCACATGCCCAAATACGCTAAGATGTTTAAAGATCTTCTAAGTGATAAGGAAAAGCTTCTTGACATTGCTCAGACCCAACTTAATGAGAACTGCTCCACAGTGCTTTTAAGGAAATTGCCCACCAAACTTGGTGATCCGGGTCGCTTCTTGATTCCTTGCAACTACCCGGGAGTAGAGAATTGCATGGCCCTAGCCGATCTAGGTGCTAGTATTAATTTAATGCCTCTTAGCGTTTGGAAGAAATTATCTCTCCCTGAGCTAGTCCCCACCAAAATGACTTTGGAATTAGCTAACCGTACGGTTGCTTATCCAGTGGGGATAGCCGAAGACGTCTTTGTAGGAGTCGACAAATTCACTTTTCCTGCCGATTTCGTCTTCGTCGACTATGACATGGACCCTCGTGTGCCATTAATTGTTGGTCGTCCATTCTTGAGGACCGGTCGCACTCTCATCGATGTTGAAGCAGGTGAGCTTATCATGAGAGTGGGTGACGATAAAATTGTCTTCAACATGGGAAAGCTTTCTAAACAGCCTTATTCTAACGAGAGTGTTAATTGTATTGACGTTCTTGATGAGGCTTGTGAAGAACACTTCAAAGATGCTTGTAAAAGTACTCTTTCTTCTCTACCCAATGTTGAGACCGTTGCCTCAATTGCTCCGGCATTGACTCCTTTTGGAGAAAGTGACTTGGATGATTTCGAAGCTAGCTTGGGTCCTCTCGATATTAAGTATGATGATTCTTCCACTAATTGGGATGAAGACATTCGTACTATTGAGAGACTTCTCAATGAAGACCCGTTTCCTCCTCCCTCTCCGAAAGAGGTGACTAATGATGATCCATCGTTAGTTACACCATCTATTGAGGATCCTCCTACTCTTGAGCTTAAGGACCTACCTCCTCATGTTGAGTGCGTTTTCCTTGAAGACAACGAGAAGTTACCGGTCATCATCGCGAAGGACCTGAAAGAAGAAGAAAAAGCCCGACTTGTCGCCGTGTTGAAGAAGCATAAAAGAGCTATCGCTTGGAAAATCTCCGACATTCGCGGAATTGATCCTCACTTTTGCACACATAAAATTCTCATGGAGGACGACTTTAAGCCCACTATTCAAAGCCAACGAAGGGTGAATCCTAAAATCCATGAAGTCATCAAAAAAGAGGTTATCAAACTTCTTGATGCGGGTATGATTTACCCTATTTCGGATTCACCATGTGTTAGTCCAGTGCATTGTGTGCCTAAGAAAGGCGGAATTACCGTTGTGCCCAATGCGAACAACGAGTTGATTCCTACCGGTCTCGTTACTGGGTGGAGAGTTTGTATAGACTACCGCAAACTCAATGATGCCACGAGAAAGGATCATTTCCCTCTACCTTTTATGGACCAAATGCTTGAACGTATAGCGGGTAATGAATATTACTGCTTTCTTGATGGTTTTTCGGGTTATTTCCAAATACCCATCGATCCCCAAGATCAAGAGAAGACAACATTCACTTGTCCCTATGGCACATTTGCTTATAAAAGAATGCCTTTTGGCTTATGCAATGCCCCCGGGACTTTCCAAAGGTGCATGTTATCTATCTTCCATGACATGGTTGAGCAAACCATGGAAGTCTTCATGGATGATTTCTCGGTCTTCGGGGATTCCTTCTCTTCTTGCCTTGCCAATTTGGAACGTATGCTTAAGTGGTGCGAAGACACGCGCCTTGTTCTGAATTGGGAAAAATGCCATTTTATGGTAAAAGAAGGCATTGTGCTAGGACACAAAATCTCTAAAGCCGGTCTTGAAGTCGACCGTGCTAAAGTAGATGTCATATCCAAATTACCTCCACCTTCAACCGTGAAGGGTGTGAGAAGTTTTCTGGGTCATGCGGGCTTCTATCGTCGATTCATTCAGGATTTCTCTAAAATCGCTCGCCCGATGACCCACCTCTTGGAAAAAGATACTCCTTTTATCTTTTCTAAAGAGTGTATCGAAGCCTTCAATCTTCTTAAGGATAAGCTAACTAAGGCACCGGTCTTGGTTACCCCTAATTGGGAGCTACCCTTTGAATTGATGTGCGATGCTAGCGACTTTCCTATTGGTGCGGTTTTGGGACAAATGATCAACAAACATTTCCAACCAATCCACTATGCTAGCAAAACAATGACGGGGGCTCAATTGCATTATACGACAACTGAAAAAGAGCTTTTAGTTGTTGTCTATGCTTTTGAAAAATTCCGCCCCTATCTTGTTTTATCCACCACAATCGTATACACGGACCATTCCGCGTTGAAGTACTTGATGACTAAACACGACTCTAAGCCAAGACTTCTTCGCTGGGTTTTACTCCTTCAAGAAATCAACATTGAAATTCGTGACAAGAAGGGTGCTGAAAACCTAGCCGCGGATCATCTGAGCAGACTTGAGGATCCATATCAAGGGGATCATCCGAACACAGAGATCAATGACTCTTTCCCCCTTGAGACCTTAATGTCTATAAATCTCAATCTTGATGGCACCCCATGGTTTGCCGATATTGCAAACTACTTAGCGGGTGGTGTTCTCATCCAAGGGTTAACATCCTAACAAAAGAAGAAGTTCTTGAACGATGTTAAGACTTACTTTTGGGATTACCCTTTTCTATTCAAACAATGTGCCGATCTGATTATTCACCGATGTGTTGATGGACCGACAGCTTTTGACATTCTCCAGGCTTGCCACAAAGGACCCACCGGTGGTCACTTTGGTCCCAACTACACCGCCAATAAAGTGTTTGATTCGGGATCTATTGGCCCACCATTTACCGTGATGCTCATGAGATGGTTAAACATTGTGATGCTTTCCAAAAACAAGGCAAGATCACACATAAAGATGAGATGCCTCAAAATATCATACAAGAATGTGAAATTTTTGATGTATGGGGCATCGACTTTATGGGGCCATTCCCTTCTTCTAAAGGCAACAAATACATCCTTGTCGCTGTTGACTACGTTTCCAAATGGGTTGAAGCCAAGGCTTTACCCACTAACGACGCGAGGGTGGTTTGTAATTTCTTGAAACAACTGTTTGCTCGATTCGGTGTTCTCGTGCTATTATCAGTGACCGCGGGACTCATTTTTGCAACGATCAATTTGCAAGAGTCATGGCTAAGTATGGTGTCAATCACCGTCTTTCCACCGCTTATCATCCTCAAACCAACGGTCAAGCCGAGATATCCAACCGTGGATTGAAGAGAATTTTGGAGCGTACTGTGGGAGAGCATCGCGCCGCATGGGCCGATAAGTTAGATGATGCTCTGTGGGCTTTCCGTACTGCTTACAAGACCCCGATCGGCTGTACGCCTTATCGTCTTGTGTACGGGAAAGCTTGCCACCTCCCTATCGAGCTGGAACATAAGGCATAATGGGCCTTGAAGTGGGCTAACTTCGACATCAACAAAGCCGGTGATTTTCGCAAGATTCAACTCAACGAGCTACAAGAATTGAGGAATCAAGCTTACGAGAACTCATTGATCTACAAGGAGAAGACCAAGATTATCCACGATGCTAAAATCAAGAACCGAGAGTTCCACGTTGGTGATCAAGTCTTACTCTTTAACTCTCGGTTAAAGATCTTCTCAGGGAAGTTGAAGAGCCGTTGGTCTGGTCCATTCACCATTGCCAATGTCTTTCCCTATGGCACCATTGAGCTTTCTCTGCCAAATGGGCCCAACTTTAAGGTGAATGGCCAGCGTTTGAAATTGTACTTTGGTGAGGACATATCTCAAGAGATGATTCCATCCCTCACCACGTTCCCCATGAACTAATTTTGGGTCGAGTCAGGCTCGTGACTCGGTTATAAAAAACAAGCGCTCCTCGGGAGGCAGCCCGAGTATCTATCCCTTTTCGTTTTAACCTCCTAAGTGTAGGGGGACCTATATAGGTGTTTGTCTTTGTGTGGTGATGTGATTACAGGGATGAATGAACTTTTGGAACCTTTGAAGAACCGTGCTCCCGTGTTATCCGAAATCCGGTTCTACCTCTCCACTATCGTGATTCAATTTTCTTCATACTCACATTCGAAATTGATCACTTTAGTCGTCTCTTCCTTAGCTTGAGTTAACCAACGTGCACAATGTCATAAGTGTAGGGGAGACTTTTCCCACATGCTTAAACATTGAGGACAATGTTTATCTTTAGTGTAGGTGGGACTTCTATCGAAGTTTTAAGTGGACTTTTCCATGAAAATGCCTTCATTAACCGGAAAATAATTTTTTTCAACATTTTTCAAATTTTTTATTAACTTTGGCCATTTAGTCGTAATTTTTAAATTTTTATCGTTGCTTTCATATGTACATATCCCGCAATAAAGTCAAAAAAATATTAATAAAGTGGTGTAGCTAGTTTTGAAATCTTTGACATATTAGGCCCGTTGCGATTATTTTGACTCAACCCGAATAGACTTATTCAAAGTTTATTCTAGCTAGTATCCTTAACCATGTAGACCTTAATTGGTTTATTAGGCTAAGCATCCACGAGTCTCATTACTTGAGATTTTAAATTGTGGAGGACGAGAAATGATAGAGTCATTTATAAGTCGGTATTCTTGCACAAGCTCACTTGGTGTAATTAGTTGCCTATTCTCCCATCACTTGCTAATAATTTATCTGCAATAAGTAAGGTCGTACGATTTGAAAGGTTACTTAGCTTCTAGCCCAAGATCGTTTAAAAGTTGCTCGGTAATGATAAGAGTTCATAGCCAAGGCATAACTTATGAAGCGGGGAGCGAAGATTGGCGAATCCAAAAAGGCCCTAACAAGGCATGAGGATTCCATCTTATTGCTGAATATCCAAAGTGATGTGAAGAGCATTATTCCTAAAATCAATATGAAGGATCAAGACTCACGACGAAAAGCAATCAACTCCCATAAAGATCATGGAGAAGTCTATCCGAAAAGACCCTAACAAGGTATGAGGATAAATAGATCCAAGTCCGAAAAGGAGGCGGATCGTTGTATCTCAAAATCCCAATTAGAGATTGAAGAAATAATCATGAAGTCGTGGTCAACAAAGTTGGAGTACCCCTCAAAAGTCTCCAAGTGTAGAAACTTTATTAACGAAGAGAAGACCATTATCTCAAGAACGTCTCTCGAAGATATGAAGTATGAAGTACATGCCAAATATCGGCCCGAGAAAGGTCTCAAATCGTGAACCGAGTTATGCCAAGATATGAACTTTTTGATATCCCGAGAAGCAGTTTTAAGAGATTTTGTCCTTTAGCTAACTATTGATCAAATCGTCCTACTTTGCTTTCAGCCTAAATAAACTATCGAAATAAGTCCAAAAATACATCTTCATGATCATTCTAAGACAAAAAAATAAAATATAAGAGATACACCTAGGAATAAGGGAGTTTAAGCATTTAATTAAGCCATGTGTGTAAGTGTTTGATATGCTAACTTATAATAACAATGATCTCGTTTTTAAGCTTAGTTTGGGGAACGTGAAACTTGAGGGTGATAAATCTTCGCAGCACCAAAGCCCTAATGTAAGTCCCTGATCTCTTTGCAAGTTATTTCCATGTAGCTATTTTCAAGTGAAAATGGTTTTCTATCCTTTTGTTTACTTTAAAGTTTTAATTTCTCTTAGTACTTTAACTTCTTGTTTAGTAGTATGTTAATAAGGCCAAGGTTGATTGATCATGAGAAAAATGTAAAATTGCTTTATCACTAAGCATTGCATGAGGGCATGGCAATGGTTAAGTGTAGGGGATTTGATAGGTGTGAAAACACCCATCCTTTTACCACTTATTTCTTACTAAAACAAGACCAAAACGCATGTTTAATATCATTTGTTTGGAATTATGCGTGGTTTTTGTGTTTATTGTGTTTTCAGAGTCAACCGGATGATTATTGAAGAAAACATGGGATTGCACGGGTTTTATCAAGGAAAAAGACTCAAGACGAAGTCTATTGTCCAAGAGATGCAAAAGATTTGAAGTCATGGTGCCTATTAGAAGATTTATCGAAGAAAAGGACCAAAGATGGAAGATTTACATATGTCGAAGAAACTCAAGTCTATTAAACGAAGAAATTAAAAGACGAGTTGAATTTAATCGTCGACAAATCATGAATCAGAATGGAAAACGTCAACTTTTCTGAAAAGACGATAAGACAAGAAGAAAGGGAGAAAGCCCACTCACCAACCAACCACTTAGCCTATATAAGGGAATCACCCTCACAAAATTTGGCACCTTGTTTTTAGTTTTCAGTTACTCTTTTCCTATTTCGTAGGAAGAACCATCTCCCTTAAGGAGTGGTTTTCATCTTCTTTGATTTCTTCTTGAATTGTGTAAGTGTAATCCTTTCATTTTGTTTATTGAATCTTAATCATCAATTCAAGTTTTCATTTAATCTTTTCATTCCTCTTGTTCATCATCATCTTTTTATTCAAAGTTCTTAAGTTCTTATTTAGTTGAGTTTTGATCTTGAAAAGTTGTTGAATTTGTGTTTTTATGATTGGGATTTGATTCTTATGGTTAATAGATGATTATGGGTTAATTTGGCTAAACCTTTTTGTTTATTTGGCTCGATTTGCATTAAATTCGTGTTCCCCTGTTTTTGAGTTTCTGTTACTGTTCTTCGCCCAGTTTATTCCGGATAGTCTTATTTATTTGCCTCTTACTCGGAATATTGGCATATTCCGAATAGCCTGCTTACTTTTTCCTTTATTCGGAATATTTTTCATATTCCGGATAGTCTGCCTAAGTCTCCTTTATTCGGAATATTTTGTATATTCCGAATAGGCCTTTTATTCCTCGTAATTCAATATTCCGATTAGTAAATCATTCCGCATAACCTTAAGTACTCCGCATAATCAATTATTCCGAGTAGCCTTATATATTCCGCATGGTCTTAGTTATTCCGCATAACCCAACATTCCGAATAAGCATCGATATTCCGCATATGGTTTTCTTTCCTTTATTCCGCATAGAGTTATTTTTCCGCATAACCCTTTTATTCCGCATAGTCGAAACTTCCCGCATAGCCCATTATTCCGCATGGTCGTATATTCCGAATAGAGCATATTTTCAGTAAGTTTGTTTTACTGTTTAATTTAACTTCAAGTTTTATTTAAGTAATTGTTTTTGTTTAAATATTTATTTACTTCATGCATTCACCTTTTTAGTAGAATAGAAGACCAAACCCCCTATTTGTCACCAAGAACAATCATTCCACTTTGAACCGGAAATCAATTCGAGGAGATTCCGAGAAACAATCTTGAACCCAATGAAAATCTATATATCAGTGAGCTTATCACAGCTTATTTCAAAGCAGCTTATTCTTAATGGGCTTTTTGGCCCATTAAGCTATAAGCTGATGCCATAAGCTGAAATTTGACACAAAACCCTCTCTTGACCTAATTAAGATGATTGTAAAAAGAAATTTTGAAAAATCCCAAGAAATAAGCCTGAAATAAGCAAAAGCTCTCTACATAAAACGACAAAATAGTCGTTTTTGAGTTCTAGACCAACTCAAGGGCTGATTCAAGTTGCAAAATGTTTCAAATGACAAAACTAAGCTTAATAATCAAAAAGATTTCCAATAAGCACAATGAATAAGCTGGAATAAGCAATAAGCACTTTATGTAAAAGTCAACTTAGTTGGTTTTCTAGTCAAACCTAAAAGTCAAACCCTAAAAAGCTCCAGATTAGTCAAATGGGTCAAATAAGGAAGATTTATTACAAATAATAAGTTGTTGCAAGTCTGAATAAGCTAGAATAGCTTATGTATAAGGTGTTTGAAAATTAACACTAGCAGTGGCTAGTTTTGGGTGTCCACCAGTGGGAAAAGTTTCCACTGCTTGACTATCTTGACTTTTTGTCTTCTGTGGATTGGTGTTGGATTCAAGGCACAAAAAGGCACCCTTATAACCAGTGGGTTATAAGGAGTCAATCACAGCCAATTGATACAGTTAATTCAATCTTTGCCCAGATATCACACAAACATGAGCATAAGCAGTTATGAACAAGATAAGCAGATTTAGCAAGATTAAGCCAACCAAATTGAACCAAATGCACACAACAGCTTAAATAAATTCAAATGAACATAAATCAACTGGTTTCATACACTGATTCCAGGTTTAGACAAAGATTCAAGCTAAGAAAGTTACTCATGAACAATGAACAAAAAGAAAATGCACTTTGCTCATGTACTTGACCACAAATCCAATTTCAAAAACTCAAATCTCCTAAACAGGTTACACAAACTTTGATATAACACTTTTTAGCCCTAAACATGCATACACTCTAAGTGTTTCCAAAATTTTAGGTCAAAACAGTCAAAATCAAACAAGTTGTAGCACAATATAGGATTTGACGTTTAAAAGCTGAAAACTTGTAGATAATAGCACACAACCAAGTAAATAACAGATGCCAGCACTAAACAACCCTAAACAATAACTTAAAATAGCATTCAAAGCTTAAACAAGTAAACCCAAACACCCCTTAAACTTTTTAAATCAAAATTTAACAAAGCAAATTTGTATTTCAGGTCAAGCCAAGCTTAGATATGCATCATAATAACATTCTCATGCATAATCAACAAGATTCAAGTACCAAGAACACCACATACACCAGCAGAATACCAAATCACTTAAATCAAGTATTTTTAACAGATTTTAGGTAAGAAGGCTCAAACGTCATGAATGTACATCCACACTCACGAATTTTTGAGCTTATGTGCCTAGCTTAACAAGGCACAAGCTTCCACAAAGCTGCTAAGAGTAACAAGGTTAGAACAAGCAATATAATAAACATAAAAATGAAAAACAAAGCTCATTAATGCAACCTTTGTACCCACTCCTTGATTATCCCCAAACCACAAGCTCACAACACCTTGATAATCTTTTTATCAGGGTGTATAGATCACTTGTAATCCAAATATTCCAAGGATGTACCAAAGACTTAGCAAAATATCAGTTTTTGAGAAAACTTGGTAATTTCTTGCAAAAGGTTTAAAAACAGGTTTTGAAAGTTCACAATCACAAAAACATATCAATAACAAGCATAGAATAAAGGTGGCACTTGGATTTCTTCAACAAATTCAAACACTTTTTCATAAACTGAAACAACGATTTACAGAAAAGTTGAACAAGGAAAAACCAAGAGCAAGCTTAAATGTTGTGAGTCCTATGCCTTATATAGGCTACAATGTGACTAAGAAAGCTGAATATAAAGTGTAAACCCTAATGGTGAAGTCCCTGAAATGCCCTTGCAGTTTGAATTTTGTATGATCATGTGAAGTTATCTTGGCTGTTTGTGAAGGTGTATAAGGGTTACCAATTGATCAAGGGGTCCATAATGAGCTTAGGATTGAAGCAACTTTGTGGGACGTTGGATGGCTGGCATATTTTGGCTTCTTCCTCAACTTTTGTAGTAGGGGACTTATCATGTGAGTTGTGTGGTGATGTGGCATCATGTTTAGGAGTTGGGTTATGATTAAGAGACCCTTAATCATAATTCTGGAGGTTTATAGGGTTTAATTACAAGTAATTAACAAATCCCCAAATGTGTTCTTAGTATGAATAGTGGAGGTTTGATCCGGATTATGTTTTGAAAACATGTTAACCGCCATATTTATTAACTAATTAAGATTAGTTAAAAATCTGGTGTGAGTGGAGTGTGATGTGGCAAAAGGGAGGGTTTTGATTGGTGGAAAAGGTGAGTGGGACACATGGCAGCCTCTCACTGGTCTAGGTATCTTCTTTGTCTTGGCAACTTTTACCCCTTGTCTTTCTATTCCCTTTCGATTCAGTTTAAACCTTGCAAAATCCGAATTCCCTTTATAATCAAGTTTCATTTCTTAGACTTTTTCCCCAAAACTTTTGCAAAGGTTTATCAAAGGACTTGTTTTGCCAATTCATGATATTTGAAGGACTGATTTTGGCATTTTCTTCATTCTTCAAGGTCTTGACTTGTTTGATTGACTTCTTGGAGGACTAAAAATGACAAGTCTTCATAAATGAGGGACCATTCTGGCCAATTCTTCAAAGTGGAGGATCCGTTTTGCAAATTTGACAAACTTTAAGGAACAATCTTGTAATTATGAATAAACAAGGGTTTAAAGTGTCAGTTCTTCAATATTGGAGGACCCTTCTTGTACAATCTTCAATTCTTCAAGGGTTATTCTTGGGAAATCAACTCTAGGGCCCGGTTCATTGCGCGACTTCGTTTCCCGTGTTCGTTTTTGCTTGTTTCTTGTGATCTTTTGCCATTTTCTCAATATCCGTACCTAAAATACACATGGAACAAACACAAGAATATATTTGGCATATTTCATGATATTTTATGCATTTTAAGCCCATTTTAGACGATGAGACTATGTATAAAAGAAGTCTCATCACTCCCCCATACTAAACCATTGCCGTACCCTCACGCAATGCTAGAATAACGTATCGTAGCATCTCCAAAATTCATTTTTATGCACTTTTATTGAATGATAAACTTAATATACTACTACTATTACTACTACTTGCGTATTAGACATAATGTATGATTTTCATCGCAAAATGGGACGTTAAGGTTCATAGAACAAGAACACGTGAATGCTTCGTTAGAAATAATTTTGTCGTCCTCGATTTTCACCCTAATTCCATGCCAAGCGTGTAACGAGATCATTGTCATTAAAAGTTAGTAATGCTAACACTACTCATATGCCCTAATCATGTACTTAGACTCCCATTTTCCTAAGTGGTATCTCTTATATTTCATTTTTGTCTCAAATGTTCACGAGGATACATTTTTTACTTATGTGATGATAGAGATTTAGGTCTAAAAATAGAGTCATAACGATGTAACCAAGACCATCAAATTAATAACCCCTCCTAATAGACAACGATGTTAAAAAAAATTAAGTCAACAAGAAGGATCGATAAACACGGTTTTATAATGGTTTTGAACATGAGACTTATTACCAAGATTTTTATACGCCCCCTAACGGATGGGCCTTATTATCATAGGTTTACCTCCATCTTTTATTCAACTTCGCCATGAAGCTTTTATTATGACTTCGGTCTTGCCTTGCCTTCTATTTAACCTCGCCATGAGGTGTTTATTATGGCCAAAGACGTATATCCTCACGCTAAAAACGAATTTTGGATCTTTAAAGCTTCAAAGATTAAGGCTTGATTCACTTTCAATTTCGCATAGATTTTTCGGCCTTGTGAGCTTCAAATTGTTTGCTTGATTTAGGTGAGCACTTGAAATCTCATTATTAGGTGAAGCTTTCGATTATTCGGGTTGCCAATACTTTAAAACCGTGACGATGGCGATACCATAATGTCTTCCCAATTTAATTACATGGAAGCTACTAGAAAAGACTAGAAACCAACAATCAAGACTAAACCGCCAAGCCAATACTTATTAAGCAAAATATGTACAAGCGAAGGGAGAATAAGCAAACAACGAGAACATATGAGTTTTTGAAAGAATACGAGTACTCTACGTTTAGCATAGTAACTTATAATTAACTCTATCATTTCTCGTCCTCATTTAAGAGACGTAGCCTAATGTGAAGTTAAGTAATCGAAGCTAAGTGCTCAACACACACGGTCGAGTCAAAAATTACTATTATTCTCGCCATCGTAAAATCTACATTCGTTTCTTTAAACACTTATAAAACATGAGAAAAATTAAAAAATTTGGCCATTTTTTATCCTTATTTTGCAACAAAACGATTAATAAAATGATAAACTTTGGAAAGCGTGAAGGTTTGGCAAGGCAAGTATCTATTCACCCCCATACTAAAGTTAAACATTGTCCTCAATGTTTCGAGTCTAAGCGTAGGATACCCCCATACTAGAGGCGTAGTCGAATGCTTAATCTAGCATTGAAAGGGTGTAACCGTTAAATTAATAGCCGTTTATGAAGTGTGCTAAAAACCTAAGGTTAGAACAAATAAGGATATATCATATGTGGATATCGAGAAATTCTTCAAAGCAAAAGATCGAGTGCTCCTATAAAACGAACACGAGAGGCTCCAATCGTGAAGATCGACTCGATACACGAGAGGCACCTCATTTTTGATTACCGAGTCATGAGCTCGACTCGATCCCCACAATACTAATTATCATTGGGGAAGGTGACTTGGTCGAGTTAGTTCAAAGAGGGAACTTCCCCACCAAAGTAGTGCTTCAACCTATGTCCATTCACCTTGAAATTGGGGCCATCATTTTGAGCTAGCTCGATGGTCCCATTTGGAAAAACTTGGGTAACGGTGAATGGACCGGACCAACGGGATTTCAACTTGCCGGAAAAGGTTTTCAAACGTGAGTGCAACACTTGATCTCCAATGTTAAAAACCCGGTTTATAATTTTAGAATCATGAAACTTTTTAGATTTTTTTTTTGTAAATCAATGAATTTTCATAAGCAATATCTCTCAATTCATCCAATTCATTCAATTGCATTTTCTGGTGTTTTCCCGCGGTGTCCATGTCATCATTACAATGCTGTAGGGCCCAATAAGCTTTGTGTTCGAGTTCAATTGGCAAGTGACAATTCTTCCCTTACACAGGCTTATAAGGAGTGCACCCGATAGGCGTCTTATGAGCGGTACGAAAGGCCCATAAAGCATCGTCTAACTTATCCGACCATGATTGTCGGTTCTCTCCAATCGATCTCTCCAAGATCATCTTCAACGCTCGTTTTGCAACCTCGACTTGCCCACTCGTTTGTGGGTGATAATACGTAGAAAGCCGATGTCTAACCCCATATTTCCTTAGGACCCTTTCGAATTGGTAATTACAAAAATAGGTTCCACGATCTCTTATGATCGCACGAGGGGTTCCAAACCAAGAAAACAAATTCTTCAAAAACTTGACTACCACACGAGCATCGTTCGTGGGCAAAGCCTTAGCTTCCACCCACTTGGATAGGTAGTCGACGGCGACAAGGATGTACTTATTACCACGAGATGATGGGAACGACCCCATAAAATCAATTCCCCAAACGTCAAAGATCTCACACACTTGGATGATGTTTGTGGCATTTAATCGTTTTGTGAGGCTTTTCCTTGACGTTGGCATGAGTCACATGACTTAACAAGTGCATGTGCATCTCGGTAAATAGTAGGCCAAAAGAATCCGGAATCAAAGACCTTTTTCGCCGTGAGATTAGCGCCATGGTGACCCCCCGTGGGTCCCTCGTGACAAGCTCTAAGGATATTAGATGCTTCGGTGCCAAAAACACAATGTCGAATGATTTGATCCGCACAAGTCCGAAAGGGGTAAGGGTCGTTCCAAAAGTAGAACTTGACGTCAGAAAAGAATTTTCGTTTTTGTAGAGTCGTCATACCCTTAATGATGAAGTTGCGTGCATGGTAATTTGTGATGTCCGCAAACCATGGGGTAGATGAGTCAAGATTAGAATTCACTACACCAAGTGTCTCGAGAGGAAATGTTTTGGTGATTTCCTTGGGCTCGTAAACACTTTGGTGAGGATCTTCCAAACGAGAAAGATGATCGGCCGCTAGATTCTCGGCTCCTTTTTTTGTCAAGGATTTCGACATCAAATTGTTGTAGGAGGAGAATCAACGAAGCAATCTCGGCTTCGCATCTTGTTAAGCCATGAGATACTTGATTGTCGAGTGATCCGTATACACTATGCATTGGGTCAAGACGAGGTAAGGTCAGAATTTCTCAAATGCGTACACCACGGAAAGGAACTCCTTTTCCGTTGTAGTGTATTTAAGTTGAGCCCCGGTCATCGTCTTGCTAGCATAGTGGATAGGCAAGAAGTTCTTTTCATGACGTTGCCCCAAAACGGACCCTATGGCGTAATCACTTGCATCACACATTAGTTCAAAGGGGAGGTTCCAATTGGGAGCAACAAGAATGGGATATTCGGTAAGTTTCCTCTTAAGGATTTCAAAGGCTCGTACACAATCTTCGTTAAAGACAAAAGGAGCATCTTTTTCGAGGAGATGTGTAATAGGTTGAGAAATCTTTGAAAAATCCTTGATGAATCGACGATAAAAGCCCGCGTGGCCTAGGAAACTCCTAACCTCCTTGACGGTTTTAGGATGAGGTAATTTAGCGATGACGTCTACCTTAGCTTTGTCTACTTCAATCCCTGCTTTCGAGACCTTGTGCTCTAAGACGATTCCTTCCTTAACCATGAAATGACATTTTTCCCAATTGAGCACAAGGTTGGTTTCCTCACAACGTTTTAACATTCTCTCAAGATTCGAAAAACACGAAGTGAACGAACAACCAAACACGGAAAAATCATCCATAAAGACTTCCATCGTCTTTTCGATCATGTCATGAAAAATAGCCATCATACACCGTTGAAAAGTTCCTGGTGCATTACAAAGTCCGAATGGCATTCTACGATAGAAAAACGTTCCATATGGACACGTAAACATAGTTTTTCTTGATCACGAGGATCGATGGGGATTTGGAAGTGTTAGCCTCAAAATATTGAGTCAAACAAGAATGTTCGGTCATAGGTTTCTATTGTAATATTTATTAGAACGTTGTAATAAGTAGTTATTTAGTCGTGGATCACGGGCTTGGATTTAAACCAATTAAAGTCCAAAAGACAAGCCCGGCCCAATATATAGTCCATTAAAGCCCGCATGTGGGTGGACTATATATACTACCCTCCTAGCATGTTAGGAGGGTGGATGGTCATTTGTAACAAATTCTTTTCTCTAATCTAATCTCACCAAGTTAATCATCTCCTCTCTACTTTCTCTCACTACTTTCTCTCTCTAGGAATTCATCTCTTCTTCATCTATTTTCTTTCTTTCTTCATTGCTTAATCATCACAAATTATGGGACAACATTTGGTATCAATCGCCATGGGGTAGTTTTGTGATTTGTTGTTATTATATTTGATTCGAATGATTTAATCCATAAATCATCTCGAATTTAAATTTTTTTGTGTTTTTCGTGCTCTACTTCTTCATCTACATCTTCTACATAGTTGTAGTAGTGATTTGGTATATTTACTTCCGATAACATTCCGATTGGTGCATTCCGATAACATTCCGATGATGTGTTTTTGCTAAATTTTGTTTGGGTATTTTTTAGACTTAGCCACTATCTAGACTAGTTTCAAAATATCGTTTCCACGAAGATCACAAAAAAAAAAAAAAAAAAAAGAGTTAAAATTTTTTCGTCAAGTAAATTCAAATTTTTTCCATACTAGTTTTAGGACATTTCTAGCTCGATTTCAAATTTTGGCGATTACAAAATTTTTGGACTACCGTTTTTGTCGGACTGGAGAATTTATTGTCGGACTGGAGAAAAATTGCAATTTTCGGAATTTAAACCACAACAACAATCACAACAAATCTACTTAAGATCCATATTCACTTCATCATTTCAGAGAATTTTGAGATGGATTCTACTGCCGAATATCGTGTGACGAACAACAACATAATGGTGGCGGGTAACAAAGAGAGACCACCAATGCTTGTATCTGGTCGGTATGCTCAATGGCAATCACGTTTCATACGATATCTTGATACAAGACCTAATGGTGATGCCTTGAGGAAATGTATTACTCATGGACCATATATATTTAAGAAGATCTCAGTTCCTCCAAGAGCAGCCACAGATACTACTGATCCAATACCTGCAAGTGAACGTGATGAAACAAGAGCTGATCTCACACCTGAAAATTGTGCTTGGCATGATGCGGAGAAGGAAGCCATCTATATGGTTTTAAGTGGGATTGGAGATGATATTTACTCCACGGTTGATGCATGCCCGACAGCACATGAAATGTGGACTGCTATTGAACGCTTGCAACAAGGAGAATCACTCAACAAACAAGATGTCAAAACAAACTTGTTTTGGAATTTTGGCAAGTTTACTTCAAGGGATGGAGAATCAATTGACTCTTACTACTCCAGGTTTTATAAGATGATGAATGACATGACAAGAAATAATCTACAAGTCTCCACCATGCAAGTCAATGTCCAATTTCTTCAACAACTTCAACCCGAGTGGACACGGTTCGCCACTTTGGTGAAACAACAAGAAAAGTTAGACGAGGTCTCATATCATCGACTCTTTGACATCTTGAAGCAATTTCAGAATGAAGCAAATGAGATTCGAGCTGAACGTGTTGCCAAGACGGCTAATCCACTTGCTTTAGTGACTACCACTCAACATGTTCAAGATCCTCACTTTCGTGCTCCGAAGCCATACTCCAATACATCATCTTCACCACGATATTCCACATCATCTAAGTCGTCATTTTCCACAAAATCTTGAGGTAAAGCGCCAAGAGCACCATCACCACCATCTGAGTCATCATCTGAAGAAGATAGTGATGAAGACCAAGCTCAAAAGAACCGAGAGATGAAACAACAAATTGCTTACATAATGAAGACTTACAAGAAAATCTACAAACCCACCAACAACAATCTTCGCACATCATCCAACACAAAGAACCGATATGTTGAGAGTCCTCCAAGGTATGACACACGTCGACGTGGTGAAAGTCCTTCTAGGTATGATCGACATAATCCAATACATGTTGAGGGTTCTGCAAGATATGATCGACAAACTGCCAAGTATGATGCTCAGAGGATTGCTGCTGCTACTGGGAATAGGGAAACGGTTGGAAGTCAAGTGGTTCAGCAGAGTGGGATTCAATGTTTTATTTGCCAAGGTTTTGGGCATATCCCAAAGGAATGCAGGAAGCCGAAAAGGGTTAGAGACTCCAGCTATCACAAGGAAATGATGCTGCTATGCAAAAAGATGGAAGCAGGGGTTAAATTGTCAGCTGAGGAAGGAGCCATGCTTGATGATACTGATGATGAAGATTCTGATCAAGAGCTTGATGCACATTACTCGTACATGGCAAAGGTTGAAGAAGTTCTCAAAGTCACTGAAGATGATAATGGCCCTATCTTTGACACTGAGCCACTCGATAAGGTACACACTACTGATGAATATAATGTGTTTGGTGATATTCCTGAGCATAGTGATCTACCCAATGCCATTAATGACACATGCATGATGGAAACGGTTGAGAGCAATACCACACCCGATTTATCAGACATGCGCAATAATGAGTCTGAGGATGATCAACATGCAAATGAATATGATGAAGAGGAACGTATTGCGCTTGCTAATTTAATTGCTACTTTACAAAAAGATGTCACTGAAAATAAAAAGAGTCAAAAGCAATTAAAGAAGGCAAACGCTACGCTCACTCAAAGCTTTGAAGAATGCAAAGCTGCTCTTATCAAATCTACTGAGATGACTGAAAGCTATAGAGATGAGCTCCTTCAGAAAACCAAAGAGCTTGAGGGGTACAAGGGAAGTGCGTTAAAAAATCAAAAGGACGATTTTGAAAACAAATATAATACAACTCTTGAGTTATTAGCTAAAGAGAAGCGTCAATATAATGTTTTCTTAATGGATGAACGTCAAAAAACGTACCTTGCCAATACCAAAGTTAATGAACTTGAACAAAAGCTCTCTATGACCACTACTGATTCTGCTAAAATTCTAGAGGATAAGAAACAAGAGGTAGATGCGTTAAAACAAGACTTCAAAAGTAGATATGATAAAGAAACCGAAAAAGTTACGAAACTAGAAGCACAAGTCGACTTTTTGAAGAACGTTGTTTATAAAACCCATGATTCTATTCAATCCGTAAGAATGCTAGCACCTCCATCGATGTTTAAGGGTCAAGCTAGCTTTGCAAGTCCTGAGTACCTTGCCAAAGCTCAAGCTGCGAACCCGTGTCTCTATCTTGATGAGACTAAAAGGACAGATTTTGATTGCATGCCTGTTAGTATCAATAGTGAAGAGACTGCCCTTTGGGATGCTGATAGTCAATCACTTGTTAATAAGGAGTTTGTGAAACCTTATAATTATGCTTATGAGAATAGTCTTTATGGCCTGTTCAACAAACAAACTCAGAAAACTCGTGAGGAAGTGTTCTTAGAATGCAAACAAAAAAGAATTCAATGGAAGAAAGCATTTGCCCCTAAGAAATCTAATGTTTACAAATACATAAACTACCTCCCTCTAGATGAATCTAAAAGCAAGAGTAGGAAAACATTAGGTATTCTTAAACACCACATAGATAATGTTAAATCTATTGTTGAACGAGACTGGGCAAAACGTGAAAATGCTGAGTGGACACGTCCGATTCCTCACGATATTACCTTGCTTGTCAAAGAACTCTTAATTCCAAACACGGCGTTGATTAAAGAAACTGTTCTTCAACTTGAGGAGTTCATTCGGACTGAAATGTTTGATGATTTAAAATATGTTGAATCTATTGAGAAACACATTGATGATCTTCAAATGGAGAAGTCTGATTTCTCAGATGAATATGATTTACTCTTGCAAGAATGCGTTTCTAAAGATGTTATGTGTGCTTATTTTACATCTTGTGCTGATATTGATGAATATTCTGAAGTTGCATGCCAATATCTTGATAAGATCAAAGAATGTGAACGTCTTGAAATTGAGCTTTTGAAACGTAAAGAAAATGTTGACAAAAAGGCTTTTGAGTTACTTCAACACAAAACTGATTTCCTTCAAAAACATTGTCATTCACTTGAACTTGCTTTGCAAAAAGATGTTGGTCGTTTTCCACATGATAATAAATTGCAAGAAAAACTTTCCCAAACATTTCGAGAAATGAATGAACAGAATTTGGAAATTAAAGGGTTGAAAGCTCAATTACAAGACAGGGACAGAGCGATAGTTGAGTTGCAGAAACTCATTGCTAAAATGGGTGGGAAAATTGTGGAACCTAGCATTAAGAAAAATGTTGTTAGACAACCCAATGCCTCTAAAGAGAATAGATCCTCTATCTTGGGAAAACCATCTGCTTTATCTAATTCCTCGTTTGCAAAACCTGTGTTTGCCCCCAAGATGGATGGAAAGGAAAGGTTACCACAAGCTCAACCCATAAGGAATCCTATAGCACCAAGCGTTAAGCACAATAATGTGATTAAACCAGGGATGTATAGAATGTCCACGAAGCCCACAAACAAAGATACTCACTCGCCTCAGACTTCTAGAAACACTAATATTCATGTGTCTTCTACTACAGGAATAGTCTCCACTACTAGTGTTAGCCGGCCTCAGCTTAAGAGCACTCAAGAGAATGATAAGGTCTGGAAACACAAGAATCAAGGGAAGATGAAGCAAGTAGAAGAACACCCTAGGAATTTGAATGTTTTTAAGAATAAAAAGTCTGATATCGCATGTAATGACGATTTGAATGCTGTGAATGATTTGAATGCTATGAATGTGAAATTTGTTTGTGTCAAATGTGGCAAGTGTGATAATGCTAATCATTCTATGTGTGCTATAAATAAAGTCAAAGGCGTAGATACTAGAACTAAGAAGCAAGTTGTAATGCCTATTAGAGCTAGTAAACCCAAACGCAATGTGAACCATTCTGGTGCAACCCCCACTAAGAAAAGTAATGCATCAGACTCCACCACTAAGAATCCTAGAAGCAAAATTAAGGAATTATATGAGTCTGCCAGTAAGTCTTGGAAATGGTGGTTTGCTAATCAATGTCCTCCCGGATATAAATGGATGCCTAAAGTTAGGACAGAAAATGTGAAAATGAGTGTTAGTTTGCCTTTAAATGTTGATAAGGACACTAATGATTCTACTATCACAACTACTGTGGTATCCAATTTAGCAAATGCTCCATCGTGTTCTAACTCTTCTGCAGGTGATACAAATAATTCTCTTCATAATGGACTCCGGATGCACGAAGCACATGACGGGGAATCTCAAGCTTTTAATTAACTTCGTGGAGAAGTTCCTGGGTACGGTCCGATTCGGAAATGATCAATTTGCACCGATCCTAGGATATGGAGATTTGGTTCAGGGGAATATCACGATTAAAAGGGTATACTACGTCGAAGGGCTCAATCACAATCTTTTCTCGGTTGGTCAATTCTGTGATGCGGATTTGGAAGTTGCTTTCAGAAAGAAGACATGTTTTGTTCGTGATTATGATGGGAATGACTTACTTACCGGTACACGGGGTACTGATCTTTATACAATTTCACTTCAAGACACAACTTCATCAACTCCAATTTTCTTCATGGCTAAAGCTTCAACGACTCAGGCATGGTTATGGCATCAACGTCTTTCTCATCTCAACTTTGATACCATTAACTTGCTTTCCAAGAAAGATATTGTGAGAGGCCTTCCAAGCTTGAAATTCATCAAAGATCATCTTTGTTCTTCTTGTGAACTTTGTAAAGCTAAACGAAGTAGCTTCAAAACAAAGACCACACCAAGCTCTAAAGGACGGTTAGATCTTCTTCATATGGATCTATGTGGTCCCATGCGTGTTCAGAGTATCAATGGAAAGAAATATATTCTAGTAATTGTCGATGATTACTCAAGGTACACATGGACTCACTTCTTGAGGTCCAAGGATGAAACACCCGATGTTCTCATCAACTTCCTTAAATTGATACAACGTGGTCTTCAGGCTCAAGTTAAAGTGGTTCGTACTGACAGAGGTACAGAATTTTTGAATTCAAATCTGAGAAAGTATTTTGAAGCCGAAGGGATTGAACATGAAACATCCATTGCTCGAACACCCGAACAAAACGGCGTTGTTGAAAGACGAAACCGTACTTTGGTTGAAGCTGCTCGAACATTATTATCCGCTTCAAAACTTCCACTGTACTTTTGGGCCGAAGCTGTGTCAACCGCATATCTATACACAAAACCGTTCCTTAGTTATCCCAAGACATGAAAAGACACCATATCACATAATTCATGATCGAAAACCTTCACTCAAACACCTTCATGTTTTTGGATGTACTTGCTACATTATTCGAGATGGTGAAAATTTGGATAAGATGAAAGAGAAAGGTGATGCATGTATTCTTGTGGGATATGCAACTCAGTCAAATGGATATAGAGTATACAACAAGAGAACAAAATTGATTGTCGAGACTATTCACATCCGATTTGATGAATTACAAGAAATGGCACTTGAACAAAACAGTTTAAGTCCCGACCCACAACGACAAACGACTTCCGTTCACAACCGCATGGAACTCGAAACTCAAGACCACAGCAATGAACCGTCAAGTTCAACGCTGGTTCCAGAGAATGTTCCTAGAGCTGATATGACAGTCGACACGACCATTGAAGAGTTGGAAATGTTATATGGACCAATGTATGATGAATATTTCACGGGGGAGAAACAAGTTGTATCGAAGTCTTCCGCTGTATCTCATGATAAGAATGATGATACCAATCATCGTCAACAACTGGATACAACTTTATCTACTTCAACACGGGTTGTTGCAGATTTACCTCCTCAGAATATCAATTCAACAAGCGATCCTACAACATCCACAACTACTGTCATTGCTCCAGAGAACACAAATCAAGCAGACAATGCATTATCTGACGAAGACGAATTCATCAACCCATTCGGTACACCGGTACACGAAACTGGAGAGTCTTCTACTCGCCAGGTTGATCCGTCAAATATGCATACTTTCTATCAACGACATCCTTCAACACATCATTGGACCCGAGATCATCCTTTGGTTCATGTCATTGGAAACCCTTCACAGCCCGTTCGCACAAGACGACAGCTTAATACCGATGCTGATGTTTGTATGTTCGCACTCGCCGTGAGTTCAGCCGAACCGAAAAACATCAAATAAGCATTAGCTGATCATGCTTGGATTGAATCGATGACGGATGAACTTCAACAATTTGAAAGACTTAAAGTCTGGGAACTTGTTGACAGACCATACGATGTAACACCATTAAATCTTCGATGGATCTGGAAAAACAAGATGGATGAGGAGAACACGATCATCAAGAATAAATCTAGGCTAGTGGCTAAAGGGTATGGACAGAAAGAGGGTATTGATTTTGAAGAATCATTTGCACAAGTTGCTCGAATGGAAGCGGTCAGGATTTTTCTTGCTTATGCTGCACATAAGGGATTCATTGTCTATCAAATGGACGTAAAGACGGTGTTTCTTAACGGTCCTTTGAAGGAAGAAGTCTATGTCACGCAGTCGGAAGGATTCGTCAATCCTCATTATCCTGACAAGGTGTATCGTCTCCACGAAGCACTATATGGACTCAAGCAAGCTCCAAGGGCGTGGTACGACGAGCTCTCGAAATTTCTGGTCTCCAAAGGTTTCTCAAAAGGTTCCATTGATCTAACTTTGTTCACTTATAAATATGGGGATGACATTCTGCTTGTGCAAATTTATGTTGATGACATTATTTTCGGGTCTACAAACCCAAAACTTTCAAAATGGTTTGAAAAAGTAATGCACAGCAGAATTGAAATGTCTATGATGGGCGAACTAAAATTCTTTCTAGGAATTCAAGTTCACCAATCCCCAAGTGGTATCTTCATTAACCAAGCTAAGTATTGTCAAGAGATAATCAAAAAGCATGGTATGACATCATGTGACCCCGTTGGGACACCTTTATTAACCACATCCCTAGATGCTGATTTGGAGGGATTACCCATAGATCAAACGAGATATCGTTCCATGATCGGGTCCCTCATGTACTTGACAGCAAGCAGACCTGATATTCATCATGCTACATGCTATTGTGCACGATATCAAGCACGACCCACTGAAAAGCACCTCAAGGAGGTTAAACGGATCTTTCGGTACCTTAAGAATACCATTCACATGGGACTCTGGTATCCGAGGGAAACCGGTTTCTTTCTAACGGCCTATTCAGATTCTGATCATGCAGGGTGTCTTGATACACGTAAAAGTACTTCTGGTGGTGCACAATTTCTAGGTCAAGACAAGCTTGTGGGATGGTCTTCCAAGAAGCAGGATTGCACGTCACTTTCATCAGCCGAAGCGGAGTATGTGTCTCTATCTGCGTGTTGTGCTCAAGTTCTTTGGATGAGAACACAACTCACAGATTATGGCTTCCATTTTGATAAAGTACCTATGTACTGTGACTCAAAGTCGGCCATAGCCATCTCCTGCAATCCGGTTCAGCATTCCCGCACGAAGCACATTGATGTCCGATATCACTTCATTAAGGAACAAGTTGAAAGAGGTATTGTTGAATTATACTTTGTTGGAACTGATTACCAATTAGCAGACTTGTTTACAAAAGCTCTTTCGAAAGAGAGGTTTGCGTATCTAGTTAGGCAAATTGGTATGAGATGTTTGACTCCAGCAGAACTGGAGGTTCTGGCAAAGAAGCCTGCTTGATTCATCTATCAAACATCTACTTGTAAATATTAATCAAAAAGCAAAATACAAAAGTAAAAAATCTTTGATAATCCAAAAATATTCTTCTCGACATGTCTTTCAGTATCGATAATATGGACGTACCTAGAAATGTCGCTCAATAACGACACGGGTGTGTACATAAAGCTCGAATGAAAGTTGTAAATATTTTTCAAAACATGTCATTTCTATCTTTTCAAAAGGAAATTGTCTATTTTGGACAATACTTCCAACAACGGGTAGAGCAATCTATCTTGGGTTGAGCTTGTCACAAAACATTCAATGTTTTGAGCCCAACACAATGGCTTGTAATCACTTTCAGATTGCAACCCGGATCTAAATTCACGGGGGAGTGTACGCGTTTGTACTCTTACCCTTAGCAAAAGAAGTTAAATCTTCTTACACTTGAGTGGATTCGTCAAGACATTCAAAGTCTATGAACTCAAGTTTATGCTTTAGAAAAACCTTTTCGTCAAAAAGAATTGATTTTTCAAAAAGCGTTGAACACAATTTTTTCAAGAATTTCTCAATGATATTCAAAATCTTTCAAAAATTATGTGTTCAACAACTCCTATCCTCAAAAGTTTAATGTGGATCAAATCCTCGTAATGACAATTCTATTGGATCAATTTTTGAGGGGGAGCAATTCAACTTCATGCAAAAGATTAACACATCTTTCTCCCGAAAATTTTCAAGAATATTTTTCAAAATATATTTTAATCAAATTTGGTATCTCTAATATCAAAAGATTTTATATATTAGAGATAGGGGGAGAAAATGTGATTAAAATGTGATCTATAAGACTCAAGCACTTTAACTCTTACCCACATGTGCGAAACACTTTCGATTATCGATGCACATGTGAAGGGGGAGCATTTCTGAAACGACAAAACTAGCAAGGTGTTAAATGTTTTTCAAACACTTTGTTAGAATTTAAAGTGGTTTTCATGGTTACGATCAAATACCCACAACATCTTTAATTCACGACGTTATTGGTGTCAAAAGGGTGGTTAGGTTTAAGTCCTATGATCCAACCAGAACCGGAGGGATCTTCCCAGGGACAATCCAATAGATTATTAGAAGTCCTTAGGAAAGATGGAGTAGAATGTGAACGTAGCTGAATGCCGACTAAGTACTGATGCTGCACTGGAACAATCACAACAAGGTGTTAGTAATGATGTCTTGGTAAGCATTGAAGGGGTTGAAGAATGAAAAAGAAATGTAATGATAAAGGGTCTAAAGAAAGAAGCCCTCCATACAACTTAGGCAGAAACCAGGTCAACTCATCATGAAGACAAACTCATCATGGACCCAGTGATGTGAAGCACAACCCTTTCCTAGCTACTCAGACTTCTCTCAAAAGAAGTTTGTTTTATTGTCACGGAGATCAACACGACTTCTATTGACTTTCTCACTCCGAGATTGTTGATATTGAATAGGTGGCATCTGCTCCAGCCTCCGACCACTAAAAGTGCACAAATCGAGTCTAGAGCCAAGAGATCAATCAAATCTCGTTAGGACACATGGATGAAGATTAAGAGAGTCCTACGCTATATCCTTGTGATATTGCTAGAACACTCAGAGTGATACTACTTAGTATTCACAATGATGAGTGGAAATCCTTCCAGTGTTAACATCAAATAGCACTGCGGTAGGTCATATGCAAGATTCTTTATGAATTGAACATATGTAAAACTGAAAAGCAACAGTGGTTTGATTCTGAATTGACTCAAACTCGTTTCAGGTTTCTACGCAATATCTTTATGGTCTTGCCAGAACATTCAGAGTGATATTCATTAATATTCACAGTGACGAATGGAAATCTTTCTAGCGTCAACATCAAACAGCGCTACGGTAGGTGACTTGTGAGATTCTCATGAATCAAACTTGTGTCAACTGGAAAGCAACAATGGTAAGATTATTAATGAATCAAACTTGTTCCAGGAATTTGAATTGACGACTTTAATCAAGCGGATATTTATCCAATTGATTCACTCTTTATGTTCGCAGTCTTGCTTTGAGACGGTCGAGTAAAGAGAACGGCTAGTACTGCCGCGAAACCCTGTCAAGGAGATTCTTAATTGAATCTACCTGATCACAGGTACGATATTTAATATCGTATAACGGTCTTCACCGACCGGAGGTAAAACGCTACCGATTTAGGACGAATGTCAAAGCCATTCAGTCCGTGTCTATGTTTTGTCTCGAGAAGGTGGCGTCACGGTGTACTCAGCAAAGTCAAAGATTCACAACCACATATTCATGCCCAAAGACTTATCCAACAATTGATAGTGTGAGCATGTGGATAAAGACACAAGATCACAAGATGGCAAAGACAAGTCAAGAATGATTTGAAGATCTCAAGACTTAAAGACAAAGTCGAAAGACAACGACAAAGGCTCAAAGATCACAGCATGAAGGAACAAAACTACTGTTACACGTTTAAGACTCATTTATGACGAAATTCATTAATCTCCATTGAAATCAAAATATCAAAGGGGAATGACCTCACATTGGGGGAGATTGTTAGCCTCAAAATATTGAGTCAAACAAGAATGTTCGGTCATAGGTTTCTATTGTAATATTTATTAGAACGTTGTAATAAGTAGTTATTTAATCGTGGTTCACGGGCTTGGATTTAAACCAATTAAAGTCCAAAAGACAAGCCCGGCCCAATATATAGTCCATTAAAGCCCGCATGTGGGTGGACTATATATACTATCCTCCTAGCATGTTAGGAGGGTGGATGGTCATTTGTAACAAATTCTTTTCTCTAATCTAATCTCACCAAGTTAATCATCTCCTCTCTACTTTCTCTCACTACTTTCTCTCTCTAGGAATTCATCTCTTCTTCATCTATTTTCTTTCTTTCTTCATTGCTTAATCATCACAAATTATGGGACAACATGAAGTAACCGGGAAAACCATCTAAAAAGGAATAGAAATCGTTTCCCGCAAGACGCTCCAACATTTGGTCCATGAAGGGCAAGGGAAAATGGTCTTTACGAGTGGCATCATTCAACTTACGATAGTCGAGACACACCCTCCAACCGGTCACGAGTCGAGTTGGAATTAATTCGTTGGCATCGTTTGGCACAACGGTCATTCCTCCCTTCTTAGGGACACAATGAATAGGACTCACCCAAGGTCTATCGTAAATAGGGTAAATCATTCCCGCGTCAAGGAGTTTAAGGACCTCCTTTTTAATGACGTTGTGAAGTTTGGGATTCACCCTCCTTTGACATTGGATTGCGGGTTTGTAGTCCTCCTCCATTAAGATTTTGTGGGTCAAAATTTGGGATCAATCCCCTTAATGTCGGATAATTTCCACGCAATTTCCCCTTTGTGGTCCTTTAGAAAATCGAAAAGTGCGGTTTTTTCATCATTCGAAAGATCTTTCGCAATAATAATCGGCAACTTATCGTCTCCTTCCAAGAATACGTATTCAAGATGAGGAGGTAAATCTTTCAACTTGAGGATTGGTGGTTCCTCAATTGAAGATTTAGGCTCGATACTCATAACCTCCTCGGGCAGAGGAAATGGAAAATCGTTAAGAAAGTTGATAACTAGGCTTTTACCTAATTAAAAAGATTCGTTTAAGTATGTCTCTTCGAATTGAAAAACTTGTGTTCAATGTGTGACACAGTTTTATTTTGGTGGGAACAAAAGATGTGTCGTTGTAGTGTTTAAAATAAAAGGTGCAAAACAATTAAAGTAAAGGTGCTCTTAAAGTAAATCTAAGTCTAATTAAAGTAAAGGTGCAAGTATTTAAAACATTACTGAAATTAAAGGGCACTAAAGTAAATGACGTAAACTTAAATCTATCTAAGGCAAACTTAAAGCGCGACTAAAACTAAGGCAAGTCTAAAATAAAAATAAGGCAAATAAACTTAAAGTGTAATTAAAATAAAGGCAGGAAAAATAAAGCTTGAAAATAAAAATCAAAGACAAAAGCTAATAAGAACCTGAATACAGCTCATTCGGAATTATCCTTCGTTTGGAACAATCACTCGTCCGGAATGTCACCTTCGGTTGGAATGATTCTTCTTCGCTCGGAATATTACCAAAATCCTTGATCCGGAACAAATTGATCTGAATATGTCACTTATCCAAAACAATCCTTCGTTCAGAACTTTACTGATTCAGAACTTCTCAATCTAGCCTTGATTTGGAACTTTTTATCAACCCTTGATTCGGAAGATTCCGAATCAAGCCTCCTTGATTCGGAAGTTTCAGACTTCCGAATGAACACTTCTTTATCCGGAACTTGCCCTTGATTCGGAACTTTTTATCAACCCTTGATTCAGAAGATTCCGAATCAAGCCTCCTTGATTCGGAAGTTTCAGACTTCCGAATGAACACTTCTTTATCCGGAACTTGCCCTTGATTCGGAACTATTCTTTCGTTCGGAAGTTCGTTCGGAACTTTCGTTCGGAACTTCGTTCGGAAGTTTTGTGTTGATCCGGAACTTTTGAGTTCCGAATGAATCTCCTTGACCCGGAACTTTTGAGTTCCGAATGAAGTAAATTGACCCGGAACTTTTGAGTTCCGAATGAACAAAATTTTGACTTGGAAGTTCTCCTTCGTCCGGAACTTTGAATGTTCCGGATGAACAGTCTTGGCTCGGAACTTTTTACCTGGAAAGATCAGAAACAAGAACAAACTTTCCCGAAGAAAAAGGGATCAAAGAAAACAGCAGATCTAAAGCAGATTAATCAAATTTAACACAAACGATCTAATAAAACTATCAATGAATCAACAGTAAACATAAACAAACAATTAAAATCAAGAAATTTAACAACTTTAACATCAATAATCAACAATCACTTGGATCAAAATAGAAGCATGAACATGAACATAAACATAAACACATAAATCAAAGATTAAGAAAGGTAGATAAAAGATTGACAAGATAAAGTAAAGATTGACAATAATTAAATGAAAACTTACTTGAAATTAAATGAATTTAAGGTGCAAGGCAAGGTATTTAAATTTGACAAGAAAAGTAAATGACAAGGTAAGTAAATGGTGGAAGAGCTAATTGTCACACTTAGCCAACAAAGAGAAATGATAAACATCCTAATCTATATATAGGGGAGGATTAGGAAGCTTCCTCCCCTCTTTCCTTTTCTCTTAATTGCGTCATTAAGTCCCTCCTTCTTTTAATCTTCCTTAATTGCATACTTAGTCCTTTTCTTCTAATTCTTCTTTAAACTTGGACTTAAGGGACTTTTGGCTTCGGGATTTCTTTGAACTCGTCTTTAAATTCTTCAATAAAATAGATTGAATTCTTCGGCTTTTGATAAACTTCCGTATTTTGACTTTTTCTTCGATAAATCTTCAGAATTGGTCGTGGACTTCCGTTCCTTTTGCACTCTTGATTTCTCGACTTCGTCTTTCATCTTTTTCTTCAATAAAAGTCCGTAAATGCCCGTGAATGTCCGTGTTTTCTCCACTTTTCACCTTTTCGTCCTAAATCACAACAAAAACACAAACCACGCATAATTCCGACATAAAAGACATAAAATACTCGTTTTGGTCCGGTTATTATTGTAATTAAGTGGTAGAAAAGATGGGTGTTTACACACCTATCAAATCCCCTACACTTGACCATTGCAATGTCCTCATGCAATGCATTAGTTACAAAGCAAGATTACACTTCTCATCATAATCAATCCACGTTGGCCTTTATTAAAGGAATAAAAACTATAAACATTCAAAGTAACGAAATCAAAAGCATACCTTGGGTTTTGGAAATGTTATGAATAATCATCATCCTCAAGTTTTCACTTTCTCCAAACCAAGCTTAAAAACGAGATCATTGTTATTATAAGTTAATAGACTATCACGAACTCATGTGGGCCAATTACTCACTTAGACTCCCTTATTCCTAGGTGTATCTCTTATATTTTATTTTTGTCTTGACTGATCACGAGGATGCATTTTTGACTTGTTTCGATAGTTATTAAGTCTGAAAATAAAGTGAACGATTTAATCAATAGTTAGCTAAAGGACAAAATCTTTTAAAACTGCTTCTCGGGACCTCATAAAGTTCATATCTTGGCATAACTCGTTTCGTGATTTGAGACCTTTCTCGGACCGATATTTGGCAGCGACTTCATACTTCAAACCTTGAGAGACGTTCATGAAATAATGGTCTTCTCTTCATAATAGAATTTCTTCACTTGAAGTTTTGAGAGATTCATACTTGGACCACGACTTCTTCATTTTTCTCCAATCTTTATTTTGGACTTTGATATACAACGATCCGCCTCCTTTTATGACTTGGATCTATTTATCCTCATACCTTGTTAGGGTCTTTTCGGATACACTTCTCCATGACTTTTGGGGAGTATTTGCTTTTCGTCGTGTGTCTCGATCCTTCATATTGATTTTCGATAAATGATTCTTCACATCACTTTTGGATCTTTAGCAACAAAATATAGCCCTCATGCCTTGTTAGGGCCTTTTCGGACTCGCCAGTCTTCGCATCCCGCTTCAATAAGTTATGCCTTGGCTATGAACTCTAATCCATACCGAGCAACTTTTAAACGATCTTGGGCTAGAAGCTAAGTTACTTTTCAAATCGTACAACCTTATTTGTTAGCAGATAAATTTATTAGCAAGCGATGGGAGAATAGGCTTATAATTAACTCACATAAATTCACGAAAGAATACCGAACTTATAATTGGCTCTATCATCTCTCGTTCTCCATAGTTTAAAATCTCAAAGAATGAGACTCGTGGATACTTAGCCTATTAAATCAAAGTTTTGGGTTTTCGAGTCGCCTATAGGATCTTTCAAATTCTTAGACTTTTTCAAGTTTAGAAATCGCATTTTAATGTTCCCTTGATAAATGACTCTCTAGGATCAATTATAGGAACTTGCGAAAAGTTCTTGTTCTTAACCCGTGAGAGTTAAGACTTTCGCGTTTTATAGCTCCCTATATAAAAGCCTAGCAAAACTTGACTTAAACACGTTAAGGGTACTAGCTAGAGTAACTTAGATAAGTAAACTCGGGTTGAGTCAAAAGATTCACAACGTTTGAAAATTAAAACCACTTATTAAACATTTATTCTAGCAAGAAAGAAAATAATTTTACAAAAATAAAAACTAATAGGCCAAAATAGATCAAAATTTTGAAAAATGTCGAAAAATTGATTTTCCGGTTAAAATGAGGACAAATACAAGGAAAAGACCACTTAACTTCGATAGAAGTTCCCCCTACACTTAAGATAAACATTGTCCTCAATGTTTAAGCATGTAAGAGTAAACTCCCCTACACTTAGGACATTGTGCACGTTGTTTAAATCTCGCTAAGCAAAAGACAACTAAAGAGATTCCTATTTTAATATTGAGAAAATATAAAATAGTGAATCGAAAAGAGTTTAGGATAGGACCGGGAAGAAGTAGAACACGGAATCACGGGTCGTCAAGAATCAGCAAGAGTGGATCATTGAAGCTCGAATCCCTGGTTAAGAAGTGAGGAGAGGAAATAGCAAACCAAAGGGTCCCCCCTACACTTATGGTAAAGAAAGCAAAAAGATAGATGCATGGGTTGCCTCCCAAGAAGCGCTTGATTTTTGTTAACCGAGTCGTGAGCCTGACTCGACCTTGATCATCAACGGAAGAAGCATGAAACATATCCACCAGGATCAAAGACATAGCTTTCATCCATCAATAAGCACGAGCTTAAGGCGAACAAGGCAAGCCAAAGAAGAGTAGGCAAGGTTCCCTTAAGCAGCGATTGAGCACGGTGGAAGCAAGGATGGAGCGGTGCAAGCATGTCTTCAATAATTCCAAAGAGATTTCCTTTTATTTCATCAGGTGGATACTGAGATGGCTTAAAGACTTCAATACCGGGGTCGAACACCTTTTCCTTTAGGGGAAAATAGCACTCAGGCTCAGCCGAGTGTGAAGAAGATCCGCAAAGAGGCACAACCTCGTCCTCAGAAGGGGGACAAAGAGGTGTCAAATCATATGTGCAACGGATTTTGGTGTCGACCGGTTTCTTCTCCTTTGACAGAATGTGCTTCAAATCCAAAGTAGGATCAAGACGATAATCTTCAAAGTCCAAAGGAGGAGCATCACTCTCATGAGGGAAGTATGTGTTGAGAAATTCAGAGAAATCTTCCTCAAATGAATAATCGTCCAAAGTAGGATCGAGTGATGGCGGAGGATCTTCATCATGTGAAGAATCGCTCGAGAGAGTATCAGCCTCATCGAAATCATCGAAAATGGGCAGCTCGGGATACTCAGAAGTACAATCAAAATCATCCGAATCTGAGCTAGAATCATCATCATCATAAGCATCAAAGACCGGTGGCGAATCATAAATGGGAGAAGCGTCCAAAGTAGGGAGAGAATCATCCACATTATCTTCAAAGAGTGGATTATCGATGGAAGAATCGAATAGAGGATTATCATAGAAGGTAAAGTCATCGAGCACATTAATCATATTCACTGATTCTCGACTTCCAAAGGATTTTCCTGTAAGCTTCCCCATTTTAAAAACTTTCGAATCATCCCCGACTCGTAAGATTAACTCACTTTCGGCCACATCTACTAAAGCTCGTCCGGTTCTCAAGAATGGCCGACCAAGTATTAAAGGAATACGAGGGTCCATTTCATAATCAACTATGACAAAATCGACCGGGAAAGTAAATGTGCCAACTTTGATGAACACGTCTTCGGCTATACCAACGGGGTAAGCGAGAGTGCGATTTGCAAGTTCGAGAGTCATCTTTGTTGGAATGAGGTCGGGCAATGATAGTGTTTTCCAAACACTCAGTGGCATCAAATTAATACTAGCCCCGAGATCAGCAAGGGCAGTAAATTATTCAGTTTTGTTGATACTAGGTGTACTAATACTAGGTGTAGGAGGAGTAGGGATACATGGTGGTGGAGGAGGTGTAGATGATGGGGGTGGGATTGGTGGTCCTACGATGGTGACTCCACTACGAGTAGTAATAGCACTCACATTGGCTCGCGGATTAGGGACGGTGTTTGAAGGTAGAGAACTCGAAGAAGAAGGTTGAGCTTCGGGCAAGAAACTAGCCAACAGATTCTTTAATTCAGTTGTTTGAGTGCTGAAGGAGGATTGAATATTATCACGAACCTCAGTTCTGATGTCATTTCCTTGCTTCAAGATATCTCCTTTCAAATTTATTATTTGGCTCTGTAGATTCTTGATTTGCTCACCTTGAGTTCTCATGATGGCATCAACATCGGGATTAAAGGGTGGGGTTTGTTGGGTGGGTGGTTGATAAGGGTTAGAAGCTCTTGGTGGGATTTGGTTGCTTCTATTATAGTTGTTGGCGGGGTTTTGGTTTTGAGGTGAAAAACCGGGTGAAAGGTAGTTGTTGGATCGGTAGCTCAGCAGATTTCTATCCCCTTGTTGTCTAGCTTGGTAATTTTCCGGTGAATAATTACCGTAAGCTGCATACACATTTTCCGGATTTCCTTGTGTCGAAGGACAATCGGTGTATGAGTGAGGACCGCCACATGTTTCACAAGGATTAGCAACCACTTTAACTTGTTGTTGTTGTTGGTTTGAAGCGAGAAGCGTAATACTTTTGCTCATTTCGGCCATCATGCGGGTGAGTTCGGTCATCTCAGGGTTTGCTGAGGTAGAGGAAACATTGACTCTCGGGTTGTTCCTAGAAGAAGTAGAGGAATCCCAGTTCTTGTGGTGAGTAGTCATGTTCTCAATTAACTCTCTACACTCCTCGGGTCTCCTTTTCATGAATGTGCCACCGACGGCTGCATTGATCGTATCACGATCTCGAAAAGTCAAACCGTTGTAGAAAGTATCAATTAGGGTCACATGGAGCATGTTGTGGTTTGGACATCTATCGATCAAGACATTATATCTCTCCCAAGCATCAAAAAGAGATTCGTCAGGGTCTTGCATGAAACCGCTGATCTGATTACGAAGGCTTGTGACCATGGATGGTGGAAAGTAGCGCGATAGAAAGCGTTGAGTCATATCATCCCAAGTGTGAATAGAATTCTTCGGGAGACGATCAAACCATTTCTCGGCATGATGCGATAAAGTATGTGGAAAGAGTTGTAGGCGAAGAACATCCATTGTGGCCCCAGGCAACTTCATGCTTTGGGTGATTGTAATGAACTTGTCGAGGTGTTTGTTGGCATCATCATCAGGCAATCCTCTAAATGGGTTTGTTTGTACTTGCTGAATCATGTGGTGCTTCAACGAAAACTCAGGAGCGTTGATTTGCATCGGCGCAATCGGTCCTCCTCGTCCAGACATTGTTGGTTGACAAAGTTCCTCCATGGTCCGAAGATCGGGCTGTGGAAGAGCATTGTTGTTATTATTATTATTATTGAGGTGCGGTGGAATGTTGTTGTTAACACCTGCCATACTTAAATCTTCTTGAGTCTCGGGCTCTTGATAATTGGAAGATCTAGTACGCATACACCTGAAAATGCAAAAGAAAAAGAAACCAAACACAAAGACAATATATATACACAATAAAAATAAAATCTTTTTGGATTTTTGAGATTTTTAATTTTTATGGTTTTTTATCAATTTTTAATTTTTTTATGATTTTTTGAAATTTTTTTTTTTATGCAAGAAAAATAACGCTCACAAGTGAACGGATCCCAAAAAGCAACGTGTCTCTCACAGAAAACCGTCAATCTTAACGAAAAGAGCCGGTATCGGCGCCATTTGATAACTAGGCTTTTACCTAATTAAAAAGATTCGTTTAAGTATGTCTCTTCGAATTGAAAAACTTGTGTTCAATGTTTGACACAGTTTTATTTTGGTGGGAACAAAAGATGTGTCGTTGTAGTGTTTAAAATAAAAGGTGCAAAACAATTAAAGTAAAGGTGCTCTTAAAGTAAATCTAAGTCTAATTAAAGTAAAGGTGCAAGTATTTAAAACGTTACTGAAATTAAAGGGCACTAAAGTAAATGACGTAAACTTAAATCTATCTAAGGCAAACTTAAAGCGCGACTAAAATTAAGGCAAGTCTAAAATAAAACTAAGGCAAATAAACTTAAAGTGCAATTAAAATAAAGGCAGGAAAAATAAAGCTTGAAAATAAAAGTCAAAGACAAAAGCTAATAAGAACCTGAATACAGCTCATTCGGAATTATCCTTCGTTTGGAACAATCACTCGTCCGGAATGTCACCTTCGGTTGGAATGATTCTTCTTCGCTCGGAATATTACCAAAATCCTTGATCTGGAACAAATTGATCTGAATATGTCACTTATCCAAAACAATCCTTCGTTCGGAACTTTACTGATTCGGAACTTCTCAATCTAGCCTTGATTCGGAACTTTTTATCAACCCTTGATTCGGAAGATTCCGAATTAAGCCTCCTTGATTCGGAAGTTTCAGACTTCCGAATGAACACTTCTTTATCCGGAACTTGCCCTTGATTCAGAACTTTTTATCAACCCTTGATTCGGAAGATTCCGAATCAAGCCTCCTTGATTCGGAAGTTTCAGACTTCCGAATGAACACTTCTTTATCCGGAACTTGCCCTTGATTCGAAACTATTCTTTCGTTCGGAAGGTCGTTCGGAACTTTCGTTCGGAACTTCGTTCGGAAGTTTTGTGTTGATCCGGAACTTTTGAGTTCCGAATGAATCTCCTTGACCCGGAACTTTTGAGTTCCGAATGAAGTAAATTGACCCGGAACTTTTGAGTTCCGAATGAACAAAAGTTTGACTCGGAAGTTCTCCTTCGTCCGGAACTTTGAATGTTCCGGATGAACAGTCTTGGCTCGGAACTTTTTACCTGGAAAGATCAGAAACAAGAACAAACTTTCCCGAAGAACAAGGGATCAAAGAAAACAGCATATCTAAAGCAGATTAATCAAATTTAACACAAACGATCTAATAAAACTATCAACGAATCAACAGTAAACATAAACAAACAATTAAAATCAAGAAATTTAACAACTTTAACCATAATAATCAACAATCACTTGGATCAAAATAGAAGCATGAACATGAACATAAACATAAACACATAAATCAAAGATTAAGAAAGGTATATAAAAGATTGACAAGATAAAGTAAAGATTGACAATAATTAAATGAAAACTTACTTGAAATTAAATGAATTTAAGGTGCAAGGCAAGGTATTTAAATTTTACAAGAAAAGTAAATGACAAGGTAAGTAAATGGTGGAAGAGCTAATTGTCACACTTAGCCAACAAAGAGAAATGATAAACATCCTAATCTATATATAGGGGAGGATTAGGAAGCTTCCTCCCCTCTTTTATTTTCTCTTAATTGCGTCATTAAGTCCCTCCTTCTTTTAATCTTCCTTAATTGCATACTTAGTCCTTTTATTCTAATTCTTCTTTAAACTTGGACTTAAGGGACTTTTGGCTTCGGGATTTCTTTGAACTCGTCTTTAAATTCTTCAATAAAATAGACTTGAATTCTTCGGCTTTTGATAAACTTCCGTCTTTTGACTTTTTCTTCGATAAATCTTCAGAATTGGTCGTGGACTTCCGTTCCTTTTGCACTCTTGATTTCTCGACTTCGTCTTTCATCTTTTTCTTCAATAAAAGTCCGTAAATGCCCGTGAATGTCCTTGTTTTCTCCACTTTTCACCTTTTCGTTCTAAATCACAACAAAAACACAAACCACGCATAATTCCGACATAAAAGACATAAAATACACGTTTTGGTCCGGTTATTATTGTAATTAAGTGGTAGAAAAGATGGGTGTTTACACACCTATCAAAAGTCCTTGATAATCGAGAAGTCCTCATCGTTGTCGAGGTCTTCGTCACAAGTACGAGGAACATCAAATTCTTCCAACGTAAAACCACCACCTTCAAATGGAGTGAAGGATGGTGTCGAGTTATCAAGAATGGGATCAAGCACAGTGGGATTGCCACTATTTTCATCGCCACCAAATCCTAAAATTTCTTGTGAAAATTCCTCGTAAACAACGTCGATCATATCAACGAGGTTTATGGTCGCGACGGAATAAACATGAGAAATTGGAGAGTTTTGTGTTGCATTTATAACAAGTTCCTCGTCGTTGAAACGTAAGGTGATTTTTCTAGCATGCACATCAATCAACGCCATTGACGTATCCAAAAACGAACGACCAAAAATAAGAGTAACATAAGGATCCGTGGGAATATCGACAATGATAAAGTCTACCGGATAATAGAACTTTCCCACTTTCACAAAAACGTCTTCGGCCAATCCACATGCGGGAATCATGGAATGATCGGCCAATTCGATATACATTAGTGAAGGAGTAAGATTAAGAAGATTGAGCGACTTGAAGATTGCAAGTGGCATCAAGTTAATACTAGCACCAAGATCGGCCAAGGCATAGCATTCTTCCACATCTTGAATTGCACATGGAATCAAGAATTTACCGGGATCACCGACTTTTTAAGGTATGCGGTTAAGATAAACCGATGAACAACTAGACAATTTTTGAAATTTCTCCTTGTTATTTAACATACTCTTAAAGTTAGCGGTAAGTCGAGGCATCATGACAAAAGCGTCGAAAAAACATACATTGAAATGCACATCACGAAACATCTTTATAAAAAGCTCAAATCGGTAATTATCGCGCTCTTGACGTTTCTCCTTACGAAGTCTTGATGGGTAGGGAAAAGGTGGTGTGGGTTGAGGCATCGGCATAACCTTTGGAATCTCGGGTTCCAATGATGGTAATGGGTCAACCGTAGGTGTGGTTTGAGCGGTACTTCGTGGGATTGGGATGTTCTCCTTTTCGACCACCACCTCAGATTCTTCCTTAATTTCCTCCACCGTTGGAGTAATTGGTTGAGGCGTCGGTTCCTTAAGTGGCTTACCACTTCGTGTGGTAATCACTTTCATCTCTCCCTTAGGGTTCGATATGGTGTTACTAGGAAGACTACTCGAAGACGGTTTACACATTATAGCCTCAAACATGGATGAAATTTTATCCTCAAACATAGATTGCCTCTTATCGGCCTTAAGCATCTCTTGTTTTATTTCATGTTTCCCTTGTTCCATCTTTTGTTGGTTTTGTTGTAACCTAGTTACATTACCCTCCATTTTGTTGGTATGGATCTTAAGCTCATTTGCTAACTCATTTTTCAACTCATTATTCAAGTCATTCTTAAACTCGGATCTTAGGCTAATGATCTCTCTTTGAATATTATCAAACCTAGCATAATTTCCATTTGCGTATTCAACAAAATCATTTCGAAGATCTTTCAAATTTTGCAAACTCTTGTTGTTGTTTTGAAAATCATCGTTTTGATTTTTGTTTGAAACTTGATTGTTATTAGCCCCTTGATTCCCATAGTTGTTACCCTTGTAATTGTTTTTGAAACCAACTTGATTGTTTCGATAATTGTTAGAATTTTGATTGTGAGCAAACCCCGGTGGAGTCATTTGATCAGAGCGGGTAACTTGACCGTTTTGGTTATAAGTTCCCGTGGCCGCGTAGGCACTCGAAGTGTTACCACCGTTGGTAATGCACTCAGAGAAATCATGACCTCCACCACAATACATGCAAGAAACCTCAACCGCTTTAGCCGTAGCGGGAGTAGATTGTTCACCAACTTTAAACTCAATCAAAAGTCCCTTAAGTTTATCAAAGATTTTGTTTTCCAAATTTGCCTCAATTTGGCAAGCATCGATGGTATGAGACAATGAAGGTGAAGCCGAAGACGAAGCCTTACGAACAGTCGATGTGTTACGAGGACTATAAACCTTAGACCTATTCTCAATAATCAACAATGCTTCCTCGACCGTTTTACACAAAAAATTACCACCCGCGGCGGCATTAAGATAATCTCTCTCATGATCATTCAATCCATTGTAAAACGTGTCAATTTGATGCAAGTCGGAAAAACCGTGATGAGGATACTCATGTAACATTCCCTTAAACCGATTCCAAGCCGTAGAAAAACTCTCATTAAACTCTTGTGAAAATTTAGAAATCTCATTTTTCAAATTCGTAGTCTGAGAGGGCGGGAAAAATTGGTTCACAAATTTCGAAACGGGATCCTTCCACGTCAATATAGAATTGGGTGGCTTTTTCTCTAACCAAATTTTAGCGGGTCCCGCTAAGGAATACGGAAAAAGCATCATCTTAATCGAGTCGTTAGAGACGTTCTTAAACTTGTAAGTGGCGGTACGACAATTGAATTGGCGGATATGGTTGTGAGGGTTGTCCTTTTCATCACCACGGAATTTGTTGTTTTGGATCATCGACAACAAACCCGTCTTAACTTCAAAATTCTCCAAAAGGATGGCGGGAATCATAATAGCCTCTCCATAACCCTCGGTGGGTGCTTGAAGTAACTCCATCATAGTACGATTAGCTATGGTGACTTCTTGTTCTACGATAGGTTCGTCAATAGGAGACTCTTCACTAGAAAGGTTAGGTGTGGTCTCCTTTCGGTTTTTTCGTTTACGTGCACGTCTTGCTTGATTACGAGTAAGCATAAAGGTGGGGATGAGCAAAGAAGATTCTTTTTGGTGTTTTTAACTTTTTCAATTTTTTTTATGGTTTTTGATTATTTTTACTTTTTTGGATTTTGTGATGTATTAAGTAGACAAAAATCTAAAAATCTCTCCTCAAATAAAATCTCTTGATTAAAGGAGCTTCAAGGAAAGAAAACGATCACGTGAAGTGGACGCCTTCGATGACTTTAGAATGTTGGTGGAACACCAAAACGTTCAAGAGGGTTTAATCAATTGAAACCAAGAAAATATATATGATATGTAGATAATACTTTGGTTGGCAAACCCTCGATTAGCCCTTTTTATCTAAACACGCACAAGCAAGCAGGGAAACGAGGCGACGCGAAGCACTTAAGAGCCTTTGTCAAAATTAAGCTTCACGAAAGTAATTATCTATTTTGCCTTTTTTCTTTGTTTTAGATTCGAATACAATGATCGAGTGATGAAATCCCGAATCAAGGTTGTGTTTTCACACTTTTGGAGTACTTGTGAAGTTATTGTTCTACGTATACAATATAGTAATAATATTCACACAAAAACGGAAAACCAATAATACATATTAGTAGAGTTCTACTAATACAATTATATTTATGGATAATATAAAAACAAAAAATGTTCAAATCAAAACACAACATGCCTCCCCGGCAGCGGCGCCAAATTGATAGTGGTAGTAATACGTCTTTTAGAAAAAAGAACGTAATTAGGGTAAGTATTAAACAAAGTGATTTAGGAAAACCACTTGTAAATGACCCAAAAGTGAGTTCGTTCTCAAGGAGGCTTGTGTATTGTGTTAAGAGATGAAATATGTTTGTGATTATGATTATGAAAAAATAAAAGAGAAAAGGATGACGGTTACGATTCTACATTAAACTAAGACGAAAGTCGTGCACGTAAAACCGTAAAATATGACGAAATTTAAAAATTAACCTAAAAATTCCTAGAAAATTGCAATAAACCCTAAAAAAATGTAATTAAAGTTTACAAAAATCAAAAATCACTCAAACCTTTTATTTAATTAAATAATAATATTTTAATGCTAATTAAAGTCTAAAAAATCAGTTTAATTAACAAAAAGCCCAAAATGAGATTTTTCACTTTGTAAACCTCTAAAATAACTTAAATAAATTAAAAACTATTTTTGAAAAATTTAAAATTAATTAAAACTATTTAAAAATGATAAAAAAAAACTATAAAATCTTAAAATAATTCTAAAAATTAATTAAATGACAACAAAATAAATCTAAAAGTTCTAAAATTCCTAAATTAATGTATTTAAGCTATGAAAAATGAGAATCTTACAAAAATCTTAAATTTAATTTTTAATAATAAAATAATAATAAAATAATAATAAAATAATATTAAAAATCCAAAATTTATAAAAAATTCTAAAAAGTTGCAAACTTGTTTATTTTAACCTAAATTAAACAGAAATGAACTTGAAATACCAAAAATACCCCTATTGGGCCGCTAAATGGGCTACAAAAGGAAACAATCCCTTAATGGGCTTAAATTAGGCCCAATAAGAAAAGGTCACCAAATAAGCCTAAAATCTCCTATCTAACTCAAAATTCACTTTTAAACACAAATATTCAAAGGCCCAAAAGCTGAAAGTGAGCTTATCACAGCTTATTTCAAAGCAGTTTATTCTTAATGGGCTTTTTGGCCCATTAAGCTATAAGCTGATGCCATAAGCTGAAATTTGACACACAACCCTCTCTTGACCTAATTAAGATGTTTGTAAAATTTTTTTGAAAAAGCCCAAGAAATAAGCCTGAAATAAGCAAAAGCTCTCTAAAGAAAACGACAAAATAGTCGTTTTTGAGTTGTAGACCAATTCAAGGGCTGATTCAAGTTGCAAAATGTTTCAAATGAAAAAACTAAGCTTAATAATAAAAAATATTTCCAATAAGCACAATGAATAAGCTGGAATAAGCAATAAGCACTTTATGTAAAAGTCAACTTACTTGGTTTTCTAGTCAAACCTAAAAGTCAAACCCTAAAAGCTCCAGATTAGACAAATGGGTCAAATAAGGAAGATTGATTACAAAAACTAAGTTGTTGCAAGTCTGAATAAGTTGTTTGAAAATTAACACTAGTAGTGGCTAGTTTTGGGTGTCCAGTAGTGGGAAAAGTTTCCACTGCCTGACTATCTTGACTTTTTGTCTTTTGTGGATTTTTGTTGGATTCAAGGCACAAAAAGGCACCCTTATAACCAATGGGTTATAAGGAGTCAATCACGATCAAATAAACACAAATCCTAACATCCAATTGATACAGTTAATTCAATCTTTGCCCAGATATCACACAGACATGAGCATAAGCAGTTATGAACAAGATAAGCAGATTTAGCAAGATTAAGCCAACCAAATTGAACCAAATGCACACAACAGCTTAAATAAATTCAAATGAACATAAATCAATTGGTTTCATACACTGATTCAAGGTTTAGACAAAGATTCAAGCTAAGAAAGTTACTGATGAACAATGAACAAACAGAAAATTCACTTTGTTGATGTACTTGACCACAAATCCAATTTCAAACACTCAAATCTCCTAAACAGGTTACACAAATTTTGATTTAACACTTGTTAGCCCTAAACATGCATACACTCTTAGTGTTCCAAAATTTTAGGTCAAAATAGTCAAAATCAAACAAGTTGTAGCACAATATAGGATTTGATGTTTAAAAGCTGAAAAACTTGCAGATAATAGCACACAACCAAGTAAATAACAGATGCAAACACTAAACAACCCTAAACAATAACTCAAAATAGCATTCAAAGCTTAAACAGGTAAACCCAAACACCCCTTTAACTTTTTAAATCAAAATTTAACAAAGCAAATGTGTATTTTAGGTCAAGCCAAGCTTAGATATGCATCATAATAACATTCTCATGCATAATCAACAAGATTCAAACACCAAGAACACCACATACACCAGCAGAATACCAAATCACTTAAATCAAGTATTTTTAACAGATTTTAGGTAAGAAGGCTCAAACTTCATGAATGTACATCCACACTCACGAATTTTTGAGCTTATGTGCCTAGCTTAACAAAGCACAAGTTTCCACAAAGCTGCTAAGAGCAACAAGGTTAGAACAAGCAATATAATAAACAGAAAAATGAAAAACAAAGCTGACTAATGCAACCTTTGTACCCACTCCTTGATTATCCCCAAACTACAAGCTCACGACACCTTGATAATCTTCTAATCAGGGTGTATAGATCACTTGTAATCCAAAAATTCCAAGGATGTACCAAAGACTTAGCAAAATATCAGTTTTGAGAAAACTTGGCAATTTCTTGCACAAGGTTTGAAAATAGGTTTTGAAAGTTCACAATCAGAAAAACATATCAATAACAAGCATAGAATGAAGGTGGCACTTGGATTTCTTCAACAAATTCAAACACTTTTTCATAAACTGAAACAACGATTTACAAAAAAGTTGAACAAGGAAAAACCAAGAGCAAGCTTAAATGTTGTGAGTCCTATGCCTTATATAGGCTACAATGAGACTAAGAAAGCTGAAAATAAAGTGTAAACCCTAATGGTGAATTCCCTGAAATGCCCATGCATTTTATTTTTGTATGATCATGTGAAGTTATCTTGGCTGTTTGTGAAGGTGTATAAGGGTTACCAATTGATCAAGGGGTCCATATTGAGCTTAGGATTGAAGCAGCTTTGTGGGACGTTGGATGGCTGGCACATTTGGCTTCTTCCTCAACTTTTGTAGTAGGGGACTTATCATGTGAGTTGTGTGGTGATGTGGCATCATGTTTAGGAGTTGGGTTATGATTAAGAGACCCTTAATCATAATTCTGGAGGTTTATAGGGTTTAATTACAAGTAATTAATAATAAGTGTGAAAACACTTATCCTTTTACCACTTAATTATAATAATAACCAAGCCAAAAAGTGTATTTTATGTCGTAAATGTCAAAATTATGCGTGGTTTGTGTTTTTGTTGTGATTTAGGATTAAAATGTGAAAAGGAAAGAAAACACGGGCTTTCACGGGCTTTTATCAAAGAAAAAGACAAAAGACGAAGTCAAAAGATCAAGAGTGCAAAAAGAACGGAAGTCCCAGGCCGATTCTGAAGATTTATCGAAGAAAAAGTCTAAAGACGGAAGTTTAATAAAGCCGAAGAACTCAAGTCTAATTAATGAAGAAATTACAAGACAAGTTTAATTAATCCCGAGACAAAGTCGAGGAATTTAGAAGACGAAAATCCGAGAAAGTAAGAAAGAAGGAAGCTTCCAACACATGCTTACCTCCCTAATCTCCTATAAATAGATACATTTCACCTCATTTTAGTGTTGTTGGCTATTTTGACAAACTAGTCTTCCACCATTTTCATTACTTGCACATTTATTTTCAAGTCATTTACTTAATTGTCAATTTAATTACCTTGTTTTGCACATTTAATTTCTTGCCTTTAATTCAAGTAAGTCTTTTAATTTTGTTGTTGAATCTTTTCCTTTATTCAAGCTTTTAATTATCAATCTTATTATACTTTTCTTGTTTTTGATTTGATTTTGGTTCGGATTAAGCATTAATTTTGCTTAATCTTATTGCTTATTTGATTAAAAAGTTTATCTTTTTCTTTCTATCTAGGCTTTTATATGAATTAAGCTATAAGTTTGACAATCTTATTGGTTTATTTTGTATTTAGCTTGTTTGTTTTAAAGTTTTCTTAAAAATTTTCTCTTTTTAAAGTTTGCTTATTTTGTTTGCTTATTTTGTGTTTTGAAAAAGTCTTTAAATTTGTAGCTTATTTTGTTCGTCTTATTATTGCCTTGATTTATTTTTTGTTATTTGCTTATTGTCTACGTGCTTATTTGGTTTTCTTATTGCGAATTTCATTCCAACTAAAAAGGGATTTGGATTCCGACAGCTTGTTACGATCGCAAAAACCACAAGGGTTTTTACATTGCTATCAGTATTGCGATACTCCCCCTTATTCCGTTCAAGATTCCGATTGCCCATTACGATCGTGGATTGCGACGGGGCTTAAGGCTGTATAGCGACGGAATGCTACCAAAGTTTTTACAGCAATATTCCGACAGAGAGCATCATTCCGATAGGGATTCCGACGAAACATTCCGATGGGATTACCTTTTATTATTCCGATAGCTTTGTTTTAATTTATACCGATAGATTTCATTTTGACTATTCTGATAGAGCTGTCTTCACTCATTCCGATCCTATTCCGACGGATTATTCCGATGGCTTTGTTGTGACAGCTTTCCGATGGGATTCCGATGGATTGGACTTTTGTTTTAATTTCTTGTCTTAGTTTTATTTTTAAGTTTGCATTATTTTAAGTATTCAAATTCTCATTTTTATTAACTTGTCAAATTTACTTTTTGTCGAGCTTTAATTTTACGTCATTTAATTTCTCGTCATTTACTTTTAAAGTTTTAAGTATTGCACCAATTACTTTTTAATTAGTTTTAGTTTTAAATCACCGTCATTTACTTTACCGTTTTGCAATTTAATTTTACTACAACGACCAATCTATTTGTTATCCACCAAAAGACGACTGAGTCGCACTTTTAAACCAGTAATCAATTCGATAAGACATACTTCAACGAACTTAATTTTTATACTTAGCAAAAGCCTTGTATTAAATGGCGCCGCTGCCGGCTCTTTTCGTAAAGATTAACGGTTTTCTGTGAGAGACGCGTTGAATTTTGGGATCCATTCCCTCGTGAACGTTATTTTTCTTGCTCAAAAATTTTCAAAAATCCATAAAAATTAAAAATTATTAAAAATCCATAAAAATTAAAAATTTTCAAAAATCCAAAAAGATTTTTATTTTTATTTTTACACGTACATATATATTCTCTATTTCTTTGGTATCTTTTTATTTTGCTTTTGCAGGTGTATGCGTACTAGATCTTCAACTTATTCAGAGCCCGAGACTCGTGAAGATTTAGATATGGCTGGTGTGAACAACAACAATAACCCACCGCACCTCAACAATAATAATAACAACAATGTTCCCCCACCTGATCTTAGAACGATGGAGGAGTTTTGTCAACCCACAATGAACGGACGAGGAGGACCGATTGCGCCGATGCAAATCACGGCTCCGGAGTTTTCGTTCAAGCATCACATGATCTAACAAGTTCAAAACACTTGTCCATTTCGCGGATTGCCGGATGATGATGCCAACAAACACCTCGACAAATTCATTACCGTTACTCAAAGCATGAAGTTGCCCGAGGTTACTATGGATTTTCTTTGCCTTCACCTATTTCCACACACCTTATCCCACCATGTCGAAAAATGGTTTGATCGTCTTCCGAAGAATTCAATTCATACTTGGGATGAGATGACTCAACGCTTTTTGTCGCGCTACTCTCCACCATCCATGGTCACGAGCCTTCGAAATCAAATTAGTGGATTTACTCAAGAACCTGATGAATCACTTTTTGATGCTTAGGAACGATATAATGTTTTGATCGATCGATGTCCAAACCACAACATGCTCCCCGTTACCTTAATTGATACTTTCTACAACGGTTTAACTTTTCGTGACCGTGATACGATTAATGCAGCCGCCGGTGGCACATTCATGAAAAAAAGATCTGAGGAGTGTAGAGAGCTTATCGAGAACATGACTACTCATCACAAAAATTGGGATTCATCCGCATCTTCAAGGAATAACCCGAGAGTCAATATTTCTTCTACTTCTTCAAACCATGATATCACCGAATTAACCCCCGCAATGGTCGAAATGAGTAAAAATATGCAACTCTTGGCTACAAATCAACAACAACAAGCTAAAGCTGTAGCAACTTCTTGTGAGATTTACGGAGGTCCTCATTCATACACTGATTGTCCTTCTACTCATGACAATCTGGAAAACGTGTATGCGGATCATGGTAACTATTCAACGAAAGGTTATCAAGCCCGACCTCAAGGTGATCGTAACTTGCTAAGTTACCGTTCTAACAACTTTCTTTCACCCGGTTTTTCTCCTCAAAACCACAACCCCAACAACTACAATAGAAGCAACCCAAACCCACCTAGAGATTCTAATCCTTATCACCCACCCGCTCAACAAGCCCCACCAATTCATCAAGATGTAGAAACTTTCATAAGGACCCAAGGAGAGCAAATCAAGAATCTGGAAAGCCAAATCATCAATTTGAAAGGAGATATCACTAAGCAAGGGAATGATATTAGATCCGAGCTTCGACATGATATCCAAACCTCTTTTAGCAATCAAACAAATGATTTGAAGAATATGCTGGCTAGTTTCTTACCAACTACTCAACCCTCTACTTCGGGCTCTCTTCCTTCAAATACCGTCACCAACCCAAGAGCGAATGTGAGTGCTATTATTACACGCAGTGGAGCAACCTTAGTAGGACCATCTATCCCTCCCCCAGGTACTCCATCTACACCTCCTCCACCACCATTTATCCATACTAATCCCACGCCTAGTATTAGTTATCCATTACCGTCTCCACCTCTTACTAAAGTACCCAAGGAAAACCCTTCACCAACCCCACCTTCCACCTATAAACCCAACATCCCATATCCTTCTCGGTTAGACAAGAGCAAATTGATTACTAAAGAGGATGCTCAAATCACTTCTTTTATGAAGACGATCTCTCAAATGAATTTCAACATTAGCCTCGTTGAAGCACTTGTCCAAATGCCGAAATTTGTAAAAGCATTCAAGGAATTGCTTAACAAGAAGGAAAAGATGGCTGAGTTTGTCAACACACGCTTAAATGGAAACTGTTATGCAGTCATTCTAAAAGAACTTCCAGAAAAACTTGGAGATCCCGGTCGTTTTGTGTTGCCTTGCATTTTCAACAAAACCGAAGAATTTACTGCCTTAGCTGATCTTGGGGCAAGTATTAATCTGATGCCTTTGAGTGTTTGGAAAACAATATCACTACCCGATCTTACACCAACAAAGATGACTCTTGAGCTAGCAAATCGAACTCTCGCTTACCCCGTTGGTATTGCTGAAGATGTGTTTATTAAAGTTGGCACCTTCACTTTTCTGGTTGACTTTGTTGTTGTTGATTATGAAATGGACCCTCGTATTCCGTTAATACTTGGTCGGCCATTCTTGAGAACCGGAAAAGCTTTAGTCGATGTTGCCGAACGTGAGTTAATGTTAAGAGTCGGGAATGACGCACAAGTTTTTAAAATGGGGAAGATCACAACCAAACCCAATGGAAGAGAATCTGTAGGTCTACGTTTTCTAAGGATTAAGCATGTTGTGGTTAAACTATTGAGATGGATGGAAATGAAGAACTTATAGAGAGAAAGGAGAGAAAGAGAGGAATGGTTGATTAAGATGAAATGTGTGTGTAACACAAAGTGACCAACCCCTCCTAACATTCTAGGGGGTATATATAGCCCACCCTACATGTGGGCTATATGGGCTATATTGGATCACGAGCCCAATATCATTGGAGTGACCGATCCTTTCTAAATATGTAAATATGTATTTCCAACAATCTCCCCCTAAGGGAGGTCACTCCAAGTTACAATGTCCTAAATAATCTATAGCTCGTGATCTATGCTAATAATGATGTGACCGAGACTTCCCTTGGAAAACGGATTTCCAACAATCTCCCGCAAAGGGAGGTCACACCATTTACAAAATCTTAAACCAAGCATACTATGCTTGAGTCTTCGATCTTGTTCTTGTGAATATGTTTGATGTGATCTTTGACTTTAGTCTTGAGCATGTTTCCTTGCCTCGACCTTGTGCATTTATCACTTGTGAAATTTGCCTCCTCGTGACTTCATGTTCCACATACTTATACCTTTATAAATTCTTGAAAGCTTTAGAGTTTGATACAGCAGAAGACTTGACTTTTAGGATTTCTTGAATTTGTTGAAGTATTAAGTGCATAAAGCATAAGCATGTGTTTACGACTTCTTCTGGATTGTACACCGTAATGCCACCTTCTTGTTACGCTGCATAAGACAGTTAGCAACAAAACATATACACGGATGAAATGGCCTTGAACATTTCATTCTAATTCGATAGCATTTTACCTCCGGTCATTGAAGACCATTGGACGATATGAAATATCGTACTTGTGACAGGTAGCTCTAATTAAAGATCTCCTTGTTCGACCGTCCAAAGCTGACTGCGAACATAAAGAGTGAATCATTTGAATAATAATGTCCGCATGATTGGAAGCCGTCAATTCATGTTCCTGGAACAAGTGAAATTTAATTAAGAACCGCACCATTGTTGCTTTCCAGTTGTCACAAGCTTGATTCGTATAGAATCTTGCAAGTTACCTACCAAGTGCTGTTTGAGGTTAACACTGGAAGGATTTCCATTCGTCACTGTAAATACTTAATAGTATTACTCTGAATGTTCTGGCAATATCACTAAGATATTGCGTAGAGGCCTGGAACGTGTTTAAGTTCAATTAAGAGTTAAACAACTGTTGCTTTCCAGTTATCACAAGTTTGATTCATAAAGAATCGCACAAGTCACCTACCATGAGCTTTTTGATATTCACTCAAGAAGGATTTCCATCTTCATTGTAAATACTTTCATATTACTCGGATGTTCATGCAAAATCATGAAGATTTTGCGTAGGAATCTTAAGATCTTTCTTAGTTTTCATAGTGTGTGAAGAAGCAAGAATTATGAAAATGTGTCCTAATGAGATATTTGATGATCTCAAATGGCTCTAGACTCGATCGTGCATTTTGGATTCTAGTGATCGGAGGCTGGAGAGGAGTGCCACCATTTCAATACCAATTTATTCGGAGTGAACAAATCAATAGATAATGCGTTGTCTCCGTGTGATTAAAACAAATATCTTTTGAGAGATATCTGCGTTAGCTGGGATGGGTTGTGCATTGCATCACTGGGTACATGATGTCTTATCTTCAATATCAAGAATCATTAAACAATGATCTTAATAGCATATCTATTGACCCGGTTTCTGCCTAAGTTGTAAGGAGGGCTTCTTTCTTTACACCCTTTATCTTTACAATTCTTTTTCATTCTTCAACCCCTTCAATGCTTACCAATACGTCATCACTAGCACCTTGTTGTGATTGTTCAAGTGTTAACTTAAGTACTTGGTCGGCATTCAGCTACGTTCACAATCTTTCTCCATCTTTCGTAAGGACTACTATTTCTAGCTATGGAATGTCCTTGGGAAGATTCCTCCGGTTCTAGAGGAATCATTGGACTTTAACCTATCCTACCATCCTTATGTCACCACAATCTTCACCGTCGTGAATAGATATGTTTTGGGTAAGTGTATGTCACCATGAAATCCATTTTGAAGTGCAAATCCATTTTTCTCCCCCTTAACATATGCCACGATATCTGAAAACATTTCGCACATGTCGGGATGAGCTAGCACGTTAAGTCAAACCATTTGTGATTAATCATTTCCCATATTAAATCACATTTTCTCCCCCATATTAAAAATATTAACCCAATCAATGTTTTTAATATCAATTGATTTAATAGCATTTTAAGAAATTTGGGAAGAAAAATGCAAATCCAATTATCTTCATGAATTACACAAGCTCCCCCTCAAATTAATGAGGGTGTACTTGAAAGGTAAATTAAATACCTTTTAAACACAGGTGTAAGGTATTTATCACGTGCAAAGATCATATATGATAATGTATTCACAAGATTAGCAATTTATGAGGCTGGACCAGAATCATGGAGAACATCATATGAAAGAAGCACATGGTTCTTGTTCACGAATGTTGGTCGCCTCATCACGTCTGAAGTTATCTCTTGACTCCATGTGTACGATTGATATCGTTGTCTTGACACCAATATGTGAACTTGGCACTTTCGGCGTCAAAGATTCTGAATGCTGGACAATTGCTCCCCCTCAATTGTTGACCTGTGTTCTATTGAAAGAGTTGTAGTCACCGTTTGAGTAGTCACATCGTCGAGTATGTAGATATCAATTGTAAATTGCTACGGTTGGTGGAGATGATAACTTCATAAAAACAAGATTTCTCTTGTTTTAACAAATAAATGCACTGACACGTACATATATTCGTGTTAGATTGTGTTATTACGTAAACACAATCCCTTACATGGTTATAAAGTAAACCATACCCGAGAAAATTAATTCCCGTTGTCGAGTCAAAGCTTTCCGGTGAAATGCTTGACTTGAGTATTAAAAACGGGTTACTATCTGAAATAATAGCAAACCATCTTGAGCATGTTTTAAAACACTTGAACGTCTGCTCGAACTTTATTTACAACCCCGTGTCATTATTGAATGACATTTCTAGTATCGTAAATATTATCGATTCCAGAAGACATGCTCTTTTTATCAAAACATTTTTGAACACACAATTTTGAAAGATTTAGAAAAACCTTTTAAGAAATTCTCGAAAAATTGTGTTCATTGTTTTGAAAACTAATTAGTTGAGCTTAAGATGCTGAATATCTTGCAAAACGAGCTCAAGTCTGAGAAGTTGTAAACTTCTCGTTTTTTAAGGATAAGTTTATCATCGGTGATAAACTTTCCTTTTAACTGAAGAACGAGTCCTAAGTTGACATATACTTAGAAGTCGTTTTCATGAGCTTGAAAAAACTTTGAATGTTTTAACGTAAAGCTCATGACCGAGAAAGACGAATTTCCCGTTATGAGGAAAAGTTCTCTTATTTAAAAGATACACTTTCCTTTCTGAGCTTAAAACTTGGAATGTTTTAGTACAAGCTCATGACCGAGAAAATTTAATTTCCCGTTACGAGGGTAAGCTGTCTTTAAAGATAAGCTATCCTAAATATGAAATCCGAGTTACAGTCTGATATTTAACTGTAAGTCATTGTGCATGAGCTTAAAAAACATCGAATGTTTTTATTATTAGCTCATGCCCGAGAAAAATTAATTTCTCATTGTAAGGATAAGTTTATCATCGGCGATAAACTTTCCTTTTAATTGAAGAACGAGTTCTAAGTTGACATTTACTTAGAACTCGTTTTCATGAGCTTAAAACTTGGAATATTTGAATACAAGCTCATGACCGAGAAAAATTAATTTCTCGTTACAAGGATAAGCTATCTTTAAAGATAAGCTTTCCTAAAATTAAAGTCCGAGTTATAGTATGATATTTAACTGTAAGTCATTGTGCACGAGCTTAAAAAACTTCGAATATTTTCAATATTAGCTCATGCCCGAGAAAAATTAATCTCTCGTTGTAAGGATTAGTTATCATCGGCGATAACATTTCCTTTATTTGAAGAACGGGTCAATGTCTGATATTTAACAATGAACCATTTTACACGAGCTTAAAACCGTTGAATAGTTTTAAAGTAAGCTCGTGTCCGAGAAAATTTAATTTCTCGTTTTTGAGGATAAGTTTATCATCGGCGATAAACTTTCCTTTATTTGAAGATCGGGTCATCATCTGATATTTAATGAAGAGCCTTATACACGAGCTTAAAACCTTTGAATGGTTTTAGGATAAGCTCGTGTCCAAGAAAACTTAATTTCTCGTTAAGAGGGTAAGTTATCGTTGCGTAGATAAACTTCCCTGTCTCTGAAGTCCGGGTCATCGTCTGTCATTTAACGAGGAGCCATTATACACAAGCTTAAAACTTTTGAATAGTTTTCAATTTAGCTCGTGTCTAAGAAAAATTAATTTCTCATTTTGAGGGTAAGTTGGCATTGACGAGATAAACTTCCCTTTCTTTAAAGTTCGGGTCACAGACTGTGATTTGACTGTGAGCCATTGTGCATGAGCTTAAAAACTTTGAATGTTTTTAATTTTAGCTCATGCCCGAGAAAACTTAATTTCTCGTTGTGAGGATAAGTTTATCATCGGCAATGAACTTTCCTTTCTTTGATGATCGAGTTACAGACTGTAATGTGACTGTAAGTCATTGTGCATTAGCTTAAAAACTTGGAATGTTTTTAACATAAGCTCATGCCCGAGAAAAATTAATTTCTCGTTGTGAGGATAAGTTTATTATCGGTGATAAACTTTCTTTTCTCTAAAGATCGGGTCATCGACTGATATTTAACAATGAACCATATACACGAGCTTAAAAACTTTGAATGGTTTTAGGATAAGCTCGTGTCCGAGAAAGCTTAGTTTCTCGTTTTGAGGGTAAGTTATCGTTGTGTAGATAAACTTCCATGTCTCTGAAGTCCGGGCCATCGTCTGTCATTTAACGAGGAGCCATTGTGCATGAGCTTAAAAACTTGGAATGCTTTTGATATTAGCTCATGCCCGAGAAAAATCAATTTCTCGTTGTAAGGATAAGTCATCATCGACGATAAACTTTCCTTTCTTTGAAGATCGAGTTACAGACTGTAATGTGACTGTAAGTCCTTTGATAAGTTTAACCGTGAATCCCTTGAGACACTTGTTTCTCTGATATCTGCTTCTTCAGCAACCAAACTATAAGAGTGTCCTTAGTTGAACGATATACAACGATTGGACCGCTTCGTTCTTTTGGAACATCAACTTTGGTACCTGCATTCTCATTAGGAATTTGCATGCTTTGACATGGGTTAGCGATATCTATCTTAGAAGCAAGTGGGGGTTCACAGTTTTCTTTTCTTGTGCTAGAGGTGACCGGAGGAGATGATTCACTTGTCTTAGCTGGTAAACGTTTCCTTTTATAGAAAATCTTAAGTTCAGGCTTAAGTGATGTATCCTCCTTTTCAATTTCCTCCGTAGTAGTCTTTGTAGAGTCAGAGACTATCCTAGTTAAAGGGCACTCGTTTCCTACAAGAGCGAAAGTTCTACCAGTGGGGCTCCACATTTTACCCATGGGTTTGATTTTAGCACCCACTGGGATTTAAGTCTAGCACGGGAGTTCATCTCATTAAGTAATTTTTTTGATACAAGAATCATGATTGGCTTTAAAGACACATTTCCTACATGTTTTACAAGTAGCATATTTAATGTCCGAGTAAGATCTAGAATTCCTAGATGATTGATTGATGCTCCTAGGATGTGACATGCTACGGTTAGCAGTGTTGGGTAAACTAGAAGGCATCTGACTAGGTTTGAAATTCCTATCTCTTACTTGTGTCTTTTTCTTAGCTTCCCTTAGACCAAATGTATGACGAACGTCATTTGAACTAGTTCGAGACGTGTTCTTTGGACTATGTCTAGGGAGACTAGAGGCAATCATTTGATTAGGTCTTGCAAAAGCTGTTTTAGTCTCACTAGGCCTAGATGGTGGAGTGACTGTTCTAGAAAGATGAACCATATCAACTTGGAAGGCAAACCGCGGTCTCGAGGATTGTGATCGCTCGGATCTAAATGTAGTCGGTTGTCGAATGAACTGATTTGTAGGCGGTTTCCCCAAGATTGATGGTTTTTCAAGCTTAGTGTCCACACTAGTTCCTTTAGTTTTCCTTAATTCATTTCTCAAAGCAGCTATAGCAAAAACGTTTTCCAGAACTTGAGCTTTTAAAGTCTCATTCTCTTTGAGAAAGTTATCTTGGGATGCCGATTTAGATTCAAGCAACTTAATTTGTTTCAAAAGATTATCCTTTTCAGCTTTAGAACTAGAACAGTTTGATCCAATTTTCGTTCAAGAACAACGTTTGACTTTTGAAGTTTTTCAAAATATGTTTCAAATTTTTCCGTTTTCTTTGAAAATTTAATTTTGGCATCCTCAAGCTCTTTAGATTGTTAAGCTACAATTGTTTCGAGCTCTCTATTCTTGGAATCAGAAGCAGTCAATAAAGCAGTTATAAGACAATTATCATGATGTTTAGCATTTTGAACACTTTCTCCCCCATTATGACTCACATCGGATGAATTAGAAGTGGTATGTCTATCATTATTTTCCATCCCATATTTGTCATAATTAGGTTCAGAATGCTCAATATGCGGTATTTCATCAGCATATACATCATAAACAACATTACATTGTACCATGTTCGCAGGCTCTTCGTCATAAACGGGTAAGGTGTCATCAAAAGAGATCTCATGAACATTCCCTGACGTGCCACTGGTATCATGTTGTCCTCCTGATTCCGTGCTCTTGCCATCATTAGGCTCCAAGTTTTCAACCGTATGACCATTCTCCTCTTGCATCTTCATCATAGATTCTTGCACTCCATTATCATATGCTTGCTGAACTCTGGATCTTTCATAAATGGAAGACGAAACCTATGTCATAAATTTCAACAGTTTATCACGGAAGTCCTTAACCTCGTTCTGTGTGTATTGAAAAAATGACCGACATATCCCTGAATTGTCAGACTTGATGATATTGAATTATAGGAAAGGCGTAAGTTGTGTCACAAGAGCCTTATAAGCAAGTACCGATGCAGAGTGATTAAAGTCTTCTTTTTGAAGTTGATCAGCAAGTTGGTGCAAGTTGAGGAATAGTGAATCGATGAATGTAAAATGATTTTGACCAAAGAGTGTTACAAATTCGCTTCCTCCTTGAACCCATGCAATAGTCATAAGATGTGACTAAAGTAGTCGAACTGAAGTGCTACCACTTTCTCTAACTTTGTTTTGCAAAAGATGCAATTCTCCCTCGTTCGATGTCGAATTCAAAAAATCCATTGAAAGTTCGATAAAAAATTCTTGGATGCTTGTTTAGAAATATAGATTTTTCTCGGCTCAAACGTTCTAAAAACAAAACCTGTCAACAAATAAATCCCACCTTCGGTTAATATAATGATCGGCCCGACGATTTATACCCAAAACTAAGCATACCATAAAGATCGACCCCTTAAAATTCACTCCATCCGAGCCCAATAAATATGCCAAAACACGTTAATAACCTTGCCAAAACGTTCAATAACTTTAAAACGTCTAAAACTTTTAATTGTAATATATGTCAAAAACGTGTATTGATATATCAAAACATTTTATTACCCGAGTATAAAAGATGCACAAAATACTCAAAATCTAAATAAACCCTTGTTATAAATCCACTCACTCGTTATGAATTCACTCGCTCGAAATAATTGTGAATTGAAAATAAAAGATACAGTGCCCCTTAATGCATTAAAAAATCCCACGTGATTGGCCAAGTACCATAAAACGTGGCACCACCCCTAAAGTCTCTTGTTAAATTCTAAACTTACAATCCGTCACTACACATGTGTAAACTTCGAGAAATATTAAAAGGAAATATTAAACACCACAACTTGTAACCTCCGCCTGAAAATTATATAAAAACCCAATTTAGTCAACAACCCTAACTAATCTCCAATGCATCCTTATCTCTCTCATCTAATCTCCACCTACATAGTAAACTCCGTCCCCACTATATAACCAGTTTCTCCTTTATCCCTCACCACTTCTTCACCTAAACCTAAACACAGTAACAACCTCAAACACTCCGCCAGATTTCTTATCTATCTTCTAAAAAAAAATAAAAAATACAACTGGTTTCTTGATTACTCGTTAACTCCGCCCCTCACTATCAAATCATCCATTAAATCCTTATCTATAATGATCAAATAACTCTTTGTTTCTCAACAAAACAAAACTCATTCTTTATATGATATAAGACCCACGAAATAAATCAATGATTTCGAACCATAAAAGAACAAGGTCACGTCTTCAAGATCGTCAAGGTCCTTTAAATAGGATCTCATGTAGGTCTTTCTGTTGATGTTCGTGTTGTAGATCGATGAGGGTTTTGGAGTGAAACTGAGATCGAGTTTAAAGTCGTGTGGGTTCGAATGAGTGTCTGATTCGATGAGATTGTGTTTGTGTGTTCGAGGGTCTGAGTCTTGGTCAGATGTGTCGTGAGCTGTGTGTGTCAGTGGGTTCGTGAGTCTGAGGCTTTTTGGAGTTGTGTCCTTGTTGTTGAGATGTTGGAGTCGAGTTGGTTTTGATTGGTTGAGAGTCGATGGGTCGAGGATGTTTGTCAGACGTGAGTCTTTGTTGTTGAGTTAGTTGTGTGGGTTTTGAGGTTTCAGTCTGGAGTCGAGGTTGTCTTTTGGTGTTGTCGAGTCGCGAGTGATGTTTGAGGCTGTGGGAGTCTGTGTTTGAGTGTTTGTTAAGTTTGAGTGTTGTGGTCGATGAGTCAGATGGGCTGTTGATGTTGTGAGTGGTGAGTTTAGTGGTTGTGTTCGAGTCAAGTGTTGGAGTTGTGATGAGACGAGGGTGTTGGTTTGACCGAGGGATGCTGGTCGAACGTGTGAGGGGTTCGAGTTGAGTGTGAGTGTGTGTGGGTCTGATGCGTAGGTTGAGTGTTTGTGATGTTATGGAGTCTAGTCGTGTGTCAAAAGATTTGAGTCGAGTCCTATGTTGACTGATAGAAAAAAATAAATAAATCGAGAGTCAAGTTTTAAATATTGAGTTTACATCCCATCGCAACACCGACATACATCCGTCGCAATATATATCGTTTCCCATCGCAATAACTAAACTCCATCGCAATATCTTATACTTACTCCATCGGAATATCAAACTTTTCACTATGCCATCGCAATATCAAACCATCGGAATGTCTCGATAAAAATTTCGGCAGAGTTTCGTCTCAATTTACCTTAAACCCGTCGCAATCCACGATTGCAAAGTACGATCGGAATCCACGTCGGAATAAGGGTATCTGAAAAAGTGATCGCAAAGTAGAACCCGAGGGTTATTGCGATCTGAATGTGCAAGACTTGAGCCGTCGGGAAAAATTACTAAAAATGTATCGGAATACGTATTTGTCAGAAAAAGGGTTCGAATGTGTGTCGGAATGCAAATCCCTTTTCTGACAGAAACATTTATATAGAAAAGAAAAAAGGTATCGGAATAATAAACCTTTTAACCAGAATAGGACAAAAAACTTTATTAAAGAACAAAGAAACACAAATCAAAACACAAGATGAAAATGGATGAGTTGAGAGAGAAAAGGTTGTGTGTGAAAGTTAAAAAAATGTATTAAGATGAAAAGAAACACTAGCAACACCCCTCATTGGAAGCCTTGGAGGGGTATATATAGTCACACAGCAACACTTAACTATACATTGTTCCTAGTCTAGTCTAAGCGTGTGTGACTATGATAACTAATGGGAATTCTTAAATGTCGTCACATAAAAGTGAATTTCCAACATAATCGGCGAATATGATTAATGTGCTTGATGATTTTGTCGTCTACAACAATCCTCTTTTCTATTTTTGCTATGATAATTGATAACTAAGATTTTACCTAGTAAGAAAATTAAGTTCGTTGTGTGTTGGTCTAATCGAATTGATCTGGTTTAACTATGCGACTCAGTTGTTCTTTGGTGAAACAAATAGTTGTGTCGTTGTAGTATTTAAAAGTGCAAAACAATTGAAGTAAAATGACTTTAAAGTAAATATAACTCTAATTTAAAATAAAGGGAGAGTATTTAAAAACGTGACGAGAATTAAAAGGCTCTAAAAGTAAATAACGCAAACTTAAATCTAACTAAGGCAAACTTAAAACGCAACTAAAACTTAAGCTAAGGCAAAGCTAAAATAAATCTAAGGCAATTAAACTTAAAGTGCGACTAAGGAAAAGGCGAGAAAAGTAAAGCTTGAAAATTAAAAATTAAAAACAAAAACTAAAAAGAACCTGAAAACAACTCATTAGGAATAATCCTTCGTTCGGAATAATCACTCATCCGGAATGTCACCTTCGTTCGGAATGATTCTCCTTCACTCGGAATATTTACCAAAATCCTTGATCCGGAACAAATTCTCTATTCGGAATATGTCACTTATCCAGAATAAATCCTTCGTTCGGAACTTTTGCTGATTCGGAACTTCAATTGGTTCGGAACTTCCTAAACCAAAGCCTTGATTCGGAACTTCTTGATTCGGAAGCCTTGGTTCGGAACTTTCTGATTCGGAACTTGCTGATTCGGAACTTTTGAATGTTCCGAATGAAACACTTCTTCACTGGTCCGGAACTCTTCCGAATGAACAAATAGTTGATCCGGAACTTCTACTGGTTCGGAATAGGTTCCGAATGAGCAAGCCTTGATTCAGTACTTTGAATGTTCCGAATGAAGGTGTTGATCCGGAATACTTTGGTTCGGAACACTTTGTTCGGAACTTACTGATTCGGAACAATCAAGGAATAAACCTCCACTCTGAATCTTGGGTAGGCTTGGTTTGGAATTTCACCTGGGAATCACAGTAACAAAAAAAAAGCGAAGAAAAAGGAAACACAGTATACACGAATCTAATCACAATTTAACCAAATCAAACAAAAGATTAAATCAAACTAATCACAAAGCATCTACTAAACATAAACAAACAATCTAAATCAACAAAACTAACAAAACTAACCACAATAATCAAAACCCACTTAAATAAGTCAACAAAAATCAAGAACATGAACATAAACAATAAAGCATGAATATTAAGATCAAATAAAGAAAGGTAGATAGGAGATTAACAAGAAAAAGTAAAGATTGACAAGGATTAAAAGAGAAACTTACTTGAAATTGAATGTAATTAAGGTGCAAGACAATTAAGGTAAATGACATGTAATTAAATGACAAGGAAAGTAAAATGGAAGAACTAATTGTCACTATTAGCCAACAAAAATGAAATGATTATCATCCTAATCTATATATAGGGGAGGATTAAGGAGTGTTTAGGAAGCTTCCTCCCCTCCTTCATTTCTTCTTAATTGCAAGCTTAGGTCCTTCTCTTCTTAATCTTTTGTTAATTGCACCATTAGTCCTTAAGCCTTTTAATCTTCTTAAATCTTGGACTTTAATGACTTTTGGCTCGGGATTTCTTTGGACTCGTCTTTTAATTCTTCAATAAATAAGACTTGAGTTCTTCGGCTTTTAGTAAACTTCCGTCTTTTGACTTTTTCTTCGATAAATCGTCAGAATTGGTCTTGGACTTCCGTTCTTTTTGCACTCTTGACTTCTTGACTTCGTCTTTCATCTTTTTCTTTAATAAAAGCCCGTGAATGCCCGTGTTTTCTCCAATTTTCACAATTTCGTCCTAAATCACAACAAAAACACAAACCACACATAATTCTGACATAAAAGACATAAAATACACGTTTTGGCTCGGTAATTATTGTAATTAAGTGGTAAAAAGGATGGGTGTTTACACACCTATCAAATCCCCTACACTTGACCATTGCAATGTCCTCATGCAATGCATTAGTTACGAAGCACGTTTACATTATTCATCAAAATCAATCCACGTTGGCCTTTATTAAAGAGATAGAAAATTATAAACATTCAAAATAAAGAAATCAAAAGCATACCTTGGGTTTTGGAAATGTCATGAATAATCATCATCCTCAAGTTTTTACTTTCTCCAAACCAAGCTTAAAAACGAGATCATTGTTATTATAAGTTAGCAAACTAACACGAATTCATGTGGGCCAATTATTCACTTAGACTCCCTTATTCCTAGGTGTATCTCTTATATTTTATTGTTGTCTTGAATGATCACGAGGATGCATTGTTGACTTATTTCGATAGTTATTTAGTCTGAAAATAAAGTGAACGATTTAATCAATAGTTAGCTAAAGGACAAAATCTTTTAAAACTGCTTCTCGGGACCTCATAAAGTTCATATCTTGGCATAACTCGCTTCGCGATTTGAGAACTTTCTCGGACCGATATTTGGCAGCGACTTCATATTTCAAACCTTGAGAGATGTTCATGAAATAATGGTCTTCTCTTCATATAGGAATTTCTTCACTTGAAGTTTTGAGAGATTCTTCATATTTGGACCACGACTTCTTCATTTTTCTCCAATCTTTATTTTTGACTTTGATATACAACGATCCGCCTCCTTTTTGGACTTGGCTTTATTTATCCTCATACCTTGTTAGGGCTTTTTCGGATAGACTTCTCCATGACTTTTGGGGAGTTTTTGCTTTTCGTCGTGTGTCTCGATCCTTCATATTGATCTTTGATAAATGATTCTTCACATCACTTTTGGATCTTTAGCAACAAAATGTAGCCCTCATGTCTTGTTAGGACCTTTTTGGACTCGCCAATCTTCACATCCCGCTTCAATAAGTTATGCCTTGGCTATGAACTCTAATCTGTACCGAGCAACTTTTAAACGATCTTGGGCTAGAAGCTAAGTAACTTTCGTACAACCTTATTTATTGCAGATAATTTTATTAACAAGCGATGGGAGAATAGGCTTATAATTAACTCACATAAATTCACGAAAGAATACCAAAGTTATAATTGGCTCTATCATCTCTCGTTCTCCACAGTTTAAAATCTCAAGGAATGAGACTCGTGGATACTTAGCCTATTAAATCAAAGTTTTGGGTTTTCGAGTCGCCTATAGGATCTTGCAAACTCTTAGACTTTTTCAAGTTTAGAAATCACATTTTAAAGTTCCCTTGACAAACGACTCTCTAGGATCAATTATAGGAACTTGCGAAAAGTTCTTGTTCTTAACCCGTGAGAGTTAAGACTTTCACGTTTTATAGCTCCCTATATAAAAGCCTAGCAAAACTTGACTTAAACATGTTAAGGATACTGGCTAGAGTAAACTTAGATAAGTAAACTCGGATTGAGTCAAAAGATTCACAACGTTTGAAAATTAAAACCACTTTATTAAAGATTTATTTTAACAAGGAAAGAAAATAACTATACAAAAGTAAAAACTAATAGGCCAAAATAGATCAAAAATTTTGAAAAATGTCGAAAAATTGATTTTCCGGTTAAAATGAGGACAAATACAAGGAAAAGACCACTTAACTTCGATAGAAGTCCCCCTACACTTAATATAAACATTGTCCTTAATGTTTAAGCAGGTGGGAGTAAACTCCCCTACACTTAGGACATTGTGCACGTTGTTTAAATCTCGCTAAGGAAAAGACAACTAACGAGATTCCTATTTTAATATTGAGAAAATATAAAATAGTGAATCGAAAAGAGTTTAGGATAGAACCGGGAAGAAGGGAAACACGGAATCATGGTTCGTCAAAAATCATCAAGAGTGTGTCATTGAGCGCTCGAATCCCTGATTAGTAGAGGAGAGGAAATAGCAAACCAACGGGTCTCCCCTACACTTAGGATAAAGAAAGCTAAAAGATTGATGCATGGGTTGCCTCCCAAGAAGCGCTTGGTTTTTGTTCACCGAGTCGTGAGCCTGACTCGACCTTGATCATCAGAGGAAGAAGCACGAAACATATCCACCGGGATCAAAGACATAGTTTTCGTCCATCAAGTAGCAGAAGCTTAAGGCGAACAAGGCAAGCCAAAGAAGAGTAGGCAAGGTTCCCTTAAGCACAGATGGAGCACGGTGGAAGCAAGGGTGAAGTGGTGCAAGCAGATTTTCATAAGTTCCAAAGATATTTCCTTTTATTTCATCAGGTGGATACTGAGATGGCTGCAGAATATCGATACCGGGGTCGAACACCTTTTCCTTTAAAGGAAAATAACACTCAGGCTCAGCAGAATGTGAAGAAGATCCGCGAAGAAGATGCACAACCTCGTCCTCAGAAGGTGGACAAAGAGGTGTTAAATCATATGTGCTGCGGATGGTGGTGTCGACCGGTTGCTTCTCCTTTGAAAAAATTTTGATATGAGTGATTTTACTCATATCAATTGTATCTTAAAACAATGAGATAATGCACAAAATGTATCAAAAATGCCTTGTATATGTGTATTTCTTGTTTGAATGTGTGTAGGTACCAAGATCGCGAAAACCAGCAAATATCGATACGAGTTTGAAGAAAAAGATCAATGAAGCCAAAATCGAGCTCGACTTTAGAGGATTTTATCATTTGTTAAGAAAACAGGCCAGGTGGGTCCCACATTGGACTGTTGGGCTCATAAGCCCATTATCAACTCAAGTTATCTAATAATTTCAACCAAAGCCTTAGTTACGGCCCAAAGGAAGAAATAAACATGAAATGGGGCAATTCATGGCCCAATTGGGAGTTTAAAGAATAAAGGGACGTGTTGTTGGGCCTTGGACCCATTAGGGTTTGGTTTCAGTTAAAGGTGTATAGACACGTTACAAATCCCAATTTTCACACGTAACTCACATAAATAAATAAACGATTTCTTTCACCTATTCACTTTTATATTCACACATCCTATACACGTTATACACTCATTAATCCTCACCCACTTTTACATCACGTTTTCCACCATTCACATTAAATATAAACTTTCGTTATATTCTATGAAACTCCATCTTCTCCAAAACATAATAACCAGTAAATACTTACTGTTCCACAAACCCTAGATGGGTAAAAATCAATATTATTTGGGGCTTTTATGCCACACGTGTAATTCACGTGATGAGGAATGCCCCCATGGTTTTAGGAAGAGAAGGTATGGTGAGGCGAGGATACGTGGCGATTTTCTACTGGCTTTGACACCTCAAATTCCATAATCCACCAATCACAAGGCTTAAAAGAAACACAACTAGCACACACGGATGCCACGTTGGTAATCCGTGTGCTAGTGTGTGATTCTCAACCATCCGATCAAGGCCGAACAGGAGAGAGAAGAAAAAATGATGATCTAAGGGCCATTAAGAAGAAGGAATCTACACAAGAATATTCAGATATTCTCCTCAGCAAGCCCTTGGGGATGGCTATAAAACCCCCCCAATTTACTTGTAATATTTATCCTTTCTTTTACTTTAAAGTTATTCTGTAGAAATAGTTTTAGGATTAATCTTGTATTTCTTTTATCAAGTTTTGTATTATTTCTGAAAATTAATGAAAGATTCAGTCGTTTTAATTTTCATTCGTTTCTTGCTTTTTTTTATTGATTAAGGTGATATACGAATTAATCTTTATTACTGTTCTACAAAATAATGTTTGTGATGTTAAATTTAAACTAATTAATAGTTTTAGATTTAATATTAGAAGTAAAAATTGGATAAAATACTTTCCCTACTAGAAAGTATTCACAAATAGTGAATGTGGTTCGATGTGGTTTATTGAGTGGTGGTATTTGGTTCGTATGATTATGAATGATGGTGTTGATTCGAGCTAAATGGCCAGCTCAGCGCTGCGCATCGTCCCAACGGTTTCGTCAAAAGGTTTTATCCCAATTTATTTTTCTGTCTAGCTTTAATTTGATTTATGTTTTATATTCAGTATGAATTAGCTTATTTTAATTATTATCTGTGTAGGCATTAGTTTTCAGCACTATATAGCATAATTGTTCTGTTGGTTTGATGATGTTTTGTTAGAATTAAAGATATAATTTGTCTTAATAAGGGATTAGGACTTGATAGTGAATTTGATGTGTTTCTAAAATTGTTTTTCTGTTATGATTTGGAAAGTTGGTTTGAGACAGAATTGTTTGATTTATCTGAAGTTTTAATGTCTCGATTTATGATTTTAAATGAAAAAGTTATTTTTATTAGAGTTAAACTGATATGAGTTTTGAGTTAAGCTGATGAAGTTATCCTGCTAGGTTTTTCGTTTGTGTACGCTGATTTGTTTCAAGAGTTGGAATATCTGATATTCTAGTTTCAGTATTTTGCTATGCATGTGGACTATTTCTGTTTAATTGCTTGCAATGTTAATTCAGATTGTACTTATCTGTTAGTCTGAGTATTTTTTTAGGCTTTCGTTTAGCGTTCATTTGTTGTTAAATGAATTGTAGAACTGTTTGTTTTAAGTCTATTTTAACTGTTTAATAAGGTATGAGATTGAGCAAAGTATAAGACTGTTGTTTAGTTAATATTCTGATGGTCTGAGTGTTTTTGGTAAAGCATTATTCGTAGTTTGATTTTGTAGTTACTGCTCACTTGATTTTGATTAGCTTATTTTATCAGATTGAATGAAATTGGTTTTATAATCTTATTGTTTTCTGCTAGTTGCTTGCTGATAATTCAGTCAATTTTATTGTGCTGTGTTCAAGTATTATTGATGATTTGTTTTTCAAGCAATCAGCTTATCAGATCCTATTGATCTGATAAGCCCTTAAGCTGTTTCCTTTTCAGCTTCTCAAACATAAGCTAACAAGAGTCACTCCTGTGTACTCTATTATTTTTACTGTCAAAAAGAAAATAATATCAAAATATGTCGTTTGCAGGTCTCGAACTCGAGACCTGCCCTTCACCAAAGCAACGTGTTACCCAACTGAGCTCAATGCTATTTTGATTTTAGTGTCTCACATTTTATTAATATAGTAATATTTAACTGGGCAGTATTTGTTTGAGAATTTGTTTGTTTAACTCACGTTTTTTTTACTTATAATTAACATTTTAACTAAAGTAACTTTAGAGATTTTAAATAATAAATAGATCAAAATTAGAATAAAATAAAATAAATAAAAAAATGTTTTTATTAGTTTAAATAGTTTAATTAGTTTATTTAAATAAATAGATTTTCATAATTTAGATTTAGAAAAAAAAATAGTTTTTTTTAAATAGATTTGTTTAAAGTAATTTTTAATAAAGATAATTAGTTTTAAGAAGTTAATTAGTTTTCTAAAAATAGATTAAAAGTTATTTTATTAAAAATATTATTTTTAATAGATTATTAAATAGATTAATTTTTTAAATAGTTTTAATTTTTAAGTAATTAATTGTTTGTAGAATTTAAATATAGTGGGGTTTACAATTCATGCACTTTAGGATAAAACTAAATAGCTTAAAATTGGTAGATTTTAATTGTAGTTTAAAAACCGAAAACCAATTCAAATCGATTGTCCAAATCAAAGCAAAACGTATCAAATTCGTAAGATCTTCGTGTACAACGAACTTGATTCACCAACGTGTTTAATTGAATTCGTCTTTGGTAATATTAGTCTATTACTTTTTCCTAAAGGTAATTTTCAAATTTACCCTATAACGTATCTCAAATTATCACATATACTTATCTCCATACATAAAAAATTTTGGCGCCGCTGCCGGGGATCTTGTGTACGATTCGCTTTTGTGGAGATTTGTTGATCGTTGATTTGAAGACCCTTTCCGTCCTCGGAAAGTTTTGTTATTTTTCTATTATATAGTATGTATCGTTTTTCTCGATGTTTGTGAATAATATATTGTATTACGTAGAACAATAAATTTACATACTTATCAAATAAGGCCTTAGTTGGGATTTCATCACCTAGCTATTCTAGTCGAATCCAAAACAAAAATAAAAGGCAAAATAGATAAATACTAATAAGAAGTTTGAACTCGATTTATACAAACTATAAGGTGGGTATAAGGTGACGTGCTATAAAAGGCCGTCTAAGGAAAAAGGTTTTTAAGTGCTTTGTGCCACCTCGTTTCCCCGCTTACTTGTGCGTATATTGAGAGGGACGACCTATTATTGGTTTGCCGACTCAAGTAGTAATAAATCTTATTTTTGTTGTTTACTTATTGAACCTCGAGACGTTTAGGTTTTCACCTATCGTTTCAAAGTCGACCGAGGGTAATTTACTTCCATAGTAGTTATCCTTATTCCATGTTTTTTATCGATCATTTTTGATTGAGCAATACCAAATAAAAATACCAAAAATAATCTTCTTCTTGTCTATTTCTTTTCTTCAATCCTCTAAGTTCTCGTCTTTGTAGTGTATGCAATTACGTTCTTCTCGTCTTGTGATTAATTTTAATAGGCTTGAAAATATTCCTCGTAGAAATAGAAATCGTCAACAACGAATAGTGGAACCCGAGCTTCCACCTATTGTTGTAGAGATGGCCGATAACCGAACAATGGAGGAATTGCTCCGTGCACCCACCGAAGGGTATAGGGAAGCAATCGTTGTGCCGGCTATTTTGGTGGATCATTACGAGATTAAGACGGGTCTTTTATCGCTCATTCGTGCCGACCAATTTCGTGGCAATGAGACCGATAACCCGCATTCTCACATTCGGAATTTTCTTCGAATTACCTCGACTCTCAAGTTTAGAGATGTGCCGAATGACGCGATTAAGATCATGCTTTTTCCGTACTCGCTCGAGGGTAATGCTAAGATTTGGTATGAGAAAGAACCACCGGGTTCGATCTTAGCATGGGATGATTTAGTGTCTAAGTTCATGAATTATTTATTTCCACCTTCTAAGACAACACACTTTAAAAACGAGATCACTAGATTTGAACAAAAAGTGCATGATTCGTTTGGGGTTGCATGGGAAAGATTTAAAGATTTGTTGAGACAATGTCCACACCACGGTTTCTCGGAATTGCATCAAATTAATAATTTTATAATGGGCTAAATATGATTGAACAAGATTCTTTAAATGTCGCCGCGGGTGGTAATCTTTTAAGAAAAACTCCGAGAGACGCGTGGAGAATAATTGAGGATAAGTCTAGAGCACAATATTCACGAAACACACCGGTTGTTTCCAATGTGAATTCATCTAATCCCGAGATTGCTAGATTGGACTCTAAGATTGATAGTGGATTCGCGACTTTGTTGAGTGAGATTAGGAAGAATCCTCATGGATCCATTAATATGGTTGAGAAGGTTTGTGTATCATGTGGTGGAGCACATCCTAATTATGCTTGTTTAAACACGGGGTTTGATCAAGCTAGTGCTTTTGCCGCGACGGGAACTTATGGCTCTAACGGTCAAGTTCCTCGTCAAAATCATGTTGCTCCACCGGTTCAAAATAGGTACAACAATGGAAACAATGGGAATAATTTTAACCGTGGTAACCAAGGGAATTACAATCAAGGAAATGGGTTTAATGCTAATCAAAACAATCAAGGTTTTCAAGAGAATAATCAATATGATTTGTCAAGCCATATCAAATCAAATGAGGCAAATTTGAAAGCTTTTCAAAATAATCTTCTAGGACAAATGGAAACTTTGAAAAATGTGTTTCAAAATACGATTAAAGGGCAAAACAATAAGATTGAGCTTAATCAACAAAGACTTGAACAAAACCAAAACCGTTTTGAGCAAAGATTAGAGCAAAGTCATAATCGTATGCAACAAAGTTTGGAACAAGGTCAAAATAAATTGCTTTCGATGTTTGAGGGATTTATGTCTAAACCGTCATCTTCTTCGGGTTGCTTACCTAGTAGTACTATTCCAAACCCGAAGGGAGAGCTTAAGGCCATAACCGTTTATGATGATTGTGAAAATTTAGATGAAGTGATTGAGTTTAAGCCTCCACCTAAGGAAACTTTTCTAGAAGTCACTAAGGCTACTTTGAATGTGATTAGTACCTCGGTTCTCTTTGATTTCTTTCCCGAGAAATATAAAGATCCGGGTCAATTCTTGATACCTTGTGTTTTCAATGAGCTTGGGGTTTGCAAAGGCCTAGCTGATCTAGAAGCTAGCATTAACATAATGCCCCTAGCCCTTTGGAAGACTATTGACTATGAACCACTTAGTACCACTCGTATGATCATTGAGCTTGCTAATGGAACCACCACTCGACCGGTTGGTATAGCGGAAAATGTCATTATGAAAGTGGGGAATTTCTTGTACTTAGCCGATTTTGCAATTGTTGATTATGAGACTAATCCTTGTGTGCCAATTATTTTAAGATGACCATTTTTGTGCACGGCTCAAATTCAAGTTGATATGAGGAAAGAGGAAATTAAATTGTTTTATGGAGATAAAAGCATTGTTTTTAAACCGGAAAAGATTCCAAGATTTGCTCCTAAGAAAGTTGAAAGTGTTAAACTTGTTGAAACAATTGAAAGTAATAAGAAAGCTTTTTTGATAAAGGTGTTTTTCCAATTTTGGAAACTTCTATTTGTGATAAAGGAAAGTTAAAGTCTAATGAAGAAGCTTGCTTTGTTGAAACATGTTGTAACCTTTCCTCATCTACACTCACTCCACACGAGGATGATAGTGCTAAGATTGAAAAACAAATAGATGATTACTTAAGTGAGCCATTTGATGCTAGTGAGTTTGTTAGTGAGAATTTTGATCCCGAGAGTGATATTGCTTTAATTGAACAATCTTTAAAAATGGACTCATTTTCACTCTTTTCTAAGGATCATGTTGATGTTCTTAAGGCACAATCTTCTATTGGAGAGTGTTAGCCTTAAAATGTGTGCGACTAACGGAATTACATTAGTTTCATAGCCGGGACTTGCAAGGACTAATATTGTCATATGTAATAGTCCAAGTCCCGTGCTATATATACCCCTCCATACTTCCATGGAGGGGTGAGGCTTTTCATTTCTTGTATTGTCTTTCTCTCACTAGAATAAACACACTTTTCTAGTTACTTGTTTCTCTCTCTAAAATGGCTAAACACCACTTCTATCCTCCCCGACCTCCGGATCGAACCCGCGTTCTTAGTGAATCAAGTTTAACAATTGGCATCAGAGCTAACCGGGGGTGTTTCGTGTTTTTGATTTATGATCTTGTTCGTGTTTGTGCTTGATTTGATCTCGGTTTGAATTTCTTTATCATTCTATAAATCTGTCAAATATTTCGTGTCTTTTGTCCTATCTGTTTCATATATCTGTTATACATTGAATGTGTTAAAGTCATGAAGTTTTTGTCAAATCCTTTTTTTTATTCAACTTTTTGATATCCGTCCCATGATATTATTTTTTCTGTCCATATCTGTCCTTGTCCCATTATTCCCTTCAAAAAAAAAGCATTAACTTTTTATATTTTTCTGGGTTTTGGTGACTGTACGATGATGAACAAACCAAAAAAAAAAGGAAGGTGACCAGATCCAAAATTTTCGGGGATTCCAAAGAATATGTCAAAACCCTCTTGCGATGCAACGTTGCGATGGGGTATTTTTGATATATTACGATGGATATTCTGATGCATATTCAGATGGGGAATAATCTACAGCTACATTGCGATGGGGTTTTTTGTAACATTCCGATGGAGAGGGCTGTACCTATTGCGATGGGACTCATTCCGATGGGTCTCATTGCGATGGGTGGCTTGATCCATCGCAATGGTTGTTATGTCGTCATGCTGCCCAAATTTTTGAGATGACATTACGATGGAAAACTTAAACATTGCGATGGAAGAAAATCATTAAGATGGACAGTGTTGGTTTAAAAAATTATTGCGATGGATGAAATTTGACACATTGCGATGGACTGTATTAAAACAATGTGACAAGACTGAAATCATTACTGAGACCTATGACCCAACATACCAGCCTTATTACTCCAATATCAACACCAATCTAAATCCTAATCCCTTCGTCTCTTAATCCCATCTAGACTCGACTCTAAACAAAACAATGATCTCAGTTCCATTTCTTTCGTGTTGTCCCACACGATGAGTAACCTCAGGGGTCTTTCACACGAAAGAACACATCATCACAGATCTGTGAGTTGTTAAAACACTCATTTAATATTCGAAAACTGAATAAGAAAGATCTATAACAAGTGTGTTATAATCTATCTTGTTTTCGTGTTAAAGAATCTCACCACAAAATGAAACCTTCTGAAAACCGACATGCAATAACCATACCTACCCGAGACCACGAATGATCTTACAGCCTCTGATTTCGTGGGTCATGCTTATTCATGGGATATTGATTCGTATACTTCAAAGAGAACTTGATGACATGATTAGCCACGGTTAAAGCTTTTCTCGTATTTAGAATGAATCAAGAATAGGCTTGTGATTATTGGTATTTGGTATTGATAAGAGAATCTTGATGTAGGTTTATTGATCTCTTGGTTGATTAAGGTGGATTATACTGAGATTTGGTATGAGACTAGATTGGTGGCTGCATTTAGATGTGAATAAAAAAAAAACAAAAAAAAGGAGAAAGATAAGTTGGGGGCGGAGAAATAGATGAATGTGAGTTAGAGATTAGTGTTAGTTGACCTAATCTTTAGGATGGATATTCTATATATATCCCCACGTATCATGGTGGGTCATCCATTTGTTGATAACCGGCTATACAAACTCATTTGATATGTGGGGGACTGTTTCTCATTTGATACGGTGGGCCATATTTGATAACATGTCTAATTGTGCTATTCGAAACATGGTTGGAATTGGGTTCATGTAATGGGCCTCAAATCCTTTTGTGTATCGGGACAAATTGCCCTTATGGACCACATTATGCTCAAGAATCATTGATGGGCCGAATGTTTTTACATGTGTGGCATGGGCTACGAATTTTTGCAATACATTTAGGCCAAGTATGGTGCCGGTCACCGGGTATGATGTGCGGATAATGAGTATATCGTGTTTCCATACTCATTTCGATCAAAGCAAACCCTCATTTTCAAAACCCTAATCCCTCGAAAAATTTTCGATGGATGATTCGCTTCAGCATTTATGATTGAGACTTGATTTATCTAGTTTCCACTGTCAAGGGGTGGACGGTCGACGACATGGACAACTATCACTTAAGGAGTTACGTTGTAGTGCTCAGTGTCACACTCACCTGTAGTTGTGGATACTTCAAGAGGTGTTTTACATCTTATACTTCTCTCTTCTTTTATGTATAAGGTACTAAGAGACGTTTCTCTGCACCGTTCGTCAATCAACAACAGTGCTAAGCGTAAGTAACAAATTTGGGAGATTGTACTTCAGTTTCAAGTTTGGAATATCAGATTTACTTCACCAGTGGTCACTACAGATAGCCGAAAGAATACGAGGTCGGTAAGTTTAGCCAGAGAGTACAAGAGTAGAGATGTGATCAACAACCAATTCTCACGAGCAACTTGAGCTACATAATGTCAACAAAGATTACTGCTTCAGACACGGACTTCTCGCGATTCTGATTGTACTCGTCAGATGATGCTATCGAGTGTTCTTAACCACCATACTTTTGACAAGAATGCTACCGAGTGTTCTTAACCACCATACATTTGACAAGAACGCTATCGAGTGTTCTTAACCACCATACATTTGACAAGAACGCTACCGAGTGTTCGTCACCATCATACTTTCGACAAGAACATCTCGCGATTTTGACCGTACACGTCAGATGATGCTTCCGAGAGTTCGTCACCATCATGGGGGAAGAACGTGTACTTTGGAGACTTAGTTCCCACTCTAAATTACTTAGTTCAACTTCCAGGGGGAAGCATTCTACAAGCGTGAGAAGATTTGTTGCTGATTTCTTACATGTTCCCCCAAACACATAATCATGAAGACCAAATATGTCAAGGTAGTAGTTACTTGGTGTGGTTTGCTTCTTCTTCTACAAAATTCCGCTGTGCACTTTAAATGTCAAAGATAGAAGATTGCTCAAGCTACAAGTTCTGCTCAAGACAGGGATATTGGTTTGGGGGGAAGCTGATTCAGAAGCTTCGTCAAAAAGAAGTCTATGAAGAAAGCTTTTCAAGACATGTGGTATGAATTGGGGGGAAGTTAATCCAGTTCATACATGATACAATGGTTCCTCAACAAGCAAAGACAAAGAGGATTCAAACTGGGGTATAAGTTTTTCTAGAAGACTTGATGACAACGGTGTCACCCTCAGCATTGGAAGCAAACTTAATACTGTCATATTTTTGTTGTATTTGCATTTGTTAGGAACATTGTAAGTAATTTCGTATGTCACCACATTGGGGGAAGATTGTTAGCCTTAAAATGTGTGCGACTAACAGAATTACATTAGTTTCATAGCCGGGACTTGCAAGGACTAATATTGTCATATGTAATAGTCCAAGTCCCGTGCTATATATACCCCTCCATACTTCCATGGAGGGGTGAGGCTTTTCATTTCTTGTATTGTCTTTCTCTCACTATAATAAACACACTTTTCTAGTTACTTGTTTCTCTCTCTAAAATGGCTAAACACCACTTCTATCCTCCCCGACCTCCGGATCGAACCCGCGTTCTTAGTGAATCAAGTTTAACAGAGAGCCTTTGATTCCTAACTTCACACCGAGTGAGGTTAGTGACTATTCATGTTATAAGTTCATCGATGAACTTTTTGCTATTATTGATCCACTTCCACGGGGAAGTGAAGACGTTTCCGATCTCGAGATCGAGCGTGATTCTTGTGTTTTACCTACCATTCTCAAGGAATTCACCGATGAATTGCCTTCAAATGAGAATGATGATCTTGTATCCGAGTGTGACACACTCGATACTTTGTCGGATATTTCTTGTGATGACAAGGATGACGACACTTTCGTGACTTACTCAAATCCTCTCTTTGAAGTTTCATTGAAAAATAATCCATTGTTTCAAGAGGATTTTGAGAACATCGTACCTCCTACATCTCACAACCTTTGTGATGATGATCTTCTCATGAAGGAGGTTGATGAGTTTCTTTATATAGACATTCCTTCAGAATTTGAGGAAGAGTCTAATGACGGTGATGAAGACTCTTGGTTTGATCACCCGATTTATGATGATGATAATGTTGACCCGGAGGGAGAAATTACTTTTGCTCCAATTATCCTTCCCACTCGCTTTGATCTTAATGTGCGGGTTTTTCATGCGACTTGTTTTGAGTACCATGACCTGTTAGCCTCAAAATATTGAGCCAAACAAGAATGCTCGATCATATGTCTATTATGTATCGTATTTTAGAACGTTGTAATAGGTAGTATATTAGTCGTGTTATACGGGCTTAACTTTAGGCTAAACTTCATTAATAAGTAACTAAAGCCCAAAAGGAAAGCCCGACCCAAACCATATAGTCCATAAAGAAGCCCGCATGTGGGTGGACTATATATACTACCCTCCTAGCATGTTAGGAGGGTTGGTGATTCATTTTCTTCTTAATCTAATATTTCACAAGTTCACACACTTCTCTCTCTTTTCTCTCTCTAGTTTCTCTCTCTAAAATTCATCTCTTTTCATCTATCTTCTATCTCTAATCATCTAAATATATGGGACAACAATTGGTATCAATCGCCATGGGGTAGTATTTGTGATTGGTTGTTGTTATTATATTTGATTCGAATGATTTAATCCATAAATCATCTCGGATTCAATTTTTTTTGTGTTTTCCGTGCTCTACTTCTTCATCTACATCTTCTACATAGTTGTAGTAGTGATTTGGTATATTTACTTTGGCTAAAAACACCAAATTTTTGGGTGTTTTGATCATTTTTTGGCTTAAAATAACGTATTGGTTGAGTTTTGTCCGAGAAAAGTGGGATATATTCCGATCAGTGCAATCGGAAAAGGGATTAGTGATTCCGATCACTCACATCGGAAAAGGGTTTTAACATTCCAATCAGTATTCCGATTTGACTTTCTGATCAAGGGTTATTCAACAACATTCCGACCAGCTCATTCCGATCATCATTCCGATTTGGTATTCCGACAAGGTCTTTCCGATCATCATTCCGATTTGGTATTCCGACAAGCTCTTTCCGATCATCATTCCGATTTGCTATTCCGACAAGGTTGTTCCGATCACATTCCGATTAGACATTCTGACTAAGTGATTCCGATGACATGTTTTTGCTAAATTTTGTTTGAGTATTTTTTAGACTTAGCCACCATCTAGACTAGTTTAGGAACGTAGTTTACACGAAGATTAAAAAAAATAAAAAATTTAGTGAATATCAAGTAAAATCAAATTTTTTCCATACTAGTTTTAGGACATTTCTAGCTCAATTTCAAAATTTGGTGATTACAAATTTTTTAGGTCTACCGTTTTGTCGGAGTGAGGAATTTATTGTCGGGCTGAGAAAAAAAATCGCAATTTTCGGAATTTCAACAACCAAACAATCACAACACAACTACTTAAGATCCACATTCGATTCATCATTTCAGAGAACTTTGAGATGGATTCTACCGCTGAATATCGTATGACGAACAACAACATAATGGTGGCAGGTAACAAAGAAAGACCACCAATGCTTGTGTCGGGTCGATATGATCAATGGCAATCTCGTTTTATACGTTACCTTGACACAAAACCTAACGGTGATGCTTTAAGGCAATGTATCTTGGAAGGACCCTATAAACTCTCACGGATTCAAGTTCCTGCAGTACCAGCCACAGACACAAGTGACGCACAACCCGCATATGAACATGATGAAAAGAGGACCGATCTCACCCCAGAGAACCGTGCGTGGTTTGATGCAGAGAAGGAAGCAATCTACTTAATTCTCAGTGGCATTGGAGATGAAATTTACTCTACGGTTGACGCATGTTCTACTGCTCAAGAAATGTGGACGGCCATTGAAAGATTGCAACAAGGTGAATCACTTAACAAACAAGATGTGAAAACTAAGATGTTTTGGAACTTTGGCAAGTTTACATCAAAGGATGGGGAATCAATTGATTCTTATTACTCCCGATTCTACAAGATGATGAATGATATGACCCGAAACAACTTGCAAGTTTCCACCATGCAAGTCAATGTCCAATTTCTACAGCAACTTCAACCAGAGTGGACACGGTTTGTCAACTTGGTGAAACAACAACAAAAGTTAGACGAAGTTTCATATCACAAGCTCTTTGACATCTTGAAACAATTTCAAAATGAGGCAAATGAACTTCGAGCTGAACGAGTTGCCAAGATTTCCAATCCACTTGCTTTGGTGTCTACCACTCAACATTACCCAGATTATGACTCCCGTACTTCAAAGACCTACTCTACTCAATCATCATCACCACGATCATCCATTGTCTCCAAGTCCCATGTTCCAACACGATCCCGAGGCAAAGAAGTTGCAAGAGCACCATCACCCACACCTGAGCAATCATTCGAAGAAGACAGTGATGAAGAAATAGCTCAAGAGGATAGGGAATTCAAGCAACAAATGGCTTTCGTTATGAAGCAATATAAGAAAATCTACAAACCCACCAACAACAACCTTCGAACATCTTCAAACTCGAGGAACACCCATGCACAGAGTCCTCCAAGGTATGACACACGAAGACGTGCTGAGAGTCATCCAAAGTATGATCGACAACCTAAGTATGATAATCAGAGGGTGGCTACTGTTGTTGGAAATAGGGAAACTGTTGGTACTCAAGTTGTGCAACAAAGTGGGATTCAGTGTTATAACTGCAGAGGTTTTGGGCATTTGGCTAGGGAATGCAGGCAGCCAAAGAGGGTTAAAGATTATGGTTATCATAAGGAAAAGATGCTGCTGTGCAAGAAAATGGAAGCTGGAATCAAGTTATCAGCTGAGGAAGGAGAAATGCTTGACGACACAGATGATGAAATCTCCGACCAAGAACTCGAGGCACATTATTCATACATGGCAAAGATTCATGAGGTCCTTAACGTCACTGAAGATGACAATGGTCCTATCTTTGATACCGAGCCAATTGATAAGGTACAACATGCTGATGAATATAATGTGTTTGGTGATACACATGAGCATAGTGATCTACCAACAACAATTACTGACACGTGTATGATGGAAACGGTTGATAGCAATACCACACCCGATTCATCAGACATGTGCAATAATGAGTTTGAGGATGATCAACATGCAAGTGAGTATGATGACGAGGAGCGTCTCGCGCTTGCTAATTTAATTGCTAGTTTACAAAAAGATGTCAATGCAAATAGAAAGAATCAAAAGCAATTAAAGAAGGCAAACGCAGCGCTCACTCAAAACTTTGAAGAATGCAAAGCCGCTCTTATAAAATCTAGTGAGACAATTGATAGCTATAGGGCTGAGCTTCTTCAAAAGACCAACGAGCTTGAGGGGTACAAAAGTCGTGTCATCAACGTTAAAAAGGATGATTTTGAAAATAAATACAATGAACTCTTGCTTTGTTAACTAAAGAAAAACGTCAATTTAATGTTTTATTAAGTGATGAACGTCAAAAAACGTACCTTGCCACAACAAAAGTTAATGAACTTGAACAGAGGCTTTCTATGAACACCATCGATTCTGCTAAAATTCTTGACGAGAAGAAACAAGAGGTTGAAACATTAAAACAAGATTTCAAAAATAGACAAAGCAAAGATACTGAAAAAGTAAAGGATCTCGAAGAACAAGTCGATTTTTTGAAAAAAGTTGTTTATAATACACATGACTCTATTCAAACCGTAAGAATGATAGCACCTCTGTTAGCCTCAAAATATTGAGCCAAACAAGAATGCTCGGTCATATGTTTATTATGTATCATATTTTAGAACGATGTAATAGGTAGTATATTAGTCGTGTTATACGGGCTTAACTTTAGGCTAAAGTTCATTAATAAGTAACTAAAGCCCAAAAGGAAAGCCCGACCCAAACCATATAGTCCATAAAGAAGCCCGCATGTGGGTGGACTATATATACTACCCTCCTAGCATGTTAGGAGGGTGGGTGATTCATTTTTCTCTTAATCTAATAGTTCATAAATTCTCACACTTCTCTCTCTTTTCTCTCTCTAGTTTCTCTCTCTAAAATTCATCTCATTTCCACCTTTCTTTCTTCATTAATAGTATAGAATCATCACATACTAGGGACAACAATTGGTATCAATCGCCATGGGGTAGTTATTCTGATTCGTTGTTGATTTACTACTTAATTCGTGTGATTTTTCCATAAAATCTACTCGGATTCAAGTTTTTTCTTATGTTTTTCGTGCTCTAAATCTTCCTCCTTTAATCTCTACATCTTTCATACGTGTGGTAAGATTTTGGTTATTTTGGTTTGGATTGAATCACGAAATACAAGGTAAAAATCCATTCTTTCTTGTTGCTCTTAAGTCTCGGCTTAATTTTGGGGGTACGATCTGATTTTGTGGTTGCATAAACCCTGGGGGTTTCTACTTGCGATCCATAGTCACGATCCATTGTTACGATCTAACTGCGATCATAACTTAGATCCACACTACGATCCACCAGTACGATCACATAGTACGATCCATAAGTACGATCCCAAGTACGATCCCAAGTACGATCCAGAATCCATTGCTTAGTACGATCCATCAGCACGATCAGGGTGCGATCAGGTTCACTACGATCAGGGTACGATCAGGTTCACTACGATCAGAGTACGATCAGGTTCACTACGATCAGAGTACGATTAGGTTCACTACGATCAGGGTGCGATCAGGTTCACTACGATCAGGGTGCGATCAGGGCACGATTGTTAAGTACGATCCGACTGCGATCTAGTAGTGCGATGAGAGTGCGATCAGACTACGATCAGAGTGCGATGGACATCTAATTTTTTGTTCGAGTATTTTTTAGACTTAGCCACTATCTAGACTAGTCTCAGAACGTAGTTTACACGAAGATTAAAAAAAAAGTTAAAATTTTTTAGGTCAAGTAAAATCAAATTTTTTCCATACTAGTTTAGGCTATTTCTAGCTCGATTTCAAAATTTGGTGATTACAAATTTTTTAGGTCTACCGTTTTGTCGGACTGAGGAATTTATTGTCGGGCTGAGAAAAAAATCGCAATTTTCGGATTTCAACAACCAAACAATCACAACACAACTACTTAAGATCCACATTCGATTCATCATTTCAAAGAATATTGAGATGGATTCTACTGCCGAATATCGTGTGACGAACAACAACATAATGGTGGCAGGTAACAAAGAAAGACCACCAATGCTCGTGTCGGGTCGATATGATCAATGGCAATCCCGTTTTATACGTTACCTTGACACAAAACCTAACGGTGATGCTTTAAGGCAATGTATTTTGGAAGGACCCTATAAACTCTCAAGGATTCAAGTTCCTGCAGTACCAGCCACAGACACAAGTGACGCACAACTCGCATATGAACGTGATGAAAAGAGGACCGACCTCACCCCAGAGAACCGTGCGTGGTTTGATGCAGAGAAGGAAGCAATCTACTTAATTCTCAGTGGCATTGGAGATGAAATTTACTCTACGGTTGACGCATGTCCTACTGCTCAAGAAATGTGGACAGCCATGGAAAGATTGCAACAAGGTGAATCACTTAACAAACAAGATGTGAAAACTAAGATGTTTTGGAACTTTGGCAAGTTTACATCAAAGGATGGGGAATCAATTGATTCTTATTAATCCCGATTCTACAAGATGATGAATGATATGACCCGAAACAACTTGCAAGTTTCCACCATGCAAGTCAATGTCCAATTTCTACAGCAACTTCAACCAGAGTGGACACGGTTTGTCACCTTGGTGAAACAACAACAAAAGTTAGACGAAGTTTCATATCACAAGCTCTTTGACATCTTGAAACAATTTCAAAATGAGGCAAATGAACTTCGAGCTGAACGAGTTGCAAAGATTTCCAATCCACTTGCTTTGGTGTCTACCACTCAACATTACCCAGATTATCACTCCCGTACTTCAAAGACCTACTCTACTCAATCATCATCACCACGATCATCCATTGTCTCCAAGTCACATGTTCCAACATGATCCCGAGGCAAAGAAGTTGCAAGAGCACCATCACCCACACCTGAGCAATCATCCGAAGAAGACAGTGATGAAGAAATAGCTCAAAAGGATAGGGAATTCAAGCAACAAATGGCTTTCGTTATGAAGCGATATAAGAAAATCTACAAACCCACCAACAACAACCTTCGAACATCTTCAAACTCGAGGAACACCCATGCACAGAGTCCTCCAAGGTATGACACACGAAGACGTGCTGAGAGTCCTCCAAAGTATGATCGACAACCTAAGTATGATAATCAGAGGGTGGCTACTGTTGTTGGAAATAGGGAAACTGTTGGTACTCAAGTTGTGCAACAAAGTGGGATTCAGTGTTATAACTGCAGAGGTTTTGGGCATTTGGCTAGGGAATGCAGGCAGCCAAAGAGGGTTAAAGATTATGGTTATCATAAGGAAAAGATGCTGTTGTGCAAGAAAATGGAAGCTGGAATCAAGTTATCAGCTGAGGAAGGAGAAATGCTTGACGACACAGATGATGAAGTCTCCGACCAAGAAATCGAAGCACATTATTCATACATGGCAAAGATTCATGAGGTCCTTAACGTCACTGAAGATGACAATGGTCCTATCTTTGATACCGAGCCAATTGATAAGGTACAAGATGATGTTGAAGATAATGTGTTTGGTAATACACATGAGCATAGTGCTCTTCTAACGACAGTTACTGACACGTGTATGATGGAAACGGTTGATAGCAATACCACACCCGATTCATCAGACATGTGCAATAATGAGTTTGAGGATGATCAACATGCAAATGAGTATGATGACGAGGAGCGTGTCGCGCTTGCTAATTTAATTGCTAGTTTACAAAAAGATGTCAATGAAAATAGAAAGAATCAAAAGCAATTAAAGAAGGCAAACGCAACGCTCACTCAAAACTTTGAAGAATGCAAAGCCACTCTTATAAAATCTAGTGAGACTATTGATAGTTATAGGGCTGAGCTTCTTCAAAAGACCAACGAGCTTGAGGGGTACAAAAGTCGTGTCATCAACGTTAAAAGGGACGATTTTGAAAATAAATACAATAAAGCTCTTGCTTTGTTAACTAAAGAAAAACGTCAATTTAATGTTTTATTAAGTGATGAACGTCAAAAAACGTACCTTGCCACAACAAAAGTTAATGAACTTGAACAGAGGATTTCTATGAACACCACCGATTCTGCTAAAATTCTTGACGAGAAGAAACAAGAGGTTGAAACATTAAAACAAGATTTCAAAAATAGACAAAGCAAAGATACTGAAAAAGTAAAGGATCTCGAAGAACAAGTCGATTTTTTGAAAAAAGTTGTTTATAATACACATGACTCTATTCAAACCGTAAGAATGATAGCACCTCGGTCGTTTTTCAAGGGTCAACCTAGCTTTGCCACCCCCAAGTACCTCGAACAAGCTCAAGTTGCAAACCCCCATTTATATCTTGACGAGTCCGAATGGACCAATCATGATTGCCCTGTAGCTAACCTCGATAGTGAAGAGACGTCCCTTTGGGATGAGGAGAGTAGATCACCGGTCAATAAAGATTTTGTGAAACCATATAACTATGCTTATGAAAACAGTCTTTATGGTCTTTTCACTCCACAAAAACAGAAGTCTCGTGAGGAATTATTTTTAGAATGCAATCAAAAAAGAATTCAATGGAAAAAAGCTTTTGCCACTAAGAGGAAAACTAATGTTTTTAAATATATTAACTATGTGCCTCTAGATGCTTCTAAAAGCAAAAGTAAAAAAATACTTGGTTTTCTTAACACCATGTTAATAATGTTTAATCAATTGTTGAAAGCGATTGGGAGAAACGTCAAAAGGATAAGTGGAAAACCGAGATTCCTCACGACATAACTGTGCTTGTGAAAGAACTTTTAATACCAAATACGAAGATAATAAAAGAACATGTTCTTGAGTTTGAAAATTTAATTCAGTCTAAAATGTTTGATGATTTGAAATATGTTGAGTCTCTTGAAAAAGAAATTGATGACCTTCAAAATGACAAATTAGAATTTTCAAACGAATATGATCTACTCTTAGAAGAATGTCTCTCCAAAGATATTTTGTGTGTTACTCTTCAATCTTGTGCTGATATCGATGAATATTCTGATGTTGCATGCAAATATCTTGATAAAATCAAAGAGTGTGAGCGTCTTGAACTTGAGCTTTCGAAACATAAAGAAAATGTTGATAAAAAGGCTTTTGAGTTACTTCAACACAAAACTGATTTCCTTCAAAAACATTGTCATTCTCTTGAACTTGCTTTGCAAAAAGACGTTGGTAGTTTTCCACATGATAATAAATTGGAAGAAAAACTTTCCCAAACGTTTCGAGAAATGAACGAACAAAATTTGGAAATTAAAGGGTTGAAAGATCAGTTACAAGACAGGGACAGAGCGATAGCAGAGTTGCAGAAACTCGTTGCTAAGATGGGTGGGAAGATTGTGGAACCTAGTGTTAAGAAACCTGTTGTAAGACAACCCAATGCTCAAAAAGTGACTAGATCCTCTGTCTTGGGAAAACCATCTGTTTTCTCTAATTCTGCATTTGCAAAACCTGCGTTTGCCCCCAAGACGGATGGGAAGGATAGGTTACCACAAAACACTCCCAAAACACATATTCGATCACAAAGCATTAAGAACACAAATGTGGTTAAACCAGGGATGTATAGATTGGCCACTAAACCCACACAAAACACAGAAAGTCAATCACCTCAGACTTCTAGAAACACTAATAGACGTGTGTCTTTTACTACAGGAGTAGTCCCCACTGCTAGTGTTAGCCGGCCCCAGCTTAAGAGCACTCGCATGAATGAAAAGGTCTGGCAAAACAAAAGTAAAGGGAAGATGAAGGAAGTAGAAGACCACCCTAGGATTTTCAATGTTTCTAAGAATAAAACGTCTGTAATCGCGTGTAATGACGATTTGAATGATTCGACTTTGAATGCTATGAAAGTTAAGTTTGTTTGTGTGAAATGTGGAAAGTGTGCTAATGATAATCATGCTATGTGTGTTTCGAATAATGTCAAAGGCGTAGAAACTAGAACTAAGAAGCTAACTGTGATGCCTATTAGTGCTAAAAAACCCAAACGCAAAGTGAACCATTCTGGTGCAACCCCCCCTAAGAAAAGTATTGCATCATATTCCACCACTAAGAACCCTAGAAGCAGAATTAGGGAATTATATGAGTCTGCTAGCAAGCCTTGGAAATGGTGGTTTGCTAATCAATGTCCTCCAGGATATAAATAGATGCCTAAGGTTAGGGAAGAAAATGTGACTACGAGCGTTAGTGTGCCTCTAAGTGATGAAACTAGGGAAACTAATGAATCGGAAATCACAACTAACATGGAATCCAATTTAGCAAATGCTCCATCGTGTTCTAATTCTTCTGCAGGTGATCGAAATAATTCTCTTCATAATGGACTCCGGATGCACGAAGCACATGACGGAGAATCTCAAGCTTCTAATTAACTTCGTGGAGAAGTTCCTGGGTACGGTCCGATTCGGAAATGATCAATTTGCACCGATCCTAGGATATGGAGACTTGATTCAGGGGAATATCACTGTCAAAAGGGTTTACTACGTCGAAGGGCTCAATCATAATCTTTTCTCGGTTGGTCAATTCTGTGATGCGGATTTGGAGGTTGCTTTTAGAAAGAAGACATGTTTTGTTTGTGATTATGATGGGAATGACTTACTTACCGGAACACGGGGTACTGATCTCTACACTATTTCACTACAAGACTCCACATCTTCAACTCCAATCTGTTTCATGGCTAAAGCTTCAACGACTCAAGCTTGGTTATGGCATCAACGTTTATCTCATCTTAACTTTGATACCATCAACTTGCTTTCCAAGAAAGATATTGTGCGAGGCCTTCCTAACTTGAAATTCATCAAAGATCATCTTTGTTCTTCTTGTGAGCTTTGTAAAGCTAAACGGAGTAGTTTCAAGACAAAGACTACACCGAGCTCTAAAGGACGGTTAGATCTTCTTCATATAGATTTGTGTGGTCCCATGCGTATTCAAAGTATCAATGGGAAGAAATACGTTATGGTAATTGTCGATGACTACTCAAGGTACACCTGGACTCACTTCTTGAGGTCCAAGGATGAAACACCCGATGTTCTCATCAACTTCCTTAAAGTGATACAACGTGGTCTTAAAGCTCAAGTTAAAGTGGTTCGTACTGACAGAGGTACAGAATTTTTGAATTCAAAACTGAGAAATTATTTTGAAGCCGAAGGAACTGAACATGAAACATCTATTGCTAGAACACCCGAACAAAACGGCGTTGTTGAAAGACGAAACCGTACTTTAGTTGAGGCTGCTCGAACATTATTATCCGCTTCAAAACTTCCACTATACTTTTGGGCCGAAGCCGTGTCAACCGCATGCTACACACAAAACCGCTCCTTAGTTATCCCAAGACACGAAAAGACACCATATCACATAATTAATGATCGCAAACCTTCACTCAAACACCTTCATGTTTTTGGATGTACGTGTTACATTATTCGAGATGGTGAAAATCTGGACAAGATGAAAGAGAAAGGTGATGCATGCATTTTAGTGGGATATGCAACTCAGTCTAAGGGATACAGAGTGTACAACAAGAGAACAAAATTTATAGTCGAGACTATTCATATCAGATTTGATGAATTGCAAGAAATGGCACTTGAACAAAACAGTTTAAGTCCCGATCCACAACGACAAACGAATTCCGTTCACAACCGCACGGAACTCGGAACTCAAGACCACAGCAATGAACTGTCAAGTTCAACGCTGGTTCTAGAAAGTGTTCCTAGAGCTGATATGACAGTCGACACGACAATTGAAGAGTTGGAAATGTTATATGGGCGAATGTATGATGAATATTTCACGGGGGAGAAACAAGTTGTATCGAAGTCTTCCGCTGTCACTCATGATAAGAATGATGATACCGTTCATCGTCAACAAAAGGATACAACTTCATCTACTTCAACACGGGTTGTTGCAGATTTACCTCCTCAGAATATCACTTCAACAATCGATCCTACAACATCCACAACTACTGTCATTGCTCCAGAGAACACAAATCAAGCAGACGGTGCATTATCTGACGATGACGATTTTCACAACCCATTCGATACACCGGTAAACGAAACTAGAGAGTCTTCTACTCGCCATGTTGATCCGTCAAATATGCATACGTTTTATCAACGACATCCTTCAACACATCATTGGACCCGAGATCATCCTTTGGTTCACGTAATTGGAAACCCTTCACAGTCTGTTCGTACAAGACGACAACTAGCAACCGATGGCGATGTTTGTATGTTCGCACTCGCCGTGAGTACAGCTGAACCGAAAAACATCAAAGAAGCCATGGCTGATCATGCTTGGATTGAATCGATGACGGATGAACTTCAACAATTTGAAAGACTTAAAGTCTGGGAACTTGTTGACAGACCATACGATGTGACTCCATTAAATCTTCGTTGGATCTGGAAAAACAAGATGGATGAAGAGAATACGATCATCAAGAACAAAGCCAGGCTAGTGGCTAAGGGGTATGGCCAGAAAGAGGGTATTGATTTCGAAGAATCATTTGCACCAGTAGCTCGAATAGAAGCGGTCAGGATTTTTCTTGCTTATGCTGCACATAAGGGATTCATTGTCTATCAAATGGACGTAAAGACGGCGTTTCTTAACGGTCCTTTGAAGGAAGAAGTCTATGTCACGCAGCCGGAAGGATTCGTCAATCCTCATTATCCTGACAAGGTGTATCGTCTCCACAAGGCACTATATGGAATCAAGCAAGCTCCAAGGGCGTGGTACGACGAGCTCTCGAAATTTCTGGTATCCAAAGGTTTCTCAGAAGGTTCCATTGATCTAACTTTGTTCACTTATAAATATGGGGATGACATTTTGCTTGTGCAAATTTATGTTGATGACATTATTTTCGGGTCTACAAACCCAAAACTTTCAAAATGGTTTGAAAAAGTAATGCACAACAAATTTGAAATGTCAATGATGGGCGAACTAAAATTCTTTCTAGGAATTCAAGTTCACCAATCCCCAAGTGGTATCTTTATAAACCAAGCTAAGTATTGTCAAGAGATAATCAAAAAGCATGGTATGACCTCATGTGACCCCGTTGGGACACCATTATCTACCACATCCCTAGATGCTGACTTGGAGGGATTACCCATAGATCAAACGAGATATCGTTCCATGATCGGGTCCCTCATGTACTTGACAGCAAGCAGACCAGATATTCATCATGCTACATGCTATTGTGCACGATATCAAGCACGACCCACTGAAAAGCACCTCAAGGAGGTTAAACGGATCTTTCGGTACCTTAAGCAGGATTGCACGTAAAAGTACTTCTGGTGTCTTGATACACGTAAAAGTACTTCTGGTGGTGCACAATTTCTAGGACAAGATAAGCTTGTGGGATGGTCTTCCAAGAAGCAGGATTGCACGTCACTCTCATCAGCCGAAGCGGAGTATGTGTCTCTATCTGCGTGTTGTGCTCAAGTTCTTTGGATGAGAACACAACTCACGGATTATGGCTTCCACTTTGATAAAGTACCTATGTACTGTGACTCAAAGTCGGCCATAGCCATCTCCTGCAATCCGGTACAGCATTCCCCCACGAAGCACATCGATGTCAGATACCACTTCATAAGGGAACAAGTTGAAAGAGGTATCGTTGAATTATACTTTGTTGGAACGGATTACCAATTAGCCGACTTGTTTACGAAAGCTCTGTCGAAAGATAGGTTTGAGTACCTCGTTAGGCAAATTGGTATGAGATGTTTGACTCCAGCAGACCTGGAGATTCTGGCAAAGGTGCCTGCTTGATTTATCTATCAAACATCAACCTGTAAATATCTTTTAAAAAGCAAAATACAAAAATATAAAACACATAAAAGCAAAACACAAAATTAGAAATCTTTCAAAATCCAAAAATATTCTTCTCGACATGTCTTTCAGTATCGATAATATGGACATGCCTAGAAATGTCGCTCAATAACGACACGGGTGTGTACATAAAGCTCGAATGAAAGTTGTAAATATTTTTCAAAACATGTCATTTCTTCTTTTAATAAAGGAAATTGTCCATTTTGGACAATATTTCCAAACAACGGGTAGAGCAATCTATCACGGGTTGAGCTTGTCACAAAACATTCAACGTTTTGAGCTCAACACAATGGCTTGTAATCACTTTCAGATTGCAACCCGGATCGATATTCACGGGGGAGTGTACGATTTAGTACCCTTACCCTCAGCAAAAGAAGAGCAATCTTCTTACACTTGAGTGGATTCGTCAAGACATTCAAAGTCTATGAACTCAAGTTTATGCTTTAGAAAAACCTTTCGACAAAAAGAATTGATTTTTCAAAAAGCGTTGAACACAATTTTTTCAAGAATTTTTCAATGATATTCAAAATCTTTCAAAAATTGTGTGTTCAACAACTCCCATCCTCAAAAAGCGAAATGTGGATCATATCCTCACAATGAAAATTCAATTGGATCAATTTTTGAGGGGGAGCATTTTAACTTCAAGCAAAACATGAACACATCTATCTCCCGGAGATTTCAAGACTATTTTTCAAAATATATTTTAATCAAATTTGGTATCTCTAATAATAAAAGATTTTCTATATTAGAGATAGGGGGAGAAAATGTGATTAAAATGTGATCTAATATAAGACTCAAGCATTTTAACTCTTACCTACATGTGCGAAACACTTTTGATTATCGATGCACATGTGAAGGGGGAGCATTTCTGAAACGACAAAACTAGTAAGGTGTTAAATGTTTTTCAAACACTTTGTTAGAATTTAAAGTGATTTTCATGGTTACGATCAAATACCCACAACATCTTTAATTCACGACGTTATTGGTGTCAAAAGGGTGGTTAGGTTTAAGTCCTATGATCCAACCAGAACCGGAGGGATCTTCCCAGGTGTTAGAAATACGTTTTTACGTATTTAGGAAGATTCGGTCACTCCGACAATATACTTAGTAGTAGCTCGTAGTCTAGACATCTTTATTAAACAAACAAAGCCAAGCCTAGCCTACAACATGTGTAGGTCGGCCCAACAATGTAAGCCCAAGCCCATCACAAGGCTTGGGTATATAAACCCTCTCCTTTGATGGAGAGGGTGTGTGGTTATTCACTTTTTCACATAGTTCTCTAAAGTTTCTCTCTCTAGAAGTGTGTATAATCCACCATCTCTCTATCTCTTTCTCTCTCTAAAAACATAAGCAAGATTTACAATCCTACAAATGGTATCAAGAGCCATGGGACGATTGTTTAGTTCTTGTGTATGTGTTCTTGATTCTCACCATTTTTGATCCATTTTCATACGAACCAAATTTTTTTTGTGTTTTTATGGGTTAATCTTGATTTACTTCATCTTATTACTTGTTATAGTGATTTGGTATTGTTATTTGGGTTAAAAACACAAAAATTTTTGGTTGTTTGATTCATTTTTTGGCCTAGAATCTTGAATTGTTGGTGTTCGTGTACTGTCCGAGAAACAAGGTAAAAGGGAATCCATAGGACGATCTGAAGTTGCGATTGCATAAACCCTGGGGGTTTCTACTTGCGATCCATCATCACGATCTGGTGTTGCGATCTAACTGCGATCGGTAGTGCGATCCAAGTTGCGATCTTGACTTCGATAGCTCACTACGATCCATACTACGATCAAGGTAAGTTTGTTCAGTACGATCTCTCGTTTCGATCCATAGTCCGATCACTTGTTGCGATAAGGGAGTGCGATCAGGGTACGATCGTTGGGTACGATATGGGAGTCCGATCTAAGTGCGATCATAGGGAGTGCGATCCTCACTGCGATCTAAGTACGATCATCACTGCGATCTGAGTGCGATCATCACCACGATCTGAGTACGATCACAACCACGCTCTGAGTGCGATCACAACCACGATCTGAGTACGATCCAACATTTTTTTCAAAAACGTGTTTTAACATTATTTTGACTTGGATTTTTTGGTTTATCAAGGACATATATTAGGGGATTTTAACATTATTTCTCGGTTTTAACACACTACAACAAACACATTTACTTTCTTTCATTGATCGATCAACTTTGTAAATCTTCACTTATTGAAATGGAGTACACATCTCTTACGGATAAGTCTATCCTCTCGGGTACGGATAATCGTCCACCAATGTTGGTGAAGACTATGTATGAGGAATGGGCTTCCCGAATGGAACTTTATATGTTGAACAAGGAGAATGGACATCTAATTTGGGCATCGGTGCTCAATGGACCATTAGATTATGGTACTGTGACGGAAGGAACAACTACTCGTCCTCGCACAACGGGTGAGTTGACTGGAGACATGAAGATTCAAGATAAATGTGATAAGTATGCTACAAGCATCATTATCCAAGCCCTTCCTCCAGATGTCTACAAACTCGTCAGCAAACATAAAGTTGCCAAAGAGTTATGGGATAGAATTCGTGTTCTAATGCAAGGCACCTCGTTAACTAAACAAGAACGAGAGTGTAAGCTTTATGATACTTTTGATAAGTTTGCCTATGTGCCAGGGGAGACTCTCAATGATTACTATCTGAGATTTACCCTATTGTTGAATGAGCTTAATATCTATGGCATGGCAATCCCTACCTTTCAATTGAACACCAAGTATTTGAACACTCTTCCTCCAGAATGGAAAAAATACGTGACGGATGTTAAATTGGCTAAGGACTTGCATAACACCAATGTGGATCAACTTCAAGCTTTTCTTCAACAACACGAATGCCATGTGATCGAGGCTCGGTTGTCTACACCTCAAGTTCATGATCCACTTGCAATGTATGCTTCTCAACCAAACATGGCTTATACTTATCAACAACCATCATACTTGCAGCAGCCACCACCACACATCTATCAGCAACCACAGCAACCATCTTATCAACCACCAATGATGCCACAACAAGAATATCAACAAAGTGTTCATCAACAATATTTTCAACATCAACCACCATATCAGACATCACTATCACAAGCCAACACTTCTCCATTGGGCTATACTCCTCAGCAAGGATATTTTCCAATAGAAGCACAACCAGCACAAGCTTTCTACTCTAATGAACTTCCACCAATCCAAGCACCGGTCTTTACTCCAAATGATACGCCAGCTGATGTACTAAACCATCTCACTGCTTACTTGTCAAAACTTGTTGCAACTAGAGGATTTCCACCAACAAACAATCAGCTCCGCACCTCTTCAAATCCTCGACAACAAGCCACTGTTCAAGATGGTCAAGTGACGGTGCAACCTATTCAGGGAAGGCAAAATTCATATGGACCTCCTACAAGGACTGGGAACAATCAAGCTGTGAATTCTCAAGCTAGTGGAAATGGGAGTCCTATTGGTCCTAAAAAGGTTGTGACTTGCTACAATTGCCGAGGACAAGGTCATATGGCTAGGGAATGCACTCAGCCGAAAAGGAGAAGGGATGCTGCATGGTTTCGTGAGAAGATGTATTTGGTTGATGCTCAATCTAAGGGGAAGATTTTGGATTCAGAGGAGTTAGCATTTCTTGCAGACCCAGGGGCAGCAGATACCGAAGGCATTGCAGTCGTTTCCACTTCTAATGCAACTTATCAAGCAGATGATCTTGACGCATATGATTCGGATTGTGATGACATTCACTCTGCCCAAGCTGCTCTCGTTGCTAATCTCTCTCACTACGGTTATGATGTCATCAGTGAGGTACCAACCACATCTAATAATATTGATGATAACCAAAATCAAGTTGGGCATGAAAATGACAACCTCGAACAGCATTCGGGGACTAGTAACTCAAATGATGTGGTACCCAATCCAACACATTTGAGTGAACCTCAACCAAATGCTACGACGGGTATGGAATATTATGCTCAACATGATTTGGTCATGGTGCCTAAACATATTATTGATCAAATGCATATGGCTCTCAGACAATCCGTAGATACGAATTCCACCCTAACTGCTGAGCTTGTGTTGCATAAAGAAAAGATCAAAACTTTTGAAATGGTCCCTCAAGAAGAGAAAATAACATGTTCTGAATTTGACCAATTTCGTTTTGAAAAGATTGAACACTTGAAAGAAATAGAATCATTAAAAGCTAATCTTTCCAATGAATTAAAAGAAAAGGAGTCGGTTGTCAATGATTTTTAGAAACTTAAAACGGATTTCGAAACTCTCGAGTCTAAAAAGGTTGAATCGGAAATTAATGCTACCAAACTTCTTAAATTCAAAGAACAACAGCTTTTAAAACAATACGCTTCCACAGAAAAGGTTCATCTTTTAACTAAATTATTTAAAGAATTCGAACTTAAGCGTCTTCAAGATTTACCACCTAATCCCGGTTATGCAAAACAAGCTCAGGAATATATTCCCGGTCTTTATGACATGACCATAATTGGAAACTCGAAAGAAGCACCTTTTGTTCGTAGTACTGAAAAGACACAATCACTTGGGGATGAAACTCATTCTAAAATGCTTTCAAAATTCCATACAATTGATTATGATCAACATAACAAAGATCAATTTTCGAAAAAGACACGCATTCGCTTACAAAAGGAATTAGCAGAATTAACAGTTCTTGTGCCCCAAAGTTTGTCAAATGAAAACCTTCCTAGTACGTCTCCTACACTCGTCAAAAAGGATTTAACGAAGTTAATTCCACCGGTAAGTAAGGCGTCCGTTAACTTAAATACGGTTCACCAACACTTAGCCGATTTTGACAAGGTCATTTTGGAATGTACGACGGCCACGGCCATAACGGAAGGTGAATGGAACTTTGAGCACACTAGAGCTGCGTTTCGAGATGAAATTGTTCCGTTTGTCAAGAATGTTAAAGCTTGTCTTCGTAATATTGATCAAGATTTGTTTTTGGAAATAGAAGAAGTTAGACGTGTTTTCAATGAAATGGAAGATGCTTATGAAAACAGTTTACTTGAAATAGAACGGGTTTCACGCCATAATGATCTGCTTCTGAATCAAGTGATGTCTCATGATATAATTTCTGTCTGTGTGAATACAAGTGTTGATAATGATTCTATTGTGCATAATGTTGAATCTGTGGATAATGTGGTAGATAGTACTTGTCACGAATCTGGCGCTGAATTTTTAAAGCTTCAAGATTCATATTCATCGCTTTCAAAACGTTTTGATGAGATTCAAACACATTGTATTTCGCTTGAATGCAAGCAACAATTTATTCAAGAAATCTTTGAAACGTCATTCGAAGGTGTTAATATCGATGATGCAAACTTTGAAAATGATTTTCGATTAAATTTACAATCAAAACAGCGTCAGCCAAGTGACAAGGTTGCTCAATCTTTGCCGATACACATAGAGAAATCTAAGGAGCTTAACTGTGTGAACATACTTGAGGCTGCTGAGAATCTTAAACTTGATCTAGATAATCGAGTTTCCAAGATTTTGTCCAAAGTTGATAACTTAAAACAGAAAAATACACGACTCTTCGATTCAGTACAGCCCGCATGTGTTGATACCACTGCACAGAATCAATCATTGATTGAACAATTGAATCGAAAGTCGATGGAAATATCTGATTTGAGGGAACAAATTTGTGATAAGAATCTGGTCTTGGCTGAGTTAAAGGAAACACTTCGTACTCTAAAAGGTAAGAATGTTGTGGATAACGCAGCCACTATCTCAGCATCGTCCTCTAGTGCAATCAAAAGGAACCTTATAGCCGTCACACCACTTAACAAGGGCCCTAGGACTAAACCATCTCAAACTTTGGTCACTAAAGATAAGGCGGAATCAAAACCAGCTTCTAATATTCCCGTGTTGCCTTCTACAGGAGTAAGCACCACTACTAAGGCTCAAAGATCTAAGCTTAAGCGAAACAAGAAGAATGATAGGATCTTGCCCCCATCTAGTAGTCAAGTGAAGAAGAAAGTAGAAGCCCATCCTAGGAATGTTATTTCTGTTTTGAATAAAAAGAATCATGTAGCTAAACCTAAAGGCTCTGCAGTTGTGCAGCGTTCTAAGCCTAGTGTGAATTCTAATTTGAAATGTTGGAATTGCAATGAATGTATGTATTCTAGTCGTCATGATTCTTGCCTTATTGACCATGTGAATGAGATGTATGCCAGGAAAAATGGATTAGAATGGAAACCGACTGGGAAAGTGTTAACCCAAGTTGGTTGGATGTGGCGCCCCACTGGTAGAACTTTCACTATAGTAGGAAATATGTGCCCTTTGACTAGGATCACTCCCACTAAAGCGAAGAAAGCGTGCCCTTTAACTAGGAGTACCAAGGCTACCAAAACACAAGCGTGTCCTTTAACTAGGAACACCGACACTACTGTAAGAACCAAATGCCCTTTAAATAGGTCTACTCCCACTGTAGTGCCCGCGAATAATCCAAAACCTCAGAAAGTTGAAACTGTAAAACCTGTTAGTGCTAAAACTCACATTAGAAAACGCAGGAAATCTAAGGGTCACAAAAATGTTAGCAATTCTGATAATATTTTATCTGTATCTGCTAACACTCCGGAACCAATAGTTTCCAATGCATTGTCTACTGTTGTTGTTGAAAACAGGTGGTCCAAATTGTTCTCTGGTATTTGGACTCTGGTTGCTCCAAGCATATGACCGGAGATCGCTCTCAGCTCAGAAATTTCGTCAGCAAGTTTCTTGGTACGGTTCGATTTGGAAATGATCATATTGCTAAGATAATGGGTTACGGTGAATATCATATTGGGAATGTTATAATTTCGAGAGTGTATTATGTGGAAGGTCTCGGTCACAACTTATTTTCTGTGGGACAATTTTGTGATGCAAACCTAGAAGTTGCTTTTCGAGAGCATACCTGCTTCATTCGTAATTTGGAAGGGGTTGATTTATTGAAAGGTACTCGAGGGAATAATTTGTATACTTTGTCTCTACAAGACATGATGGCCGCTTCTCCCGTATGTCTTCTCTCCAAAGCATCGAAGACTAAGCCATGGTTATGGCATCGACGATTATCTCATCTTAACTTTGACGCTATTAACCACTTGGCGAAAAACGAACTTGTTCGTGGTCTTCCTAAATTATCATTTCACAAGGATCATTTGTGTTCTGCGTGTACAATGGGGAAAAGCACTAAGAAATCTTACAAACCCAAGACGGAAGACACCAACCAAGAGAAACTTTATCTGTTGCATATGGATCTTTGTGGACCAATGCGTATTGAAAGTCTTAGTGGCAAAAAGTACATCCTCGTCATTGTCGATGATTACTCTCGGTTTACATGGGTGAAATTTCTTAAAGCCAAAAATGAGGCACCTAAATTCATCATCAGATTTCTCAAGATGATTCAAGTGCGTCTCAACACTACTGTCCGACGCATTCGTACAGACAATGGAACCGAATTTGTGAATCAAATCTTGCGTGATTATTATGAAGAAGTTGGCATATCTCATGAAACATCCGTTGCACGCACTCCACAACAAAACGGTGTCATTGAAAGGCGAAATCGCACACTTATGGAAGCTGCTCGAACGATGTTAATTTACGCAAAGGCTCCATTGTTTTTATGGGCAGAAGCAGTATCTACAGCAGTGTACACCCAAAACTGGTCACTAATTCGTAAACGCCATGGTAAAACACCTTATGAGCTTCTCCATGGAAAAGTACCAGATTTATCATATCTTCATGTATTTGGTTCTTTGTGCTATCCAAATAAAGATGGTGACAATTTGGGAAAACTTCAACCAAAGGCTGATATTGGTATTTTCATTGGATACGCCCCCGCAAAGAAGGCATACCGAATCTACAACCGTAACTCTCGCAAGATCCTCGAAACTATGAATGTTGATTTTGATGAGCTGACAGCAATGGCTTCTGAGCAAAGCAGCTCTGAACCCGCACTTCATGAAATGAGACCCAGTAATATTAGTTCTGGTCTTGTCCCAAACAACCCTACTTCATCATTTATACCACCTACTAGGAATGAATGGGATACGTTGTTTCAACCGTTCTTTGATGAATTCTTTACTCCTCAAAGTATTGTTGCTCCAGAACCTGAGGTAATAGCTCCGGTAACCGAAGTTGTCGCTCCAGCAACCGTTGCACAATCAGATACATCTGCACCTACAATTGGTCAAGATATACCTTCAACAAGTAATTCTCAACCAACACATGTTTCAACTACCCATGTCATGCCTATTGGTGATGAAGAGGATGATGATGATCACGATTTGGAATTTGCTCAAATGCGTGAACTTCCATTCTTTGGTGTACCAATTCCCGACCCTAATCAAGCCGGGTCGTCCACCTCAGAGGAAGCTCCTTCTACAGTTTACTCCAATCCACGGATTCTTGAACATGACAGCAAGTGGACAAAGGATCATCCTATAGATTCTATTATTGGTGACCCTAATCGTCCGGTATCCACACGAAGTCAGTTACAAGAAAGTGCAATGTTTTGTCACTTTGATGCTTTTCTCACTGAAGTTGAACCTAAGACATGGAAAGAAGCTTTTACTCAATCCTGTTGGATAGAAGCTATGCAAGAAGAACTTAATGAGTTTATACGTCTTGAAGTATGGGAACTTGTCCCATGCCCGGATCAAGTGCAGTTACTCACTTTGAAATAGGTTTACAAGGTGAAACTCGATGAGTTAGGCGGAATATTGAAAAACAAAGCTCGACTAGTAGCTCGTGGATACAAGCAATTATTGGGCGTCGACTTTATGGAATCCTTTGCACATGTTGCCCGTTTGGAAGCTATTAGACTATTCCTCGCTTATGCAGCCCATATGAATATGATCGTCTATCAGATGGATGTGAAGACGGCATTTCTTAATGGTGAAATCAAGGAAGAAGTCTATGTTCAACAGCCGGATGGTTTTGTGAATCCTAATTATCCTAATCATGTGTACAAGCTTAAGAAGGCTCTCTATGGGTTGAAGCAAGCTTCACGCGCATGGTATGATCTATTGTCACAATTCCTCATTACTCAAGGCTTCGCAAAAGGCAAGGTGGATCCCACGCTGTTCATTCAGAAACGAGGTAAAGATATGATTATGGTACAAATATATGTTGATGATATTGTATTTGCAGCCTCGACCCAAACCTTATCGGATGAGTTTGGGACACTCATGTCTTCCAAGTTTAAGATGTCAATGATGGGCAAGGTATCATTCTTCTTAGGTCTTCAGATATCTCAGAGTCCCAGAGGCATCTTTATTAATCAATCCAAATATGCCCTTGAATCGCTTAAGAAATATAAGATGGAATCTTGCGACCCCGTGGACACTCCAATGGTGGAGAAATCTAAGCTTGATGTAGATCCACATGGAGTTGCCGTTGATCCGACACTTTATCGTGGAATGATCGGTACTCTTCTGTATATCACAGCCAGTCGACCTGATCTTCAGTTTGCTATATGTATGTGTGCCAGGTATCAAACTAGGCCTACTGAATTACACTTAGCTACTGTTAAAAGGATCTTTCGATATCTTAAAGGAACCATTAATCGGGGACTTTGGTATTCGAAGGACTCTTCTATTGCACTAATGGCATATGCAGATGCGGATCATGTGGGTTGTCAAGATACAAGGCGTAGCACGAGTGGAACATTGCAACTACTAGGAGATCGATTAATCAGTTGGGCATCGAAAAGGCAGAAAAGCGCTGCAATTTCAAGTACGGAAGCATAATACATAGCTATGTCCGGTTGTTGTGCTCAAATTCTTTGGATGAGATCGCAATTAACCGACTATGGTCTAGGTTTCAACAAGATTCTGATGTACTGCGACAACAAAAGTGCAATTGCCTTATGCTGCAACAATGTTCAATTCTCCCGGTCGAAGCATATTGACATTCGCTACCATTTCATCAAGGAGCAAGTGGAAAATGGAGTAATAGAGCTTTACTTTGTCCGATCTGAGTATCAATTGGCGGATATTTTCACGAAGGCTTTAGATCGCGCTCGAATTGAATTTTTGGCCGACAAGCTAGGAATGAGAACCTTCTCGCCTGAGACTCTAAAGGAACTAGCAGATGAAGCGAAAGAATAGTCTTGGTAAAACTATTCTCCGTATCCTTGGTGATCATTTGTATATATTGTTTATATTTTTATCCTCAAAAGCAAAATACAAAAATATAAAACCATATAAAAACCATAAAAATTGAAAAATCTAGAAAAATCCAAAAATATTTTTACTTTATTTTTCTAAGGCATGTCTTTTGGTACGATAATATTTACGGCCTTAGAAATGTTGATTAATATCGACACGGCGCCATAAATAGAGTTCGTACAAAAGTTGTAAATATTTCATAAAACATGCCTAAATGGTTTGTAGTTATTTCTGACTGCAACCCGGTTCTCATATTAAAGTCAAGTATTTCTTATGAAAGCTTTGGCTCACAACGGGAATTAATTTTCTCGGGCAAGGTTTACTTTAAAACCTTGTAAGGGATCAAGTTTACTTTATAACTTGGTCTAACACAAATCTATGTACGTTTCAGTGCATTTATTTGTTAAAACAAGAGAAGTCTTGTTTTTATGAAGCTATCATCTCTACAACCATGCTATCTATAACTGGTATCTACATACTCGACGATGCAACTACTCAACCAACGACTACAGCTCTTTCGATAGAACACGGGTCAACAATTGAGGGGGAGCAATTGTTAAGCATTCAGAATCTTCGATACCGAACGTGCCAAGTTCACAAGTTGGTGTCAAGACAACAATACCAATCGTACATGTGGTGTCAAGAGATGACTTCAGACGCGATGAGGCAAACAACATATGCTGACAAGAACCATTTGATCTTATCATATGATGATTCTCATCTATCAGGTCCAACCTTGTCAATTCTTTTATAATATGGTGAATATGTGATCATGTTACAAATCGATATCATATCTCATATATTTGGAATCATGAAGATAAAACGGACTTGCATTTTTCTTCCCAAAACCTTTGTTAAAACTTCATTAAATCAATTGATATTAAAAACATCGATTGGGTTAATATTTTTAATATGGGGGAGAAAATGTGATTTAATATGGGATATTATCACAAATGGATTGACTTAATGTGTTGGCTCATCCCGACATGTGCGAAATGTTTTCGAATATCGTGGCATATGTTAAGGTGGAGAAAAACGGATTTGCATATAAAAATGGATTTCATGGTGACATATACTTACCCAAAACCCATTTATTTCACGACGATGAAGATTGTGGTGACATAAGGATGGTAGGATAGGTTAAGTCCTATGATTCTTCCAGAACCGAAGGAATCTTCCCAAGGACATTCCATAGCTAGAAATAGTAGTCCTTAGGAAAGTTGGAGAAAGATTGTGAACGTAGCTGAATGCCGACCAAGTACTTAAGTTAGCACTGGAACAATCACAACAAGGTGCTAGTTATGACGTATTGGTAAGCATTGAAGGGGTTGAAGAATGAAAAAGAATTGTAAAGATAAAGGGTGTAAAGAAAGAAGCCCTCCTTACAACTTTAGGCAGAAACCAGGTCAATACATATGCTATTGAGATCATTTTTAATGATGCTTGATTTTGAAGATAAGACATCATGGACCCAGTGATGCAATGCACAACCCATCCCAGCTAACTCAGATATCTCTCAAAAGATATTTGTTTTAATCACACGGATACAACACGTTATCTATTGATTTATTCACTCCGAATAAATTGGTATTGAAAAGGTGGCACTCCTCTCCAGCCTCCGATCACTAAAATAAAAAATGCACGATCGAGTCTAGAGCCATTTGAGATCATCAAATATCTCATTAGGACACACTTTCATATTTACTTGCTTCTTCACATACTGTGAAAAGTAAGAAAGTTCTTAAGAGTCCTACGCAAAATCTTCATGATCTTGCCTGAACATCCGAGTAATACGAAAGTATTTACAATGAAGATGGAAATCCTTCTTGAGCGAATATTAAAAAGCTCATGGTAGGTGATTTGTGCGATTCTTTATGAATCAAACTTGTGATAACTGGAAAGCAACAGCTGTTTAATTCTTAACTGAATTTAAACACGTTCCAGGCCTCTACGCAATATCTTAGTGATCTTGCCAGAACACTCAGAGTGATACCTTAGTGTTCACGGTGATGAGTGGAAATCCTTCTAGTGTTAACCTCAAACAGCACTTGGTAGGTAACTTGCAAGATTCTATACGAATCAAGCTCGTGACAACTGGAAAGCAACGATGGTGCGGTTCTTAATTGAATTTCACTTGTTCCAGGAACATGAATTGACGGCTTCAAATCATGCGGATATTATTATCTAAATGATTCACTCTTTATGTTCGCAGTCAGCTTTGGACGGTCGAATAAAGAGAACGGGTTTACCCGCGAAATCCTGTCAGGAAGTTACTTAATTGAAACTATCCATCACGGGTACGATATCTAATATCGTCCAACGGTCTTCACCGACCGGAGGTAAAATGCTACCGAATTAGAATGAAATGTTCAAAGCCATTTCGTTCGTGTCTACTTATGTTGCGACATTTGAAGACGGTGGCATTGCGGGAACCAAGAAGAAGTCGTTCCCGCATGCTTATACTTTATGCACTTAATACCTCATCTAATTCAAGAAAGCCTAAAAGTTAAGTCTTCCGCTGTATCGAACTCTGAAGCTTTCAAGAATTACTAAGGCATAAGTATGTGGGACGTGAGGTCACGAAGAGGCGAAGATCACAAGTGAAGGATGCACGAGATCAAGGCAAGAGATTAATGCTCAAGACTGATATCAAAGATCACATCAGCATGTTCACCAGAAAAGAAAAAGAAAAGAAAGACGAAGACTACGAGCTCTAGACAAGCATAGTATGCTAGGTTTATTTTATTATTGTAACTAGGGTAACACCCTTGTTTGGAGTGACCTCCCTTAGGGGGAGATTGTTAGAAATACGTTTTACGTATTTAGGAAGATTCGGTCACTCCGACAATATACTTAGTAGTAGCTCGTAGTCTAGACATCTTTATTAAACAAACAAAGCCAAGCCTAGCCTACAACATGTGTAGGCCGGCCCAACAATGTAAGCCCAAGCCCATCACAAGGCTTGGGTATATAAACCCTCTCCTTTGATGGAGAGGGTGTGTGGTTATTCACTTTTTCACATAGTTCTCTTAAGTTTCTCTCTCTAGAAGTGTGTATAATCCACCATCTCTCTATCTATTTCTCTCTTTAAAAACATAAGCAAGATTTACAATCCTACACCAGGGACAATCCAATAGATGGAGTAGAATGTGAACGTAGCTGAATGCCGACTAAGTACTGATGCTAGCACTGGAACAATCACAACAAGGTGCTAGTAATGATGTCTTGGTAAGCATTGAAGGGGTTGTAGAATGAAAAAGAAATGTAAGGATAAAGGGTGTAAAGAAAGAAGCCCTCCATACAACTTAGGCAGAAACCGGGTCAACTCATCATGAAGACAAACTCATCATGGACCCAGTGATGTGAAGCACAACCCTTTTCTAGTTACTCAGGCTTCTCTCAAAAGAAGTTTGTTTTATTGTCACGGAGATCAACACGACTTCTATTGACTTTCTCACTCCGAGATAGTTGATATTGAATAGGTGGCATCTGCTCCAGCCTCCGACCACTAAAAGTGCACAAATCGAGTCTAGAGCCAAGAGATAAATCAAATCTCGTTAGGACACACGGATGAAGATCAAGAGAGTCCTACGCTATATCCTTGCGATATTGCTAGAACACTCAGAGTGATACTACTTAGTATTCACAATGATGAGTGGAAATCCTTCCAGTGTTAACATCAAACAGCACTGCGGTAGGTCATATGCAAGATTCTTTATGAATTGAACATATGTAAAACTTAAAAGCAACAGTGGTTTGATTCTGAATTGATTCAAACTCGTTTCAGGTTTCTACGCAATATCTTTATGGTCTTGCCAGAACATTCAGAGTGATATTTATTAATATTCACAGTGACGAATGGAAATCCTTCTAGCGTCAACCTCAAACAGCGCTACGGTAGGTGACTTGTGAGATTCTTATGATTCAAACTTGTGTCAACTAGAAAGCAACAATGGTAAGATTCGTTAAGAATCAAACTTGTTCCAGGAATTTGAATTGACGACTTTAATCAAGCGGATATCTATCCAATTGATTCACTCTTTATGTTCGCAGTCTTGCTTTGAGACGGTCGAGTAAAGAGAACGGCTAGTACAGCCGCGAAACCCTGTCAAGGAGATTCTTAATTGAATCTACCTGATCACAGGTACGATATTTAATATCGTATAACGGTCTTCACCGACCGGAGGTAAAACGCTACCGATTTAGGACGAATGTCAAAGCCATTCAGTCCGTGTCTATGTTTTGTCTCGAGAAGGTGGCGTCACGGTGTACACAGCAAAGTCAATGATTCAGAAACCACATACTCATGCCTAAAGACATATTCAACAATTAATAGTGTGAGCATGTGGATGAAGACACAAGATCACAAGATGGCAAAGACAAGTCAAGGATGATTTGAAGATCTCAAGCTTAAAGACAAAGTCGAAAGACAACGACAAAGGCTCAAAGATCACAACATGAAGAAACAAGACTACTATTACACGTTCAAGAATCATTTATGGCGAGATTAGTAATCTCTACAAATTTTCTAAATGACCAAGGTTTATGACCTCTCATTGGGGGAGATTGTTAGCCTCAAAATATTGAGCCAAATAAGAATGCTCGGTCATATGTTTATTATGTATCGTATTTTAGAACGATGTAATAGGTAGTATATTAGTCGTGTTATACGGGCTTAACTTTAGGCTAAAGTTCATTAATAAGTAACTAAAGCCCAAAAGGAAAGCCCGGCCCAAACCATATAGTCCATAAAGAAGCCCGCATGTGGGTGGACTATATATACTACCCTCCTAGCATGTTAAGAGGGTGGGTGATTCATTTTTCTCTTAATCTAATAGTTCACAAATTCTCACACTTCTCTCTCTTTTCTCTCTCTAGTTTCTCTCTCTAAAATTCATCTCATTTCTACCTTTCTTTCTTCATTAATAGTATAGAATCATCACATACTAGGGAGAACAACCTCGGTCGTTTTTCAAGGGTCAACCTATCTTTGCCACACCCAAGTACCTCGAACAAGCTCAAGCTGCGAACCCTCACTTATATCTTGATGAGTCCGAATGGACTGATAATGACTGCCCAGTAGCTAACATCGATAGGGAAGAGACGTCCCTTTGGGATGAGGAGAGTAGATCACAGGTCAATAAAGATTTTGTGAAACCATATAACTATGCTTATGAAAACAGTCTTTATGGTCTTTTCACTCCACAAAAATAGAAGTCTCGTGAGGAATTATTTTTAGAATGCAAACAAAAAAGAATTCAATGGAAAAAAGCTTTTGCCACTAAGAGGAAAACTAATGTTTTTAAATATATTAACCATTTGCCTCTAGATGCTTCTAAAAGCAAAAGTAGAAAAATACTTGGTTTTCTTAAACACCACGTTAATAATGTTCAATCAATTGTTGAAAGCGATTGGGAGAAACGTCAAAAGGATAAGTGGAAAACCGAGATTTCTCACGACATAACTGTGCTTGTGAAAGAACTTTTAATACCAAATACGAAAATAATAAAAGAACATGTTCTTGAGTTTGGAAATTTAATTCAGTCTGAAATGTTTGATGATTTGAAATATATTGAGTCTCTTGAAAAAGAAATTGATGACCTTCAAAATGACAAATTAGAATTTTCAAACGAATATGATCTACTCTTAGAAAAATGTCTCTCCAAAGATATTTTGTGTGTTACTCTTCAATCTTGTGCTGATATCGATGAATATTCTGATGTTGCATGCAAATATCTTGATAAAATCAAAGAGTGTGAGCGTCTTGAACTTGAGCTTTCGAAACATAAAGAAAATGTTGATAAAAAGGCTTTTGAGTTACTTCAACACAAAACTGATTTCCTTCAAAAACATTGTCATTCTCTTGAACTTGCTTTGCAAAAAGACGTTGGTAGTTTTCCACATGATAATAAACTGCAAGAAAAACTTTCCCAAACGTTTCGAGAAATGAACGAACAGAATTTGGAAATTAAAGGGTTGAAAGCTCAGTTACAAGACAGGGACAGAGCGATAGCAGAGTTGCAGAAACTCATTGCTAAGATGGGTGGGAAGATTGTGGAACCTAGTGTTAAGAAACCTGTCGTAAGACAACCCAATGCTCAAAAAGTAACTAGACCCTCTGTCTTGGGAAAACCATCTGTTTTCTCTAATTCTGCATTTGCAAAACCTGCGTTTTCCCCCAAGACGGATGGGAAGGATAGGTTACCACGAAACACTCCCAAAACACATATTCGATCACAAAGCATTAAGAACACAAATGTGGTTAAACCAGGGATGTATAGATTGGCCACTAAACCCACAAAAAACAAAGAAAGTCAATCACCTCAGACTTCTAGAAACAGTAATAGACGTGTGTCTTTTACTACAGGAGTAGTCTCCATTGCTAGTGTTAGCCGGCCCAAGCTTAAGAGCACTCGCATGAATGAAAAGGTCTGGCAAAACAAAAGTCAAGGGAAGATGAAGGAAGTAGAAGACCACCTTAGGATTTTCAATGTTTCTAAGAATAAAACGTCTATAATCGCGTGTAATGACGATTTGAATGATTCGACTTTGAATGCTATGAAAGTTAAGTTTGTTTGTGTGAAATGTGGAAAGTGTGCTAATGATAATCATGCTATGTGTGTTTCGAATAATGCAAAAGGCGTAGAAACTAGAACTAAGAAGCAAACTGTGATGCCTATTAGTGCTAGAAAACCCAAACGCAAAGTGAACCATTCTGGTGCAACCCCCCCTAAGAAAAGTATTGCATCAGACTCCACCACTAAGAACTCTAGAAGCAGAATTAGGGAATTATATGAGTCTGCTAGCAAGCCTTGGAAATGGTGGTTTGCTAATCAATGTCCTCAAGGATATAAATGGATGCCTAAGGTTAGGACATAAAATGTGACTACGAGCGTTAGTGTGCCTCTAAGTGATGAAACTAGGGAAACTAATGAATCAGAATCACAACTAACATGGAATACAATTTAGCAAATGCTCCATCGTGTTCTAATTCTTCTGCAGGTGATCGAAATAATTCTCTTCATAATGGACTCCGGATGCACGAAGCACATGACGGGGAATCTCAAGCTTCTAATTAACTTCGTGGAGAAGTTCCTAGGTACGGTCCGATTCGGAAATGATCAATTTGCACCGATCCTAGGATATGGAGACTTGGTTCAGGGGAATATCACTATCAAAAGGGTTTACTACGTCGAAGGGCTCAATCACAATCTTTTCTCGGTTGGTCAATTCTGTGATGCGGATTTGGAGGTTGCTTTTAGAAAGAAGACATGTTTTGTTCGTGATTATGAGGGAAATGACTTACTTACCGGAACACGGGGTACTGATCTCTACACTATTTCACTACAAGACTCCACATCTTCAACTCCAATATGTTTCATGGCTAAAGCTTCAACGACTCAAGCTTGGTTATGGCATCAACGTTTATCTCATCTTAACTTCGATACCATCAACTTGCTTTCTAAGAAAGATATTGTGCGAGGCCTTCCTAACTTGAAATTCATCAAAGATCATCTTTGTTCTTCTTGTGAGCTTTGTAAAGCTAAACAGAGTAGTTTCAAGACAAAGACTACACCAAGCTCTAAAGGACGGTTAGATCTTCTTCATATAGATTTGTGTGGTCCCATGCGTGTTCAAAGTATCAATGGGAAGAAATACGTTATGGTAATTGTCGATGACTACTCAAGGTACACATGGACTCACTTCTTGAGGTCCAAGGATGAAACACCCGATGTTCTCATCAGCTTCCTTAAAGTGATACAACGTGGTCTTCAAGCTCAAGTTAAAGTGGTTCGTACTGACAGAGGTACTGAATTTTTGAATTCAAAACTGAGAAACTATTTTGAAGCTGAAGGAATTGAACATGAAAAATCTATTGCTTGAACACCCGAACAAAACGGCGTTGTTGAAAGACGAAATCGTACTTTAGTTGAGGCTGCTCGAACATTATTATCCGCTTCAAAACTTCTACTATACTTTTGGGCTGAAGCCGTGTCAAAGCATGCTACACACAAAACCGCTCCTTAGTTATCCCAAGACACGAAAAGACACCATATTACATAATTAATGATCGCAAACCTTCACTCAAACACCTTCACGTTTTTGGATGTACGTGTTACATTATTCGAGATGGTGAAAATCTGGACAAGATGAAAGAGAAAGGTGATGCATGCATTTTAGTGGGATATGCAACCCAGTCTAAGGGATACAGAGTGTACAACAAGAGAACAAAATTGATAGTCGAGACTATTCATATCAGATTTGATGAATTGCAAGAAATGGCACTTGAACAAAGCAGTTTAAGTCCCGATCCACAACGACACACGACTTCCGTTCACAACCGCACGAAACTCGGAACTCAAGACCACAGCAATGAATCATCAAGTTCAAAGCTGGTTCCTGAACATGTTCCTAGAGCAGATATGACAGTGGACACGACACTTAAAGAGTTGGAAATGTTATATGGACCAATGTATGATGAATATTTCACAGGGGAGAAACAAGTTGCATCGAAGTCTTCTGCTGTCACTCATGATACGAATGATGATACCGATCATCATCAACAAAAGGATACAACTTCATCTACTTCAACACGGGTTGTTGCAGATTTACCTCCTCAGAATATCACATTAACAATCGATCCTACAACATCCACAACTACTGTCATTGCTCCAGAGACCATAAATCAAGAAGACGATGCATTATCTGACGAAGACGAATTTATCAACCCATTCGGTACACCGGTACACAAAACTGGAGAGTCTTATACTTGCCATGTTGATCCGTCAAATATGCATACGTTCTATCAACGACATCCTTCAACACATCATTGGACTCGAGATCATCCTTTGGTTCACGTAATTGGAAACCCTTCACAGCCCGTTCGTACTAGACGATATCTAGCCACCGATGGTGATGTTTGTATGTTCGCACTCGCCGTGAGTACAGCTGAACCGAAAAACATCGAAGAAGCCATGGCTGATCATGCTTGGATTTAATCGATGACGGATGAACTTCAACAATTTGAAAGACTTAAAGTCTGGGAACTTGTTGACAGACCATACGATGTGACTCCTTTAAATCTTCGTTGGATCTGGAAAAACAAGATGGATGAAGAGAACATGATCATCAAGAACAAAGCTAGGCTAGTGGCTAAGGGGTATGGCCAGAAAGAGGGAATTGATTTTGATGAATCATTTGCACTAGTTGCTCGGATGGAAGCAGTTAGGATTTTTCTTGCTTATGCTGCACATAAGGGATTCACTGTCTATCAAATGGACGTAAAGACGACATTTCTTAATGGTCCTTTGAAGGAAGAAGTCTATGTCACGCAGCCGGAAGGATTCGTCAATCCTCATTATCCTGACAAGGTGTATCGTCTCCACATAGCACTTTATGGACTCAAACAAGCTCCAAGGGCGTGGTACGACGAGCTCTCAAAATTTCTGGTATCCAAAGGTTTATCAAAAGGTTCCATTCATCTAACTCTGTTCACTTATAAATATGGGGATGACATTTTACTTGTGCAAATTTATGTTGATGACATTATTTTCGGGTCTACAAACCCAAAACTTACAAAATGGTTTGAAAAAGTAATGCACAGCAAATTTGAAATGTCAATGATGGGCGAACTAAAATTCTTTCTAGGAATTCAAGTTCACCAATCCCCAAGTGGTATCTTTATAAACCAAGCTAAGTATTGTCAAGAGATAATCAAAAAGCATGGTATGACTTCATGTGACCCCGTTGGGACACCATTATCAACCACATCGCTAGATGCTGACTTGGAGGGAAATGCCATCGATCAAACGAGATATCGTTCCATGATTGGTTCCCTCATGTACTTAACAGCAAGCAGACACGATATATCACATGCTACGTGTTATTGTGCACGTTATCAAGCACGGCCCACTGAAAAGCACCTCAAGGAGGTTAAACGGATCTTTCGGTACCTTAAGAATACCATTCATTTGGGACTTTGGTATCCAAGGGAAACCGGTTTCTTTCTAACGGTCTATTCAGATTCTGATCATGCAGGGTGTCTTGATACACGAAAAAGTACTTCTGGTGGTGCACAATTTCTAGGTCAAGATAAGCTTGTGGGATGGTCTTCCAAGAAGCAGGATTGCACGTCACTTTCATCAGCCGAAGCGGAGTATGTGTCTCTATCTGCGTGTTGTGCTCAAGTTCTTTGGATTAGAACACAACTCACGGATTATGGCTTCCACTTTGATAAAGTACCTATGTACTGTGACTCAAAGTCGGCCATAGCCATCTCCTGCAATCCGGTACAACATTCCCGCACGAAGCACATCGATGTCAGATACCACTTCATAAAGGAACAAGTTCAAAGAGGTATCGTTGAATTATACTTTGTTGGAACGGATTACCAATTAGCTGACTTGTTTACGAAATCTTTGTCCAAAGATAGGTTTGAGTACCTCGTTAGGCAAATTGGTATGAGATGTTTGACTCCAGCAGACCTGGAGATTCTAGCAAAGGTGCCTTCTTGATTTATCTATCAAACATCAACTTGTAAATATCTTTGAAAAAGAAAAATACAAAAATATAAAACACATAAAAGCAAAACACAAAATTAAAAATCTTTCAAAATCCAAAAATATTCTTCTCGACATGTCTTTCAGTATCGATAATATGGACGTGCCTAGAAATGTCGCTCAATAACGACACGGGTGTGTACATAAAGCTCGAAAGAAAGTTGTAAATATTTTTCAAAACATGTCATTTCTTCTTTTAATAAAGGAAATTGTCTATTTTGGACAAATATTTCCAAACAACGGGTAGAGCAATCTATCACGGGTTGAGCTTGTCACAAAACATTCAACATTTTGAGCTCAACACAATGGCTTATAATCACTTTCAGATTGCAAACCGGTTCTATATTCACGGGGGAGTGTACGATTTCGTGCTCTTACCCTCAGCAAAAGAAGATAAATCTTCTTACACTTGAGTGGATTCGTCAAGACATTCAAAGTCTATGAACTCAAGTTTATGCTTTAGAAAAACCTCTTCGACAAAAAGAAATAGGATTTTTCAAAAAGTGTTGAACACAGTTTTTTCAAGAATTTCTCAATGATATTCAAAATCTTTCAAAAATTATGTGTTCACAACTCCCATCCTCAAAAAGCGAAATGTGGATCATATCCTCACAATGACAATTCAATTGGATCAATTTTTGAGGGGGAGCATTTTAACTTCATGCAAAAGATTAACACATCTTTCTCCCAGAGATTTCAAGACTATTTTTTCAAAATATATTTTAATCAAATTTGGTATCTCTAATATCAAAAGATTTTATATATTAGAGATAGGGGGAGAAAAAGTGATTAAAATGTGATCTAATATAAGACTAAAGCACTTTAACTCTTACCTACATGTGCGAAACACTTTCGATTATCGATGCACATGTGAAGGGGGAGCCTTTCTGAAACGACAAAACTAGCAAGGTGTTAAATGTTTTTCAAACACTTTGTTAGAATTTAAAGTGGTTTTCATGGTTACGATCAAATACCCACAACATCTTTAATTCACGACGTTATTGGTGTCAAAAGGGTGGTTAGGTTTAAGTCCTATGATCCAACCAGAACCGGAGGGATCTTCCCAGGGACAATCCAATAGATTATTAGAAGTCCTTAGGAAAGATGGAGTAGAATGTGAATGTAGCTGAATGCCGACTAAGTACTGATGCTAGCACTGGAACAATCACATCAAGGTGCTAGTAATGATGTCTTGGTAAGCATTGAAGGGGTTGAAGAATGAAAAAGAAATGTAAGGATAAAGGGTGTAAAGAAAGAAGCCCTCCATACAACTTAGGCAGAAACCGGGTCAACTCATCATGAAGACAAACTCATCATGGACACAGTGATGTGAAGCACAACCCTTTCCTAGCTACTCAAGCTTCTCTCAAAAGAAGTTTGTTTTATTGTCACGGAGATCAACACGACTTCTATTGACTTTCTCACTCCGAGATAGTTGATATTGAATAGGTGGCATCTGCTCCAGCCTCCGACCACTAAAAGTGCACAAATCGAGTCTAGAGCCAAGAGATCAATCAAATCTCATTAGGACACACGGATGAAGATCAAGAGAGTCCTACGCTATATCCTTGCGATATTGCTAGAACACTCAGAGTGATACTACTTAGTACTCACAATGATGAGTGGAAATCCTTCCAGTGTTAACGTCAAACAGCACTGCGGTAGGTCATATGCAAGATTCTTTATGAATTGAATATATGTAAAACTGAAAAGCAACAGTGGTTTGATTCTGAACTGATTCAAACTCGTTTCAGGTTTCTACGCAATATCTTTATGGTCTTGCCAGAACATTCAGAGTGATATTCATTAATATTCACAGTGACGAATGGAAATCCTTCTAGCGTCAACCTCAAACAGCGCTACGGTAGGTGACTTGTAAGATTCTTATGAATCAAACTTGTGTCAACTGGAAAGAAACAATGGTAAGATTCTTTATGAATCAAACTTGTTCCAGGAATTTGAATTGACGACTTTAATCAAGCGGATATCTATCCAATTGATTCACTCTTTATGTTCGCAGTCTTGCTTTGAGACGGTCGAGTAAAGAGAACGGCTAGTACAGCCGCGAAACCCTGTCAAGGAGATTTTTAATTGAATCTACCTGATCACAGGTACGGTATTTAATATCGTATAACGGTCTTCACCGACCGGAGGTAAAGCGCTAACGATTTAGGACGAATGTCAAAGCCATTCAGTCCGTGTCTATGGTTTGTCTCGAGAAGGTGGCGTCACGGTGTACACAACAAAGTCAATGATTCAGAAACCACATACTCATGCCTAAAGACATATTCAACAATTAATAGTGTGAGCATGTGGATGAAGACACAAGATCGCAAGATGGCAAAGACAAGTCAAGGATGATTTGAAGATCTCAAGCTTAAAGACAAAGTCGAAAGACAACGACAAAGGCTCAAAGATCACAACATGAAGGAACAAGACTACGATTACACGTTCAAGACTCATTTATGGAGAGATTAGTAATCTCTACAAATTTCCTAAATGACTAAGGTTTATGACCTCTCATTGGGGGAGATTGTTAGCCTCAAAATATTGAGCCAAACAAGAATGCTCGGTCATATGTCTATTATGTATCGTATTTTAGAACGTTGTAATAGGTAGTATATTAATCGTGTTATACGGGCTTAACTTTAGGCTAAAGTTCATTAATAAGTAACTAAAGCCCAAAAGGAAAGCCCGACCCAAACCATATAGTCCATAAAGAAGCCCGCATATGGGTGGACTATATATACTACCCTCCTAGCATGTTAGGAGGGTTGGTGATTCATTTTCTTCTTAATCTAATATTTCACAAGTTCACACACTTCTCTCTCTTTTCTCTCTCTAGTTTCTCTCTCTAAAATTCATCTCTTTTCATCTATCTTCTATCTCTAATCATCTAAATATATGGGACAACATGACCCCCTTTATTCACATTCCTAAGAGTGATAAGGTCAACAAAGTCATCAAGTTGAAACCACTAGTGTTGAGACTTTTGTACCACCATTACCATGTGCTTTATATGATTTAGGATTAGCATGGGGGGACAACACCTTCTTGTCTATTCCTTTCTCCACCGAGGACGAGGTATTCGATCCCGGAATCGTTGATTTAGGGAAATTTCGGCCTTTCACCGATGCAATAATTGAAAGACTTTTTAATCATCTTGGTGCGAGTTTATCTCGGGGAGCATGCTTTATCCATACCATTGTTTGTGACTACCATCTCTTGTTATCAATTTATGTTGGAGATTTATCCTTTCGTTTGTCATCCGACAACGAGGATGTAATCTTTGACCCCGGCATCGTGCTTTATGTTGGAATCTATTCCAATATGCCGGTTTTCACCTTTTTCCCTAAGGACCAATGAATGCGGGGATCGAGTCGAGCTCATGACTCGGTTAACAAAAACGAGGTGCCTTGTGGGGGAGTCTCATACATTCTATCTTCTTTCTATTTTCTAACAATAATAAGGCTTGATCTTTCAAGCTCGTGCTCGTGTTTTGTTGTGTTGTGAATCTTAGGTATGACCCTAATATTTGAAGACTCTCGTGTTCTGTTTTTGCCGGTCCACTTGATCTTCCATTCTTTGAATGCCAAAAGGGTCACACTTTCTATCCCTTGATTTTTATCGACTAACGTTTTATCTTGAGGCATAAGTAATAAACGGCTTATAGATTTGCGTGCTCTTTCCATGCTAGGAGTTTGCATTAGACTCTTCGTGTTTTAGCAAGGGGGTGTTACTCTTGAGCTAAGAAACATTGAGGACAATATTTGGCTTTAGCATGGGGGAGTCAATCGATATAATCGCTTGCAATTGCTTTTGTCGTGTCTAAACGTAGTAGTTTTCTCATTTTTCAATAAAATTTTAAATTTTTAGTGTTATTTTTAAGTTTTAATAAATAAAATAATTGCTTTTGACACAAATGTAGGCTTTCCGTTGGTGAAAATAAGAATAGTTTTTGACTCGACTCGGTTTTTAACCTTAGCTTTTCCTTAACGTATTTGAATTAAGTTTTGCTAGGCTTTTATGTAGGGAGCATTAAAACGCGAAAGTCTTAATTCATACGAGTTAAGAACAAGAACTTTTCACAAGTTCCTATAATTGATCCTAGAAAGTTGTTTATCAAGGGAACTTTAAAACGCAAATTCTAAAACTTGAAAAAGTATAAGAAGATGCAAGATCCTATAGATGACTTAAAAACCCAAAACTTTGATTTAATAGGCTAAGTATCCATTGATTTCACATTTTTGAAATTTTACAATATGGAGAACAAGAGATGATAGAGCCAATTATAAGTTTGGTATTCTTTCGGGAATTTATGTGAGTTAATTATAAGCCTATTCTCCCATCGCTTGCTAATAAATTTATCTGCAATAAATAAGGTTGTACGATTTGAAAAGTTACTTAGCTTCTAGCCCAAGATCGTTTAAAAGTTGCTCGGTATGGATTAGAGTTCATAGCCAAGGCATAACTTATTGAAGCGGGATGCGAAGATTGGCGAGTCCAAAAAGGTCCTAACAAGACATGAGGGCTATATTTTATTGCTAAAGATCTCAAGTGATGTGAAGAATCATTTATCAAAAATCAATATGAAGGATCGAGACACACGACGAAAAGCAAATACTCCTCAAAAGTCATGGAGAAGTCTATCCAAAAAGGCCTTAACAAGGTATGAGGATAAATGAAGCCAAGTCCAAAAAGGAGGCGGATCGTTGTATATCAAAATCCCAAATAAAGATTGGAGAAAAATGAAGAAGTCGTGGTCCAAGTATGAATCTCTCAAAACTTCAAGTGAAGAAATTCCTCTATGAAGAGAAGACCATTATTTCATGAACGTCTCTCAAGGTTTGAAGTATAAAGTCACTGCCAAATATCGGTCCGAGAAAGGTCTCAAATCGCGAAGCAAGTTATGCCAAGATATGAACTTTATGAGGTCCCGAGAAGCAGTTTTAAAAGATTTTGTCCTTTAGCTAACTATTGACTAAATCGTTCACTTTATTTTCGGCCTAATAAATTATCGAAATAAGTCAACGATGCATCCTTGTGATCATTCAAGACAACAATAAAATATAAGAGATACACCTAGGAATAAGGGAGTCTAAGTGAATAATTGGCCCACATGAGTTCGTGTTAGTTTGCTAACTTATAATAACAATGATCTTGTTTTTGCACTTGGCATGGAAAAGTGAAAAGTCGGGGATGATGAATCTATTTGAGTTTTATGATCCTTAAAGTTATTTTTCAAATAATGAAAGCAATACATTATGTCTTTGCAAAATAAAGTGTCATAAGTTGAATAATGGTGTAGTTAGAGTTTAATTTTATCATTGCGTGAGGACACGGCAATTGCTTAGCATGGGGGAATTTGATATGAGTGATTTTACTCATATCAATTGTATCTTAAAACAATGAGATAATGCACAAAATGTATCAAAAATGCCTTGTATATGTGTATTTCTTGTTTGAATGTGTGTAGGTACCAAGATCGCGAAAACCGACAAATATCGACACGAGTTTGAAGAAAAAGATCAATGAAGCTAAAATCGAGCTCGACTTTAAAGGATTTTATCATTTGTGAAGAAAACGGGCTAGGTGGGTCCCACATTAGACTGTTGGAAAGCCCATTATCAACTCAAGTTATCTAATAATTTCAACCAAAGCCTTAGTTACGGCCCAAATGAAGAAATAAACATGAAATGGGGCAATTCATGGCCCAATTGGGAGTTTAAAGAATAAAGGGACGTGTTGTTGGGCCTTGGACCCATTAGGGTTTGGTTTCAGTTAAAGGTGTATAGACACGTTACAAATCCCAATTTTCACACGTAACTCACATAAATAAATAAACGATTTCTTTCACCCATTCACTTTTATATTCACACATCATATACACGTTATACACTCATTAATCCTCACCCACTTTTACATCACGTTTTCCACCATTCACATTAAATATAAACTTTCGTTATATTCTATGAAACTCCATCTTCTCCAAAACATAATAACCAGTAAATACTTACTGTTCCACAAACCCTAGATGGGTAAAAATCAATATTAATTGGGGCTTTTATGCCACATGTGTAATTCACGTGATGAGGAATAAAACCCCCATGGTTTTAGGAAGAGAAGGTATGGTGAGGCGAGGATACGTGGCGATTTTCTACTGGCTTTGACACCTCAAATTCTACAATCCACCAATCACAAGGCTTAAAAGAAACACAACTAGCACACACGGATGCCACGTTGGCAATCCGTGTGCTAGTGTCTGATTCTCAACCATCCGATCAAGGCCGAACAGGAGAGAGAAGAAAAAATGATGATCTAAGGGCCATTAAGAAGAAGGAATCTACCCAAGAATATTCGGATATTCTCCTCAGCAAGCCCTTGGGGATGGCTATAAAAACCCCCCAATTTACTTGTAATATTTATCCTTTCTTTTACTTTAAAGTTACTCTGTAGAAATAGTTTTAGGATTAATCTTGTATTTCTTTTATCAAGTTTTGTATTATTTCTGAAAATTAATGAAAGATTCAATCGTTTTAATTTTCATTCGTGTCTTGTTTTTTTTTATTGATTAAGGTGGTATACGAATTAATCTTTATTACTGTTCTACAAAATAATGTTTGTGATGTTAAATTTAAACTAATTAATAGTTTTAGATTTAATATTAGAAGTAAAAATTGGATAAAATACTTTCCCTACTTGAAAGTATTCACAAACAGTTAATGTGGTTCGATGTGGTTTATTGAGTGGTGGTATTTGGTTCGTATGATTATGAATGATGGTGGTGATTCGAGCTAAATGGCCAGCTCAGCGCTGCGCATCGTCCCAACGGTTTCGTCAAAAGGTTTTATCCCAATTTATTTTTCTGTCTAGCTTTAATTTGATTTATGTTTTATAATCAGTATGAATTAGCTTATTTTAATTATTATCTGTGTAGGCATTAGTTTTCAGCATTATATAGCTTAATTGTTCTGCTGGTTTGATGATGTTTTGTTAGAAATAAAGATATAATTTGTCTTAATAAGGGATTAGGACTTGATAGTGAATTTGATGTATTTCTAAAATTGTTTTTCTGTTATGATTTGGAAAGTTGGTTTGAGACAGAATTGTTTGATTTATCTGAAGTTTTAATGTCTCGATTTATGATTTTAAATGAAAAAGTTATTTTTATTAGAGTTAAACTGATATGGGTTTTGAGTTAAGCTGATGAAGTTATCCTGCTAGGTTTTTCGTTTGTGTATGCTGATTTGTTTCAGGAGTTGGAATATCTGATATTCTAGTTTCAGTATTTTGCTATACATGTGGACTATTTCTGTTTAATTGCTTGCAATGTTAATTCAGATTGTACTTATCTGTTAGTCTGAGTATTTTTTTTAGGCTTTCGTTTAGCGTTCATTTGCTGTTAAATGAATTGTAGAACTGTTTGTTTTAAGTCTATTTTAACTGTTTAATAAGGTATGAGATTGAGCAAAGTATAAGACTGTTGTTTAGTTAATATTTTGATGGTCTGAGTGTTTTTGGTAAAGCATTATTCATAGTTTGATTTTGTAGTTACTGCTCACTTGATTTTGATTAGCTTATTTTATCAGATTGAATGAAATTGGTTTTATAATCTTATTGTTTTCTGCTAGTTGCTTGCTGATAATTCAGTCAGTTTTATTGTGATGTGTTCAAGTATTATTGATGATTTGTTTTTCAAGTAATCAGCTTATCAGATCCTATTGATCTGATAAGCCCTTAAGCTGTTTCCTTTTCAGCTTCTCAAAAATAAGCTAACAAGAGTCACTCCTGTGTACTCTATTATTTTTACTGTCAAAAAGAAAATAATATCAAAATATGTCGTTTGCAGGTCTCGAACTCGAGACCTGCCCTTCACCAAAGCAACGTGTTACCCAACTGAGCTCAATGTTATTTTGATTTTAGTGTCTCACATTTTATTAATATAGTAATGTTTAACTGGGCAGTATTTGTTTGAGAATTTGTTTGTTTAACTCACGTTTTTTTTTACTTTTAATTAACATTTTAACTAAAGTAACTTTAGAGATTTTAAATAATAAATAGATCAAAATTAGAATAAAATAAAATAAATAAAAAAATGTTTTTATTAGTTTAAATAGTTTAATTAGTTTATTTAAATAAATAGATTTTCATAATTTAGATTTAGAAAAAAAATAGTTTTTTTAAAATAGATTTGTTTAAAGTAATTTTTAATAAAGATAATTAGTTTTAAAAAGTTAATTAGTTTTCTAAAAATAGATTAAAAGTTATTTTATTAAAAAGATTATTTTTTAATAGATTATTAAATAGATTAATTTTTTAAATAGTTTTAATTTTTAAGTAATTAATTGTTTGTAGAATTTAAATATAGTGGGGTTTACGATTCATGCACTTTAGGATAAAACTAAATAGCTTAAAGTTGGTAGATTTTAATTGTAGTTTAAAAACCGAAAACCAATTCAAATCAATTGTCCAAATCAAAGCAAAACGTCTCAAATTCATAAGATCTTCGTGTACAACGAACTTGATTCACCAACGTGTTTAATTGAATTCGTCTTTGGTAATATTAGTCTATTACTTTTTCCTAAAGGTTTTTCTAATTTACCCTATAACCTATCTCAAATTATCACTATACTATCCACGATACATCAATTTTCTTCAAATCCAAAGTAGGATCAAGACGATAATCTTCAAAGTCCAAAGGAGGTGCATCACTCTCATGAGGGAAGTAAGTATTGAGAAAGGTAGAGAAATCTTCCTCAAATGAGTAATCATCCAAAGTAGGATCGAGTGATGGTGGAGGATCTTCATCATGTGAAGAATCACTCGAAAGAGTATCGGCCTCATCAAAATCATCATAAATGGGCATGTCGGGATACTCGGAAGTACAATCATCAAAATCATCCGAATTTGAGCTAGAATCATCATCATAAGCATAAAAGATCGGTGGAGAATCATAAATGGGAGAAGGTTCCAAATTGGAGAGAGAATCATCCACATCATCTTCAAAAAGTGGAGTATCGATGTAAGACTCAAATAGAGGATTGTTGTAGATGACAAAATCATCGAGCACATTAATCATATTCGCAGATTCTCGTCCATAGGATTTGCTTGTAAGCTTCCCCATTTTAAAAACTTTTTCATCATCCCCGACTCTTAAGATTAACTCACCTTCGGCAACATCAACTAGAGCTCGTCCGGTTCTCAAGAATGGCCGACCAAGTATTAAAGGAATACGAGGGTCCATTTCATAATCAACAACGACGAAGTCGACCGGGAAAGTAAATGTGCCAACTTTAATGAAAACATCTTCGGCTATACCAACGGGGTAAGCGAGAGTGCGATTTGCAAGCTCAAGAGTCATCCTTGTTGGAGTAAGGTCGGGTAATGATAGTGTTTTCCAAACACTCAATGGCATCAAATTAATACTGGCCCCGAGATCAGCTAGGGCAGTAAATTCTTCGGTTTTGTTAAAGATGCAAGGCAACATAAAACGACTGGGATCTCCAAGTTTTTCCGGAAGTTCTTTAAGAATAACTGCAGAACAGTTTTCATTTAATCGTGTGTTGGCGAGCTCAATCAACTTCTCCATCTTGTTAAGCAATTCCTTGAATGCTTTCACAAATTTTGGCATGTGGACAAGTGCTTCGACCAGGCTAATGTTGAAATTTAGTTGAGAGATCATCTTCATAAAATTTGACATTTGAGAGTCATCCTTGGTGAGCATTATGGTCTTGCCTAGCCGTGAAGGATAAGGGATATTGGGTTTAGGTGGTGAAGGTGCAGGTGTAGGTTGAGATGTTGAAGGGTTCTTCTTAGATACATCATCATGACGAGGCGGAGACGGTAATGGTGCACTAATACTAGGTGTAGGTGGAGTAGGGATAAATGGTGGTGGAGGAGGTGTAGATGATGGGGGCGGGATAGGTGCTCCTACTATGGTTACTCCACTACGGGTAGTAATAGCACTCACATTTGCTCGCGGATTGTTGACGGTGTTAGAAGGTAGAGAACTCGAAGTAGAAGGTTGAGTTGTGGGCAAGAAACTAGCAAGCATATTCTTCAAATCATTCGTTTGATTGCTGAAGGATGATTGAATATCATTTCGAAGCTCGGTTCTAATGTTATTTCCTTGCTTGGTGATATCTCCTTTCAAATTGATGATTTGGCTCTGCAGATTCTTGATTTGCTCACCTTGGGTTCTCATGATGGCTTCAACATCCGGATTGATGGGTGGGGCTTGTTGAGCGGGTGGGTGATAAGGATTAGAAGCTATTGGTGGGATTTGGTTGCTTCTATTGTAATTGTTGTTTTGGGGGTTTTGGTTTTGAGGAGAAAAACCGGGTGAAAGGTAGTTGTTTGATCGGTAACTCAGCAAATTTCTATCCCCTTGAGGTCGAGCTTGGTAATTTTCCGGTGAATAATTACCATAAGCTGCATACACATTTTCCGGATTTCCTTGAGTAGAAGGACAATCGGTGTATGAGTGTGGACCGCCGCATGTTTCACAAGAAGGTGCAACCGCTTTCACTTGTTGTTGTTGGTTTGAAGCGAGAAGCAAGATACTTTTGTTCATTTCGGTCATCATGCGGGTGAATTCAGTCATGTCAGGGCTTGCTTAAGTGGAAGAAACATTGACTCTCGGGTTGTTCCTTGAAGAAGCGGAGGAATCCCAGTTTTTGTGGTGAGTAGTCATGTTTTCAATAAGCTCTCTACACTCCTCGGGTCTCCTTTTCATAAATGTGCCACCGACGGCTGCATTAATCGTATCACGATCTCGAAAAGTCAATCCGTTGTACAAAGTATCAATCAATGTGACCGGAATCATGTTGTGGTTTGGACATCAATCAATCCAGACATTATATCTTTCCCAAGCATCAAAGAGAGATTCATCGGTGTCTTGCATGAAACCGCGGATTTGATTGCGAAGGCTCGTGACCATGGATGGTGGAAAGTAGCGCGACAAAAAGCGTTGAGTCATGTCATCCCAAATATGAATTGAATTCTTCGGGAGACGATCAAACCATTTCTCGGCGTGATGTGATAAAGTATGTGGAAAGAGCTGTAGGCGTAGAACATCCATTGTGGCACCAGGCAACTTCATGCTTTGGGTGATTGTAATGAACTTGTCGAGGTGTTTGTTGGCATCATCATCAGGCATTCCGGCGAATGGATTAGTTTTCACTTGCTGAATCATGTGGTGCTTCAACAAAAACTCAGGAGCCGTGATTTGCATCGGCGCAATCGGTCCTCCTCGTCCAAACATGGTAGGTTGACAAAGTTCCTCCATTGTCCGAAGATTGGGCTGTGGATGAACATTGTTGTTATTATTGTTGAGGTGCGGTGGATTATTGTTGTTGTTAACACCTGCCATACTTAAATCTTCTCGAGTCTCGGGCTCTTGATAATTAGAAGATCTAGTACGCATACACCTACAAAGACAAAAGAAAACAATACCAAACACAAAGACAATATATATACACAATAAAAATAAAATCTTTTTGGATTTTTGAAATTTTTAATTTTTATGGATTTTTAACAATTTTTTTATTTTTTATGGTTTTTTGAATTTTTTAAGCAAGAAAAATAACGCTCACGAATGAACGGATCCCAAAAAGCAACGCGTCTCTCATAGAAAACCGTTAATCTCTTTACGAAAAGAGCCGGCAGCGGCGCCATTTGATAACTAAGATTTTACCTAGTAAGAAAATTAAGTTCGTTGTGTGTTGGTCTAATCGAATTGATCTAGTTTAACTATGCGACTCAGTTGTTCTTTGGTGAAACAAATAGTTGTGTCGTTGTAGTATTTAAAAGTGCAAAACAATTAAAGTAAAATGACTTTAAAGTAAATCTAACTCTAATTTAAAATAAAGGGCGAGTATTTAAAAACGTGACGAGAATTAAAAGGCACTAAAAGTAAATAACGCAAACTTAAATCTAACTAAGGCAAACTTAAAATGAAACTAAAACTTAAGCTAAGGCAAAGCTAAAATAATCTAAGGCAATTAAACTTAAAATGCGACTAAGGAAAAGGCGAGAAAAGTAAAGCTTGAAAATTAAAAATTAAAAACAAAAACTAAAAAGAACCTGAAAACAGCTCATTCGGAATAATCCTTCGTTCGGAATAATCACTCATCCGGAATGTCACCTTCGTTCGGAATGATTCTCCTTCACTCGGAATATTTACCAAAATCCTTGATCCGGAACAAATTCTCTATTTGGAATATGTCACTTATCCGGAATAAATCCTTCGTTCGGAACTTTTGCTGCTTCAGAACTTCAATTGGTTCGGAACTTCCTAAACCAAAGCCTTGATTCAGAACTTCTTGATTCAGAAGCCTTGGTTCGGAACTTTCTGATTCGGAACTTGCTGATTCGGAACTTTTAAATGTTCCGAATGAAACACTTCTTCACTGGTCTGGAACTCTTCCGAATGAACAAATAGTTGATACGGAACTTCTACTGGTTCGGAATAGGTTCCGAATGAGAAAGCCTTGATTCGGAACTTTGAATGTTCCGAATGAAGGTGTTGATCCGGAATACTTTGGTTCGGAACACTTTGTTCGGAACTTACTGATTCGGAACAATCAAGGAATAAACCTCTACTCTGAATCTTGGGTAGGCTTGGTTCGGAACTTCACCTCGGAATCACAGTAACAAAAAAAAAGAGAAGAACAAGGAAACACAGTATACACGAATCTAATCACAATTTAACAAAATCAAACAAAAGATTAAATCAAACTAATCACAAAGCATCTACTAAACATAAACAAACAATCCAAATCAACAAAACTAACAAAACTAACCACAATAATCAAAACCCACTTAAATAAATCAACAAAAATCAAGAACATGAACATAAATAATAAAGCATGAAGATTAAGATCAAATAAAGAAAGGTAGATAGGAGATTATCAAGAAAAAGTAAAGATTGACAAGGATTAAAAGAGAAACTTACTTGAAATTGAATGTAATTAAGGTGCAAGACAATTAAGGTAAATGACATGTAATTAAATGACAAGGAAAGTAAAATGGAAGAACTAATTGTCACTAATAGCCAACAAAAATGAAATGATTATCATCCTAATCTATATATAGGGGAGGATTAAGGAGTGCTTAGGAAGCTTCCTCCCCTCTTTCATTTCTTCTTAATTGCAAGCTTAGTTCGTTCTCTTCTTAATCTTTTGTTAATTGCACCATTAGTCCTTAAGCCTTTTAATCTTCTTAAATCTTGGACTTTAATGACTTTTGGCTCGGGATTTCTTTGGACTCGTCTTTTAATTCTTCAATAAATAAGACTTGAGTTCTTCGGCTTTTAGTAAACTTCCGTCTTTTGACTTTTTCTTCGATAAATCTTCAGAATTGTTCTTGGACTTCCGTTCATTTTGCACTCTTGACTTCTTGACTTCGTCTTTCATCTTTTTCTTCAATAAAAGCCCCTGAATGCCCGTGTTTTCTCCACTTTTCACAATTTCGTCCAAAATCACAACAAAAACACAAACCACGCATAATTCCGACATAAAAGACATAAAATACACGTTTTGGCTCGGTAATTATTGTAATTAAGTGGTAAAAAGGATGGGTGTTTACACACCTATCAATAATCCACTATTCCAAGATGATGTGGATGATTCTCTCTCCAATTTAGATCCTCCACCAATTTATGAGTCTCCACCAACCTATGATGACTATGATGATGATTCTAGTTCTGAAATGGATGATTCTGATGATTTTTCTTCTGAGTATAACGACATGCCAATATATGATGATTATGACTTTGATGATGTCGATACTCTTTCGAGTGATTCTTCACATGATGACCTTGCACCTACTTTTGATGAAGATCCTCTACCAACCATGCTTGATCCTACTTTGGATGACTACTCATTTGAGGAAAACTCTGCTACTTTTCTCAATACCTACTTCCCCAATGAGAGTGATTCTCCTCCTTTGGACTTTGATGATTATGGTCTTTATCCTCCTTTGGATATGAAGAAACCCGTTTCAAAGGAGAAGAAGCCGGAAGACACCGATATCTGCAGTACTTATGTCTTGACACCTCTCTATCCACCTTATGAGGATGAGATTGTGAGATTTATGAGCGGATCCTCTTCAAGGACTACTGAGCCTGAGTGTTATTTTCCCCTAAAAGAAAAGGTGTTCGATCCTGGTATTGCAATTTTTAAGCCATCTTAGTATCCATCTGATGAAATAAAAGGAAAGATTTTTGGAAACCATGGAGATATGCTTGCACCTCATCACCCTTGCTACCACCGTGCTCCATCTTTGCTTAAGGGAACCTTGCCTACTCTTCTTTGGCTTGCCTTGTTCGCCTTAAGCTTGTACTACTTGATGGACGAAAACTATGTCTTTGATCCCGGTGGATGTGTTTCAAGCTTCTTCCTATGCTAATCAAGTTCGAGTCAGGCTCACGACTCGGTTACCAAAAACAAGCGCTTCCCGGGAGGCAACCCGTAGTATCTATCCTTTTTCTCTGTTTTTATAATAAGTGTAGGGGGAGACCCTAGTATGTGTTTGTTGTTTTCTTTCTTATCATGTGCGGCGATTCGAGCTTTCAAAGATCCATTCTTGATGACTTTTGACGACCCGTGATCCCGTGTACCCGTCTTCCCGGTTCTATCCTAAACTCTTTTGATTCTCTATTTTATATTCGTCAATATTAAAATAGGAATCACTTTAGTTGTCCTTTCCTTAGCAAGATTTAAACAACATGCACAATGTCCTAAGTGTAGGGGAGTTTACTTCCACATGCTTAAACATTGAGGACAATGTTTATATTAAGTGTAGGGGGACTTCTATCGAAGTTAAGTGGGATTTTCCTTGTATTTGTCCTCATTTTAACCGGAAAATTTATTTTTCGACATTTTTCAAATTTTTTGATCTATTTTGGGCTAGTTGTATTTACCTTTGTTATAGTTATTTTCTTTCTATGCTAGAAAATTCTTTAATAAAGTGGTTTTAATTTTTCAACGTTGTGAATCTTTTGACTCAACCCGAGTTTACTTATCTAAGTTTACTCTAGCTAGTATCGTTAACGTGTTTAAGTCAAGTTTTGCTAGGCTTTTATATAGGGAACTTTAAAACGCGAAAGTCTTAACTCTTACGTATTAAGAACTAGAAAACAAGTTCCTATAATTGATCCTAGAAAGTCGTTTATCGATGGAACTTTAAAATGCGAATTCTAAACTTGAAAGAGTCCAAGAAGTTGCAAGATCCTATAGATGACTTGAAAACCCAAAACTTTGATTTAATAGGCTAAGCATCCACGAGTCTCATTCCTTGAGATTTTAAATTGTGGAGAACGAGAGATGATAGAGTCAATTATAAGTTTGGTATTCTTTAATGAATTTATGTGAGTTGATTATAAGCTTTTTCTCCCATCGCTTGCTAATAAATTTAATTGTAATAAATAAGGTTGTACGATTTGAAAAGTTACTTAGCTTCTAGCACAAGATCGTTTAAAAGTTGCTCGGTATTAATTAGAGTTCATAGCCAAGGCATAACTTATTGAAGCGAGATGCAAAGATTGGCGAGTCCGAAAAGGTCCTAACAAGACATGAGGGCTACATTTTGTTGCTAAAGATCACAAGTGATGTGAATAATCATTTATCAAAAATCAATATGAAGGATCGAGACACACGACGAAAAGCAAATAATCCCCTAAAGATCATGGAGAAGTCTATCCAAAAAGGCCCTAACAAGGTATGAGGATAAATGATCGTTGTATATCAAAATCCCAAATAAGATTGGAGAAAAATGAAGAAGTCGTGGTCCAAATTTGAAGAATCTCTCAAAAAGTTCAAGTGAAGAAATTCCTATTATGAAGAGAAGACCATTATTTCATGAACGTCTCTCAAGATTTGAAGTATGAAGTCAGTGCCAAATATCGGTCCGAGAAAGGTCTCAAATCGTGAAGCGAGTTATGCCAAGATATGAACCTTATGAGGTCCCGAGAAGCAGTTTTAAAAGATTTTGTCCTTTAGCTAACTATTGATTAAATCGTCCTACTTTATTTTCGGCCTAATAAACTATCGAAATAAGTCAACAGTGCATCCTCGTGATCATTAAAGACAACAATAAAATATAAGAGATACACCTAGGAATAAGGAGTCTAAGTGAATAATTGGCCCACAAGAATTTGTGTTAGTTTGCTAACTTATAATAACAATGATCTCGTTTTTAAGCTTGGTACGGGGAACGTGAAACTTGAGGGTGATAATCATTCATGACATTCCAAAACCCTCTGGCAAGTTTTTGATCTTTTTATTTTCTTCGTTTGAATATTTTATAATTTTCTATCTCTTTAATAAAGACCAATGTGGATTGATTATGATGGAAAATGTAAATCTTGCTTTGTAATTAATGAATTGCACATGGTCAAGTATAGGGGATTTATTAAAGTGTGAAAACACTTATTCTTTTACCACTTAATTATAATAATAACCAAGCCATAACGTGTATTTTATGTCGTAAATGTCGGAATTATGCGTGGTTTGTGTTTTTGTTGTGATTTAGGATCAAAATGTAAAAAGGAAAGAAAACACGGGCTTTCACGGGCTTTATCGAAGAAAAAGACAAAAGACGAAGTCAAAAGATCAAGAGTGCAAAAAGAAGGGAAGTCCAAGGCCGATTCTGAAGATTTATCGAAGAAAAAGTCTAAAGACAGAAGTTTAATAAAACTGAAGAACTCAAGTCTAATTAATGAAGAAATTACAAGACGAGTTTAATTAATCCCGAGACAAAGTAGAAAAAGTCGAAGAATTTAGAAGACGAAAAGCCGAGAAAGAAAGAAAGAAGGAAGCTTCCAACACATGCTTACCTCCCTAATCTCCTATAAATAGAGACATTTCACCTCATTTTAGTGTTGTTGGCTATTTTGACAAACTAGTCTTCCACCATTTTCATTACTTGCACATTTATTTTCATGTTATTTACTTAATTGTCAATTTAATTACCTTGTTTTGCACATTTAATTTCTTGCCTTTAATTCAAGTAAGTCTTTTAATTTTGTTGTTGAATCTTTTCCTTTAATCAAGCTTTTAATTATCAATCTTATTCTACTTTTCTTGTTTTTGATTTGATTTTGGTTCGGATTAAGCATAAATTTTGCTTAATCTTATTGCTTATTTGATTAAAATGTTTATCTTTTTATTTCTATCAAGGCTTTTATACAAATTAAGCTATAAGTTTGACAATCTTATTGGCTTATTTTGTATTTAGCTTTTTTGTTTTAAAGTTTTCTTAAAAGTTTTCTCTTTTTAAAGTTTGCTTATTTTGTTTGCTTATTTTGTGTTTTGAAAAAGTCTTTAAATTTGTAGCTTATTTTGTTCGTCTTATTATTGCCTTTAGTTAGTTTTTGTTATTTGCTTATTGTCTAAGTGCTTATTTGGTTTTCTTATTGCGAATTTCATTCCAACTGAAAAGGGATTTGGATTCCGACAGCTTGTTACGATCGCAAGAACCACAAGGGTTTCTACATTGCGATCAGTATTGCGATACTCCCCCTTATTTCGATCAAGATTCCGATCGCTCATTTCGATAGAACTGTCTTCACACATTCCGATCCTATTCCGTCGGATTATTCCGATGGCTTTGTTGTGACAGCTTTCCGATGGGATTCCGACGGATTGGACTTTTGTTTTAATTTCTTGTCTTAGTTTTATTTTTAAGTTTGCATTGTTTTAAGTTTTCAAATTTTCATTTTTATTAACTTGTGAAATTTACTTTTTGTCGAGCTTTAATTTTACGTCATTTAATTTCTCTTCATTTACTTTTAAAGTATTAAATATTGCACCAATTACTTTTTAATTATTTTTAGTTTTGAATCACCATCATTTACTTTAACGTTTTGCAATTTAATTTTACTACAACGACCAATCTATTTGTTATCCACTAAAAGACGACTGAGTCGTACTTTTAAACCAGTAATCAATTCGATAAGACATACTTCAACGAACTTAATTTTTATACTTGGCAAAAGCCTTGTATTAATTAACAAATCCCCAAATGTGTTCTTAAAATGAATAGTGGAGGTTTGATCCGGATTATATTTTGAAAACATGTTAACCGCTATATTTATTAACTAATTAAGATTAGTTAAAAATCTGGTGTGAGTAGATTTTCATGTGGCAAAAGGGAGGGTTTAGATTGGTGGATGATTGTAGTGTTTTACTACTCTTTAGGAAAAGAGCGTAAATAGCGGAGAGTATTAAGTGATGATTTAGGAAAATGAAGCACTAATGACCCAATGAAGGCAAAAGTTCGTTTCCCAAGGAGGTATATGTGTGTGAAAAACTTGTTAATGATTTAAGATTAATATTGAAAGAAAGAAGGGATGAGAAAATAGAATGACGGATACGTTAAAATTATACTACGACGACTAAATTAAAAACCATAAAAAGTGACAAAATAAAACTTAATTCTAAAAATTCCTAAAGAATTACTAAAAATCAATAAAAATAAACTAAGAGTTTACAAATGATCAAAACTTTTTCAAACCATTTAATTAATTAAATATTAATTTTTAAATGCTAATTAAAGCCTAAAAATCCAAATAATTATTAAAAAGTCTAAATAAAGATTTTTCACTTTGTAAAACTCTAAAATGACTTAAAATGACTAAAAACTATTTTTATGAATTTTTAAACTAAGGAAACTATTTTTAAATTATTAAAAACTATTAAAATATTAAAATAATTCTAAAAATTAAGAAATTGATGCTAAAAATAATCTAAGAGTTTTAAAAATCCTAACTTAATGTATTTGATCTAAGAAAAATATAAAAAGTGCAAAAATATTAAAAATGAAATTTAATAATAAAATAATATTAAAATAATATTAAAAATCCAAAAATTATAAAATTTCTAAAAACTTGCAAACTAGTTTATTTTAACCTAAATAATCAGAAAATGAAAGTGAAATTACCAAAATACCCCTATTGGGCCCCCAAATGGGCTAAAATAAAAAATAGTGTATGAAAATGGGCTTTTTGGCCCAATAAGATGAAACTTAACCAGATAAGCTGAAAATCACTAGTCTAGCTTAAAATTCAATTCTAAACACAAAAGTCTGAAGGCCCAAAAGCTGAATTTGAGCGTATCACAGCTTAATAGAACAACAACTTATTCTTAATGGGCTTTTTGGCCCATTAAGCTATAAGCCAATGCCATAAGCTCTAATTTGACACAGAACCTTCTTTTGAGATGCGTAAGAGATCTGTGTAAAGAAATTTCCAATAAGCTCAACCAATAAGTCAAAAATAAGCAAAGTAAAATTTCACTAAAAGATAAAATAGTCGACTTAGAGTTCTAGACAACCTCAGACCTTAATTAAGACAAATCAATCAAGAAAAGTTCAATAAGCCAAGCCAAATAAGCTGAATAAGCTGATAAGCACTTATGTAAAAGTAAAAGTAATTGGTTTTCTAGTCAAAGCTCAAAGTCAACCCCTCAAATGCTCCAAAATGAACAAATGGGTCAAATAAGGAACACCTATTACAAAATTAAAGTTGTTGCAGGTTTAAATAAGCTAGAACAGCTTATTGATAAGCTATCCTGAAAATAACACTAGCAGTGGCTAGCAGCAAGGGAAAGGAGTTCCCACTGCTTTGACTATTTGACTTGATGATTTAGATGATTAGAAGCAGATTCAAGCATATGCAGTGGATTGATGAACAAACCAAGAACACAAAATCCTTTTGCTGATCTAATTGACCACATATCCAATTTTAAACCTTCAAATCCCTTTCCCTGGTTATAATAACTAAAACTTAGCACTTGTTAACCCTAGTCTACCCTTAGATCTAGGTGTCCCCGAAATTTTAGCCAAAAATACCAAGTATAGCAGATTTTAAGACCTCTTGTTGGATTAGGATGATTCAAACCACAAAACTTGCAGACAAATGACCAGATACACCAGTGAAACAATAACAAACACAAAGCACAAACAAACACCTACTCAAATCAACCCAATCCTTGATTAAGCAGTTACCCCAAACACCCCTTAATAATCTATTTTGACAAATTTTCAAAGGATAAGTGAGATTCAAACCACAAAACAAGATCAAATCAACCTAATAACAACCAACAATCTCAGATAAACAAGATTCAACCACAAAATCACACAATACAAGACCAAATCTCAGATTCAATCAAATAGCATGAAATTTTTAGAAAAGTAAAAGAGTTTAGAGATTCAAACCTCCAAGATGTACATCCACACCTTGGATTGTTTGAGCATAGGTGCTAGCTAAACAAGCACCAGTTTCATTGTACTTGCTAAGAACAACAAACACAAAGATGAACAGAAAAACAGATTATGACTTGATTTTTGAAAACAAGAGTTTTAATCCTTAAAACCTTTCCTCAAAATCAACCAAAAAGATTAATGGAACTAGGACTTTAGCTAATCAAACGCCAAACTTTCATAAAATACAAAAGGGAAATCACAATTTTCAGAAAACCAAACTTTTATTTCATAAAAAGGAATTACAAAGACATAGCTAAAATCTGGAACAAAGGGACTCTCACATGTTGAGGTCTCCTTTTATAGACTACATAGATGATTCTAGAAAGGAAAATACATCAGAAACCCTAGCTATGAATTCTTAAAAATGCCCTTGAGTGCTTGATGGCGTGTTGAGGTTGTGAGCTGTCCAAATCAATCCTAGTTGTTCATTTTTGCTTTGGGGCCAAGTAAGGAATGATGGACGTTGATCTTGCCACGTGGCTTTGCTTGGAGAGGAGGGTGTCACATGATTGGTGGACGGGTGAATGGGGGTGGGGTCCTTGGTGAGTGGGTGTGAGAATATGGGCGTGGGAATGATTCGGTTAAGGGTTAATTATGTTTTGGTTAAGTCAACTGGGAATAACCCTTTGACTGGTAAAAGTAAAATCTGGGTGATGAATGGTGAATAGTAACAATTTTGATCCGGTTTTGGTGGATTGGGGATGTGTTTGGCGCAAAATATATTTGAAAGTTTGGTTTGTACACCTTTGGTCCTCAGCTTATTGAAAAACTTGTATAACAAGTTTATATTCTTTGTAAACTCGTTTCCCTTTATAATTCAAGTTTCTGAATTCACATATTGTCTACAAAAAGTTTCTAAACAAAGATTTAGGGCTTTTTCAACTTTGGTATAATTACAACTTCAGTCCTTTTGATGTTTTAATCCATTTTTAAAGGACTAGAAGTGTAATATTCTTGAACTTCAAGGGATTCTTTAGACCTTGGACTTCATGAAGGACCATTATTGAAAATTTAGATTTGTGGAGGGACTAAACTTGCCAATTCTTCAAACTTGGAGGACCTTTTTGTAATTTTGACAAAATTAAGGGACCAAACTTGTAATTATGAATATACAAGGGTATTAAGTGTCATTTCTTCATAAATGAGGGATAAATATTGTACATCTTCAAGTCTTCAAGGGTTTTTCTTTGATAATTCACAAACTAGGGCCTGGTTCATTGTGCGGCTTCGTTTCTCGTGTTCGTTTTTCCTTGTTTCTTGTGATCTTTTGTCTTTTTCACGATATCCATACCTAAAATACACAAGTAAACAAACAAAAGAATATATATGGTATTTTATGACATTTTTATGCATTTAAAGCCCGAAAAGAACGATGAGATCATGTATAAATGCCATCTCATCACTCCCCCATACTAAACCATTGTCGTGCCCTCACGCAATGCTAGATTAAAGTATCTAAGCATCTCCAAAATTCAGTATTATTAACATTTATTGAAAAGTAAAAACTTGCAACAATACTACGAAGATGTGTAAAGACATAATGTATGATTTTCATCACGTGTGTGACTTTTAGAATCAATGAATAGAAACAAGTGAATGTCTCATAGAGTAAAGTTCATTATCCTTGATTGTCATACATTACATGCTAAGTGCAAAAACGAGATCATTGTTGGTACAAGTCACAATGCTAACACTACTCATACGTCCAAATTGTGTAATACTTTTTTCTCCCCGCAATCCTAGTTATTATGAAAAGAAAAAGTTTCTAGAATTTTTTAACTATTTTGTCATGGATCACAAGTGATTCATTGACTTATTTGAGTATTTATTAGTCTGAAAATAAAGTAGCACGATTTAATTGATAGTTAGCCAAAGGACAAAATCTTTTAAAAGGCTTCTCGAGTATCTCCTTAAGTTCATATCTTGGCATAACTCGTTTCACGATTTGAGACTGATAGGTGTGAAAACACCCATCCTTTTACCACTTATTTCTTACTAAAACAAGACCAAAACGCGTATTTAATGTCATTTGTTTGGAATTATGCGTGGTTTGTGTGTTTGTTGTGTTTTCAGAGCCAACCGGATAAATATTGGAGAAAACATGGGATTGCACGGGTTTTATCGAGGAAAAAGACGAAAAGACGAAGTCTATGTAAAAGATTTGAAGTCAATGGGCCTATTTGAAGATTTATCGAAGAAAAGGACCAAAGATGGAAGATTTACACATGTCGAAGAAACTCAAGTCTATTAAATGAAGAAATTAAAAGACGAGTTGAATTTATTCGTCGACAAATCCCGAATCGAAATCGAAAATGTCAAATTTTCTGAAAAGACGAGAAGACAAAAAGAAAGGGAGAAAGCCCACTCACCAACAAAAGGAGGAAGCCTATAAATACTCCTCCCATTCAAAATTTTCCACTAGCTTTTCATTCTGTTACATTTTCTCCTAGTTCGTAGGAAGAACCATCTCCCTTAAGGAGTGGTTTTCATTTTCTTTGATTTCTTCTTGAAGCTTGTAAGTTTAATCTTTCCATGTTGTTTGTTGAATCTTAATCATCAATACAAGTTTACATTTAAGCTTTCTATCATCTTGTTCTTCATCTCTTTGTGATTCAAAGTTCTTAAGTTTCATTTTATTGGTTTGATCATCAAAAGTAAGTGGGTTTTGTGTTTTTGTTGTTTTGGATTTGTTGGAAATACGTTTTACGTATTAAGAAGGATCGGTCACTCCAACGATAGTCCATGTAATAGCTCGTAGTTTAGTTAACCTTCTTTATTTATCAAACAAGTCCAAGCCTAGCCTACAACATGTGTAGGCCGGCCCAAACGTGTAAGCCCAAGCCCATCTCATGGGCTTGGATATATAAACCCTCTCCTTTGATGGAGAGGGTAGTGTGGTTTCATAATTTACACATAGTAAACATTGGTTTTTTTATCTAAGTGTGTGTGTAATCCACTATCTCTCTATCTCTTTCTCTCTCTAAAAACATAAGCATAGATTTACATTTCTACAAATGGTATCAAGAGCTTGGGATGAAATATAGGTTTGTTTTTAGTGTTGCGTATGTTTTATAAACATTTCGTAGGTTGTTGAGTATTTCTTGCCGAATCTTCAAAAAAAAATTTTGTGTTTGATCGTGATTTCAAGTAGTATAACGTAGTGGTTCATGTTATAGTGTTTTTGGTATCTTGGTTTTGGTTAAAACACAATCTTTCTTGGATCAAAAGTGCAAAAAGTTCTTGTGTTCTTCATTCCGAAATTCAAGCAAACATCACCATCGGAAAGTACAAGTAAAAGGGGCTTCTATCGCAATAACCATCACCATCGGAAAGTGTTTGGTTCCACATTGCGATACTGAGGATTTTAATACTTATTCCGATCTGAACATTCCGATCGTTCTTTGCGATCTGGGATTCCGACGGATATAAGGAAGTTGTTAAGTCGTTACTCTGCCTAAATTTTGTCAGCTATATTCCGATCTGAATCTTTCCGATAGGACTTTGCGATCTGAACATTTCGACAGCTTTGCATTGCGATCTAGGCATTCCGATACCATCATCACTCCGACAAGGTTACATTGCGATCTGAATCATTCCGACAAGGTTACATTGCGATCTGATCATTCCGATTTGAATCATTCCGACAGGGTTACATTACGATCTGGACATTCCGATAGGGACATTCCGATCTGGCATTCCGATCTAGACATTCCGACAAACCAAAAATTATTCCTTAAAAAATTTCGAATCGTGTGTAATTTTGACTTGGAATTTTTGGTTTATCGAGAACATATTTTAAGGGGATTTTAACATTGTTTCTCGGATTTAACTCACAACAACACAAAAATACTTAACCTTATTTCATTGTTCGATCAACTTTGTAAATCTTAACTTATTGAAATGGAGTACACATCTCTTACGGATAAGTCCATCCTCTCGGGTACGGATAATCGTCCACCAATGTTGGTGAAGACTATGTATGAGGAATGGGCTTCCCGAATGGAACTTTATATGTTGAACAAGGAGAATGGACATCTAATTTGGGCATCGGTGCTCAATGGACCATTAGATTATGGTACCGTGACGGAAGGTACGACCACTCGTCCTCGCACAACGGGTAAGTTGACTGGAGATATGAAGATTCAAGATAAATGTGATAAGTATGCTACAAACATCATTCTCCAATCTCTTCCTCCAGATGTCTACAAACTCTTCAGCAAACATAAAGTTGCCAAAGAGTTATGGGATAGAATTCGTGTTCTAATGCAAGGCACCTCTTTAACTAAACAAGAACGAGAGTGTAAGCTTTATGATACTTTTGATAAGTTTGCCTATGTGCCAGGGGAGACTCTCAATGACTACTATCTGAGATTTACCCTATTGTTGAATGAGCTAAATATCTATGGCATGGCAATTCCTACCTTTCAATTGAACACCAAGTATTTGAACACTCTTCCTCCAGAATGGAAAAAATACGTGACGGATGTTAAATTGGCTAAGGACTTGCATAACACCAATGTGAATCAACTTCAAGCTTTTCTTCAACAACACGAATGCCATGTGATCGAGGCTCGTTTGTCTAAACCTCAAGTTCATTATCCACTTGCAATGTATGCTTCTCAATAAAACATGGTTTATACTTATCAACAACCATCATACTTGCAGCAGCCACCACCACACATCTATCAGCAACCACAGCAACCATCTTATCAACCACCAATGATGCCACAGCAAGAATATCAACAAAGTGTTCATCAACAATCTTTTCAACAGCAACCACCATATCAAACATCACCATCACAAGCCAACACTTCTCCATTGGGCTATACTCCTCAGCAAGGATATTTTCCAATAGAAGCACAACCAGCACAAGCTTTCTACTCTAATGAACTTCCACCAATCCAAGCACCGGTCTTTACTCCAAATGATACGCCAGCTGATGTTCGAAACCATCTCACAGCCTACTTGTCAAAACTTGTTGCGACTAGAGGATTTCCACCAACAAACAATCAGCTCCGCACCTCATCAAATCCTCGACAACAAGCCACTGTTCAAGATGGTCAAGTGACGGTGCAACCTATTCAGGGAAGGCAAAATTCATATGGACCTCCTACAAAGACTGGGAACAATCAAGCTGTGAATTCTCAAGCTAGTGGAAATGGGAGTCCTATTGGTCCTAAGAAGGTTGTAACTTGCTACAATTGCCGAGGATAAGGTCATATGGCTAGGGAATGCACTCAGCCGAAAAGGAGGAGGGATGATGCATGGTTTCGTGAGAAGATGTATTTAGTTGATGCTCAGTCTAAGGGGAAGATTTTGGATTCAGAGGAGTTGGCATTTCTTGCAGACCCAGGGGCAGCAGATACTGAAGGCATTGCAGACGTTTCCACTTTTAATGCAGCTTATCAAGCAGATGATCTTGACGCGTATGATTCGGATTGTGATGACATTCACTCTGCCCAAGCTGCTCTCGTTGCTAATCTCTCTCACTACGGTTCTGATGTCATTAGTGAGGTACCAACCACATCTAATAATATTGATGATAACCAACATCAAGTTGGGCATGAAAATGACAACCTCGAACAACATTCGGGAACTAGTAATTCAAATGATGTGGTACCCAAACCTACACATTTGAGTGAACCTCAACCAAATGCTACGACGGGTATGGAATCTTATGCTCCACATGATTTGGTCATGGTGCCTAAACATATTATTGATCAAATGCATATGGCCCTCAGACAATCCGTAGATACGAATTCCATCCTAACTGCTGAGCTTGCGTTGCATAAAGAAAAGGTCAAAACTTTTGAAATGGTCCCTCAAGAAGAGAAAATAACATGTTCTGAATTTGACCAATTTTGTTTTGAAAAGATTGAACACTTGAAAGAAATAGAATTATTAAAAGCTAATCTTTCCAATGAAGTAAAAGAAAAAGAGTCGGTTGTCAATGATTTTCAGAAACTTAAAATGGATTTCGAAACTCTCGAGTCTAAAAAGGTTGAATCAGAAATTAATGCTACCAAACTTTTTAAATTTAAAGAACAACAACTTTTAAAACAATACGCTTCCACATAAAAGGTTCATCTTTTAACTAAATCATTTAAAGAACTCGAACTTAAGCATCTTCAAGATTTACCACCTAATCCAGGTTATGCAAAACAAGCTCAGGAATATATTCCCGGTCTTTATGATATGACCATAATTGGCAAATCGAAAGAAGCACCTTTTGTTCGTAGTACTGGGGAGACACAATCACTTGCGGATGAAACTCATTCTAAAATGCTTTCAAAATTCCATACAATTGATTATGATCAACATAACAAAGATCAATTTTCGAAAAAGACACGCATTCGCTTACAAAAGGAATTAGCTGAATTGACAGTTCTTGTGCCCCAAAGTTTGTCAAATGAAAACCATCCTAGTACGTCTCCTACACTTGTTAAAACGGATTTAACGAAGTTAATTCCACCGGTAAGTAAGGCGTCCGTTAACTTAAATGCGGTACACCAACACTTAGCCGATTTTGACAAGGTCATTTTGGAACGTACGACGGCTTCGGCCATAACGGAAGGTGAATGGAACTTTGAGCACACTAGAGCTGCGTTCCGAAATGAAATTGTTCCGTTTGTAGACAATGTTAAAGCTTGTCTTAGTAATCTTGATCAAGATTTGTTTTTGGAACTAGAAGAAGTTAGACGTGTTTTCAGTGAAATGGAAGATGCTTATGAAAACAGTTTACTTGAAATAGAACGGGTTTCACGCCAAAATGATCTGCTTCTGAAGCAAGTGATGTCTCATGATCTAGTTTCCGTCTGTGTGAATAACAGTGTTGATAATGATTCTATTGTGCATAATGTTGAATCTGTGGATAATGTGGTAGATAGTACTTGTCACGAATCTGACGCTGAATTTTTAAAGCTTCAAGATTCATATTCTTCGCATTCAAAACATTTTGATGAGATTCAAACACATTGTATTTCGCTTGAATGCAAGCAACAATTTATTCAAGAAATCTTTGAAACATCATTCGAAGGTGTTAATATCGATGATGCAAACTTTGAAAAGAATTTTCGATTGAATTTACAATCAAAACAGCGTCAGGCAAGTGACAAGGTTGCTCAATCTTTGTCGATAGACATAGAGAAATCTAAGGAGTTTAACTGTGTGAACGTACTTGAGGCAGCTGAGAATTTTAAACTTGATCTAGATAATCGAGTTTCCAAGATTTTGTCCAAAGTTGATAACTTAAAACAGAAAAATACACGACTCTTCGATTCAGTAAAGCCCGCATGTGCTAATACCACTGCACAGAATCAATCATTGATTGAACAATTGAATCGAAAGTCGGTGGAAATATCTGATTTGAGGGAACAAAT